>OY735209.1:39128069-39273069 GCA_963457665.1 Thysanoteuthis rhombus | reverse complement strand
GTATAGCCATACTTTCCAGAGCAATGTATGTGTGATATTTTTCAAGATGTAGGATTCTGTCATGGAGCCCATCCTATTCTCCCACGATACACAGTTGATTTTTTCCGGGGGTGCAATGAGACGGCACCACTGGATGCCTTTCTAGCTTCAGGATTTGCCTGAAACGAGGTAGACTTTATCATCACTACGCCTTCAGGAATTTACAATTGGTACAGAATTAGATGTGTCCGCCCTATGTATAGTGACGTAACGAAAATGAAGCAGAGTTAGATGTCAATATTCACATCGCACATTTAGTGTGTGAACATATGTAGCAATTATGATGCCTGTAGACAATCGATTTTCGAGAACCGTTAGCTTCAGAATTGAACAGGATAATCCATTTCGTCGGACCAACAGATGTCACATGATAATTCAATGATACAATTCTAGGCAACTAATAACCCACATCTCATACTTGAAAGCATGCAGATTGCAAAAAGACATAGATTAAACGAATGTTAGATATGAATTAAATGGTTTAAATGCAATAAATTAATATAAATTATGAGGTTTGTTAACATTAAGAAAATATTTTGAAATATTCATTTGACAACATAAGTGATAAAAGAATATAAAGAAATGAAAGGAAGGTTGCAGAATATGTTCTCGAAAAGTGAAAAATTGAGGCTTTCAACAGAAGAACTAAATCCAGGACCAATTCGGGCGGAGTATTAAAAGGTCCAAAACCTAATATAACACACACACACACGTTCTTCCACACGGTCCCACATACATTTACCTGCACGTCATTTATGGCATACACGCACAAATACATTTTCTCTGGTCTTTATTGCCCGTCATTAGTAATCCCTAAATCGTCCCTTTTCTGGCCAGCTATTTCGGGGGAGATGTCATCTGCTCTTGACCTGTGCCTCTTTTCATCTTCTGATGAGAAAAGGATGGCAACATAGCAACAACATATACATTTTTACCTTACATATCACTCTCGAATTGCTGACCTTGTACCCGACTTGCAATTATCATGTGACAGTAATGGAAATAAACTGAAAATCAACATAAGTCTCCAAACGCATTAAAATTTGCTGACGTTATCCAGAGTTGTGACGTAATATTGGAATTTGATTTTTACTTTTTTCATTCAATGTGTCACTTACGTATAGACATACGGATTTTAGGTTTTTATCTATTTTGTTTGATGAAAATACTCAACCTCAACCCATCACTTTTGGTACTCGAAATAGCCCGTGGGTAATAGGGTTAACATTTTGAAATTCTAAAATTAACGAAAAGTAACTGGAAAATTAATGGTTTTCTTTTGCATGAAACATATATCTCAAATTGGACCTTCTCTTCAGCAACTCATTCCCATTTGTAAAAAAAATCATAAGAAATTATAGCAGTTTCGAAATTAAAAAAATCATGGAAAAATATGAGAAGTATGGGTTTAGCAAGCATCGGACACACATTGTGTCCGTTTTTATTGAATTTCAATCTATTTTACATTTTGTATCTTCTTTGAACTTTCCCAAAGAATTTTCTCAATAACCTAATCAGATTCAGATTTAGCAGTTAATTCTCCATCGGAGAATGAGTTTTCATACCGATTATGATCATTTCGAGTAAAATCTTTTTCGACTCTTCTTTTTTAAAATCTTTTGTCATTCACTTTTAAGAGGAAGTGCTATGATAGTCGAGGTGATCGATGAAAAAATTGCTCTGATGGTGATAAAAGCATGAAATTTGGCACATATATTCTGTGATTGGTACTAATCATTTTCAGACATGGAGATATTCTCAAACTGCCAGTCAATAACAATGTTTGCTAAGGAAGTCAGTTTTCATTGCAACTGCTTGAAAATTAGTTCATATTTTCATAAAAAAGGTTTCTCAAAATTTTCTATGGCATCAAAAATGCTCTTTGGCATACGTAAAGTCTACTACAGTCTGGCAACTGGATAGGAATAATATTGAAGATTACGTAGATTGCCTAATTACAGACCCACTTCATGAGTTATGGATGTTTCAATACACCAGTACACAAAATATACATACATTCCTGGATCCCTGCTAGCATCTAATCACTTCTCCCTCACCCTGTGGCCTGTGGCCTGTGGCCCATTCACATCTAAATATCTGATTGACATTCATTCAGATCTTTTGGAAACAATGTACAATAAGCAAAAAAGGAAATATTAAGGGAGACAAAAATGGAGATCAGCCCTCAACCAGAAACAAATTTCAGAATCAACCCTGAAACTTCGCCACACCTTCCTTGACACACGTATTACTCCATGAGATATTGTATTGATGGACAAGAGCAGATACAAGAATGTGTGAGCGAAACAACGAACAAATATCTCTCAATCTAATCAAATTACAACCCCTAACCTGAAATATGTTGAATCACACGTTTCTTGATACGTGTCTTACACTTTCACGATATTATATAACGATTCATCGTTAATTTCTAGAGATATCATATTGACAAACAGAACTGAATACAGATATTTATGTAAAAAAAAAGACAAAAATATATCTCGATCAAAAATGAATACCTGGATCCATCTTTAGAAATATGTAGGTTTTCTCTAAGATGCAGCTTCAGTTTACACAAATGTTTATCGCATTTCATTTAGAACTCTTGGACGTATCTTGTAGACGGACATGAGTTAATAAAAAAATGTATGAAATATTGGAGAGGAGAATATCTCTCAATCGGAAACAAATTCCTGGATCCATCCCCAAATCTACTTACTTACCACTTACGGTGTGTTTTACCCTCCCACAACTGGAGACTCCCATAGATATCAGTCAGAGAGACAAAAGTGTATATATATATATATATATATATATATATATATATATATATATATATATATATATATATATATATATATATATATATATATATATATTTATATGTGTACATCTATCTATCCATATATATATATGGATAGATAGATCGATAAAAGGGAAAAATTTGACCTTCTGAAGCGTGTTTTACCCTCCCACAACTGGAGACTCCCATAGATATCATTCAGAGAGACAAAAGTGGATATATATATATATATATATATATATATATATATATATATATATATATATATATATATATATATATATATATATATATATATATATATATATATATAGCACATTCCTGTATTTTCTCCCAGCTTTCAATGTCATATATCTAAAAATTGTCAATGAATTCTAATGAAATGTGGTGGGGAGGCATACCACAAAATAAATAAAAAAGGGTGATTGCATATTGGGTTGGTTCAGGAAGTTGTGTTCCAGTGAGGGATACTTATAGGCTAGCTAGAATATGGCCCAGCAACCGTGAAGTCTATTTCAGAAGGTCTCCATATCTGAAATTATCCAGCGCACCTCAAAGTATTAATTTACCGAGTTTTGTGCTTTTATCGCTAAGTGAGCAATTCTGGCCAAATTATGCACTGATTGCCAAGACTAACATAAATAATATACTGTGACGGATGGCAAATTCCAGTTTCACTGATGATTTTTTAGACTGTTGCTCGATGGACGACTAAACTTAATTCATTATTTCGAGAAGCCCTGCATTAGTGGATGAAATATTCGCTTACCTGAATAGTGACTCCTGACGGCTGTTGAGACTTTCTTTGATCGAATTCGATTGAATTCACGCGATCAATCAGTCCGCTCTTTTTTTCAAAATCATTATCTGGGAAAATTTTTCTACTGATGGCGTGAAGAACAGATATTACGAAACGGTATTCAAAATAATGCCGTCCCCTGTGTCAAGATATTCTCACTTGATGACGTTTTATTTCCTTTTTTTTTCCATAAAGTCAAAGAAAATATCGACTTTTTGAAAAAAGTTGAATTAAATCCGAAAATTTTGAATAGAAAAGTTTCAATCACCAACAATGAAAAATACATTGAAATTCAGGGAAAAAAATTAAATTTGAAAAAAAAAGTGAGGACACTGTGTGACATATTAGAAGGAAACAAACTATGAATGAGATGAAAGAAAAGGGGAAGGAAGTAAAAAAGATAAAAGGAGAAATAAAAATATGTTCTGACCAGGGCTACCAGAATTCATTTGAAATAGTTCCAATGCTTGCATAGAAAGGTATTCAAACATTCAAAAACATACCAAAATCTTAATTTCAATATAAAAACCCATGAAACATTTTAAACAGATAGAAGTTTTTTTTTGCTTACCTTATATTTTATTTGGTAGGCTGGCCATGAGATCAATATCGTTGGAAAAACAAAGACATAATACGATTGCATTACATTTACACTCAGTCTACTTGTCAGACTTCATTTGCATAATAAACTTGTTTTGTTCCATGAATATGTATCATATGTAAGGAATGTTGACGTTTTAGAAATGGGCGTGGAACATAAGTGTTTAATTTGAAGGCTTTTGAGTAGAAACGTATCATACCGATGCAAATTCACCAGAACGGACCAAAATATCGAGTGTTGTACCAAGAGTACAACAGAAAGGAAATGGCAGAAATATTGTACGAATGTACCATTTGGCAGCCATGTTCTCGACAACTACTTCTGCCAATTATTATCTCTCACCCTCATACACACTCACTCTCTCTGTTCCTGATCCCTGTCTCTCTGTATATTCATAAAGCAGTTGTTAGAGTATTTTTTGGCAAAAATCAGGAGTTACAATTTTTGTTGGAGCATTTTTTGGCAAAGTAAAGTTGTTACAATTTATAACCTAAGGATGTTCTGTAATTTATCGTCAGTGAATGAAACAAATACAGGAATGTTTATTGAAAAATTACAATAATAAACTTAAAAAACAATATCGCGAGACTACAACTCCCAACATGACGATTAGCACGATTTCCCTGGCACTATACAATAATTACGAAAGAAAGGTCTTACAGTTATCGAATAATTACATAACTGTCAATACTTATATACATAAGTAGTCATGAACAAAAAAAACAAAAATATGATGAGATTGCAAAAAGAGAAAAAGTAAAAGCGGCAAACATTTTCGATTTGAGATTTTTGTTGTATATTCGGTATCAACTGCAGCTGGAGCAATGGGACTCGTTGCAGTCTCAGCTGCTGCAGGCAACAGGGCCAAATCTACAGCGACGACCTGGCTGCCATAAAAATGAACGTGAAGCTTCACGGGGGCATGGGGTTAAACGCTGAAGCCTTTCTGGCTCACTCGTGTGAGGGCAGAAAGCTGCATTTATTCGTACACGAATGTTTACGTTTATCCCTGCGTGATCACCTATGTGCGTAGTTAGAACAACTAGATTAAAACGGTCAAAATGTTGTAGCAAGAACAAGTAATATGTAACAGTATTTATCGAGACACCTTTTTTGATGTAGTACACTTTAGCATCAGTGCCCTGTGTTCCTATCCGCCTAATCACTGACTGAGTGATCGAGCGCAGCATTTATATTCATCGTTCAACCCCCTTTGTGACGTATGTGACGCAGGGTTGGATTCAGTGAGGTGCCTAAGTGATACACTTGTTTTTAGAGGTAGAAATTGCTCAACTCCTGTGGCTTATGTTGCAAAGGTAACATTGCGACTTAAAACCTTCTCGATTGTGTCCCGTCTATAGGTGGAAAAAGGGAGGGGACAGTATTCCTCCCTCAAATCGTAGACAAGACACTGGGAAAATGAGGCAAAACAAAAAAAAAAAAAAAGCAAAGAAAACAAAAAGATCGGAAAGAGTATGATGACAAATTAGCAAAAATCAATTGAAATTCATATCCGTTTTGACTCATATTGCAACTAAATACCCTGTGCCGTCTAAAATGACTGCAGATATGCGATTGATATAGATCTCTGGATCTTTGAGATGAGTTATTATTATTCGGACTATCCTCATCTTGGTTGTTTTTCATACAACGTTTCGGCTGCAATGACACATAGGGTAGTGGTTACAGAATCGGACAGAATTACTGCAAGTAATCTGATGGTTCTAGAGACGATAATAATACTACTAATGCTAAGAGGGGAGAGCGGTCAATATACCCCCATCGGTTAAATAAAGGGTTCAGTTTGTTACTTCCCCCACACCTACCAGATGATACCTGATGAAGGCCGTAGAGTACAACAGCCAAAACGTTGTATGAAAAACAACCAAGATGAGGATAGTCCGAATAATAATAGAAATAATGCGATTGATATATTGTGAAGTCTTTATTAAAACCAAGTCTTTATTGGCTACTGAAATGTGTTAGCTAATTCGTTTTATTTTCGCAGTTGATGGTGCTGTCTTTTGTGCGTGTCAGTGTTGGATAAGATATTTTTTCCTTCTAGGAACTTAAAACTCTGAAATAGGCAACCCTGATTACAGTCAGAAGACTAGGGATCAAGCCGATATTGCCGAAAACTGATAATCAAACGAAAATCTTGTAAATAATGCATACACCTCTAGATTTAAAAACAAGAACCAGAAGTTCAATGCAATGTAAACCATCATTGCCAGCCAACACGACAACAAGTGGGAGATAATTTCAAGCAAGAAGCATCCCGTTGACGGACACCTTTCTACCTCGTTGCAAGTAGATATGACTCGAGAAAGCCCCCAAATCGATTTCAAGGCATGATATTCAAACGTCGTTATAGCTATATCTCGTAACCCTTGTCCTATTTTGGAGCATCGTGAAAATTTGAGAACTACATTTCATAGATTCAATCATGTAAGTGCATTCTCTATTAATAGCGCAACACATTTTTTTGCGATTGAATTATAGAAATTGAGAATAAGCTAAAACGTTGATTTTTCCGATGCTCAATATTAGAATCTAAGAACGAGAATTACTTCAATTTTGATTCATTTTAAATCAAGAACCATGTGTTCAATGATGCATCCACTACCGTGACGTCCATATGTAAAAAAAGATTCTAAGAGTAGTAGTAGTAGTAGTAGAAGTGATGGTAGTAGTACTATGAAACAGAGTGCAGAGAAAATAAATATATTATTATACTAGCTGGAGTAGTAAGAAGAAGAAGTGATAGTAAGATGGAGATCCTTCATCCGAAGTTCTTTGTCATACTTCATATCAATCCAATACGACCAAGAAAATTGAAATTTTATGTAATCCGGACAAGCCAATCGGAAAGTGTCTCATATTGATGCACAGAATCATAAAAAATACTAATTTTCAATTTTGAGGTTTGATTACATATATACTCTCTTAATGATATCATACATTTTCTTCTGACATAACAATGGCTGGTGAACAAATAACATAAATCCCTTCCTCCCCGTTTCTGTTGTTTAAGATAATCAAAACTGACCGACCAAAAAGTAACTCATTGAAATTGATGTGAATGCATCTAAAAACAGGCGTCAGCAGTCACAATATAATCATTCGCAATATTTGTGATTGGCATTTATTAAAACTAACCGCTTCTAATAACATGTAACGACGAAAAGTGAATGAACGTTTGTGTCAGCCTAATAGTGGCCGAATTTTTTTTCCCAATTTGATGGAATAGTAGAGATATCAACAACAGTATCAATTGTTATTGACAGATGATAATATTCAACCGAAAAAAAACCAATAAAACAAAACAAAAAAAAAAACGGCATAAAAACGCAAAATATAACTTTGTGACGTTCTATCTTTCTGAAATTTTAATCAATTAGAGCGTAATTCATACGGAAATTTTGAAGACATTTTTTCTGTCAAGTTATTCTAAGATTGAGTTCGAATTATGGATGTGTTTAATAACATAAAACCTGATGTTGACACAGATTTGATCGGGCGTGGTTGACCGTTTTGCCAATTTGACAGATTCCGTTATCACTGATACTAAACTGATAAAAGTGCAAGTTAATCTTTCGCCTTGTTAACGGAATCTTGTTCTGCATATTCACAAATAACTGCAACATCTATGATTAATCCCAGCCAATTGTGATTTAGATAGAAATCTAAAAATGTCAGTCGTTATGTTTAGGTATCGTGTATATACTCTGCAAGAACTTCGCAATGTTCCTTGTGGATTCTGTCTCTTTATTCTGCCAATGAAAGAAATTAGAGACATTACGTTAATAATGAACAAGGAAATGAAAGCAAAAATTGTTCAAAGAGAGGTGGGCTATTACCTTGATATGACGTCACACATTGAAATTGATAGTATAGATTATCCAAAAGGAAAGGGGTTCAGTAAACAACTTTTCTTAGCTAAAATGTCATAAAACAAAGGAGCAACATCCAATTCTATCATATTTGAGGGTTCCCAACTCAAAAAATGGTAATCATGATTTTAGGCTAAGTCGCCAGAGCTCAGGGTGGTGGGGATTACCAGATACTGGAATGATTAAAAGAGAGAAAGAGCGTACGCTACTGATACAAAAGCTCAGTTCTCAATTCACAGAAAAAAGATGCCAATTCTTTAACCACTCAACCAGATTTTATGATTTCCACTGCCTGACCCAGGAATTGAACACTCAATCACCGGGATATATCTACGAGACAGAATGATTGAGGGTTCATTACCTTGCCTCAATACTATTGCAGGACGGTAACGAATCTCCCACGTTATTGTAAAGGTTGCATTGACACCAACCATGTGGGAGCGTCGAATGTTGTAACAACTGAAGCAGACGACAGGAATGGATAAAAAGGAGTTACTCCGAATCCATTGATTGGATCCTTTGGATGTTTTTTAAAAATCTAGATTTAGATGTTTTGGATCGCATCTAGATGTCCAAAATTGTGATTTAGATCTGAACCTGACAATAAATTTGACATTAAACCTGAACATGAATTTGGCATTTTATTTTGGTGATATTTAGGTTATGGTGGCAATAGGTGAAAAAATTTAGAGCGAAAACAATTCTTAGTGAATCGATTTCATTAGGTTTCTTTACTGAAACATTATATTGCTCAATGCAACACCTTCATCAAATGTCAAATTTCTGTATTTTAAGAATTTTAGAGAAAAAATATGGAAGATGATATTTTATCCAAACATTGCAAAAAATATGCCAAAGTTTATTGACACCGCTTAGCACATTCTTTATTTGGATTTTAAATTTATACAATACCAGGAAGAGGCTTCAAATGCACAGACTTTCCAACGTAGGGGCGGGAAACGGTGGTTGATGGAGGTGTGGCTGCCTATTTGTGGGTGGTATTTCAGAACTTTGCCTCTGCCACAATATCCAAAATCGGAGCATTTTGAAACCTCTACGTGGTTTAATGAGATAACACTTTGCACAATCATCAGAATCAAAACAATTCAGCTTGGGATCTTAAAATATGTCTCATATACATGAGAGGCGGGACACCAATGTATACATTCTCGCTGTATCTTGTATAAAACAAGGAGAAGGGTTCAGGGTCAAAGCTAATGAACACCGAGTTTTAAGACTGTTTAAATCTGCAATATTTCTCATCGACTAAAATCTGTACGTAGTAATAATCTACCCACAATTTATCATCTAATTGGTTTTTACTGCTCTCTCTTGGAAAAATCTAATGCTCAAAATGGAGCGTCGTGTTATTTTTATCATTACAGGGAAGGTCCTTGGCTATAATTACGGATAATATTATCGAACAGTTACCATTATCAAAATCAGTAGAACAAATTCAAATGAATTGAAATTTGATACGAAATTTTTTATCATTATTATCATTATTATTATTATTATCATTATTACAACTGAGTGAAGCCTTTTAGCTGTTTTATGACTTTTCACCAGAATGAACAACCAGTCAGCACTTGGCAACAGATGAGCGTCAAGGCCAATGATTGCAGTTTTACATGACAGTTATCACTTGATCATACTTCAGCTGCATTCTTCTGTTATGAGGTCAAGTCGATCCACGCCTGCTTTGGCTGGTGCCTTATGCTTTGATGAAGAGTTTCCCCAATTACTTTATGTTAATAAGTCCCCATCCTCTCATGTTTCTTATTAAATACAATCCATGGATATTGTCTCTCAGGTGAGATGCTTTATGCATTGCCATTAGTTATATTGTTCAATAGGTCGATTTTATGATTTCTCCTTTTGTCCAGTTCAAAAAGGGTTCAAGGTAACTAAAGATGGAAACTGGTCAGGCATTTATCTCTTTCTTACATATTTCTATTGCAGAGCTTGCTTTTCAATAGTTTTTTTTGTTCTACAGATCTAATCTTTTCCTACTTTTTTTCTTGCTTGATTATATCTGCCCCAGAGACATTTTGGTAGTGGTAGTTTTCTTTTTTTTTTGTTGAATGCTCTGATGGTTCCTTGGTTGAGTAAATAAATTACCCTTGTCAGCTCCTTTTTCTTTCGTGCATTTTAAGCAATTAATATTTTTTGATCCTGTCCTCCATCCCAAGTCTTGTCCAAAAGATCCTGGCCCTCTGTTTTTTCTATCGATCATTCTCAGATCGTTGATATATATATATCCTTCAACTTTGTGGATCCGTATCCTCAGTAATTCACTGGTATCATTTTTATTATAAATCGCAGTTTGTAAAGCTAGTCTCTTCGTAACATACTTCTTATTTGGACCTTTGATGGTTTCCTCTCGCGGCTAATTTCACTTCCCTGTATTCCATTGCTTTCAGGACGATGTTTCCTACTTGTTTAGATATTTTTAACATCTTCTGGTATTACATTATCACGGGTTTCGAAATTATGCCGTCATCTATTCACAAAATGATTACTTTTACTTTTTTACTTCCGTAATTCAGTAAAGAGTCACCGGCTTTTCTAACATATTCTATATCCCAGCAGTTATCTGTCTAGTTTGGGTTTTCCACCTAATAGATCGACGTACTATTCGTCTGTAGATATTTGGAGTTGGTCAGTTTAAGGGTTCTTTTTGGATTGGGGTAATTTTACCTCGTGTCATCCATCCTGCCCCCCTCGGGCATTTGATTTGCAGTTAATCCAGTGTTTCGTGTAAATTTGTGAATCTTCGAAACCAAAAGCCGTAAATTCCTATCGTGTCTCAAGTACTATCCGATTGGCAATTTCCTTCAAGGCTCTTTCCAAAGTCGGGATGTTGATCTCAACTTCCGTTCTCTCTTTTACTGCTTGTAAATCATCTTTCATCTTGATCAGCTACTTCTGTTGCGGTCTTTTCTTTTCAGTTCTCAGAGGCTACTTCAGAATTGTTCTGTTTCTGTATCATTGGATTATTCTGCTTCCTCATTTCTATTCTCTATGTGCCTGTCGGTAAAACTTGCCATCGTAATTTTGAAATGTTCAATTTTGATTGTATTGCTTGACATTATGTCTCGATCTCTTTAGTTCGTCTGCCTTAGCCAAAATTTTTTGATTCATTTAACCCAGCTTGGTTGTATGTAATTTTTGCAATGAGTTGCCCACTTTCTGTTGCATATGTATATATCAGTCTTTATATATTTCATTGTTTTTCTGAGGGACTTATTTTCTCATCTTGGCTTTTTAAAATCTTTTTACTTTTTATATCAAGACTTCAAATCCCCAAACCAGCCTTTGCATTCTTGTTCTTTTTATACCTTCTGTCTTTAACCTGCAATACCTCAGTGACCGTATCAGATTCTGCTTGTATGGTATTATTCAGTTCAGTGAACATATGAATATATTTCTGAAGATTATTAACTTTCTCTATTTTTGTTTGAACCTTTTTTCCATTCTTGATTTCTAGTGGCGGTACACATGTTTTTTTCCTTCCTTCGTAGTTGTTTTTATGTATGTATGTATATATATATATATATATATATATATATATATATATATATATATATATATATATATATATATATATATATATATACCATCTCCACTTCCTTGCTTTGAGTATACTGTATCTGTGGTGACTAGTTTTCATAGTTTCTTGATCCCTCTTCATCCTCATTTTCTCCGTCTACTTTCCGTCTGGTGTATCTATAAACTACATTTTTTTCCTGAACTATATATTTTCCTCTCTACCCACCTTTACATTCTCTTCTCTGCATTACCTCTGAGTTCCCTTCCGTACCTACAACTATATTCACTTATCTATCAATCTCTCTATATTTTTTATTACTTACATCTACATTCAATTCTCCACCAACATTTCTATATACTTCTATGAGGTCTATGTCATACCACCACCTTCTCTTTAATATTTGCTTTAGTTGATCTGCTTTTGGCTTGTTGACAGGAACAGCGCAGTTCTGTCCCGTATTTCAGACATACGCTCCTATCCCGTATCTCTGACAAACGCGGTAAATTAACACCAGAGAACCATTTGTTGTATTCTTGGCTCCTCCTCCATCTCTGCTTATGGCCACTAATAGCATTAGGTCAGACACCCCCTGTAGGGTATAGAATGAATAACAGTTATGGGTGTAACAGTCATAATTTGACGACTGGGTCTCATCTCTTGGCCACTGTAGGAACACCTACTTGACATGACATACTCGTTGTTTGGGCCTCATCTATTCGTGGTATATTGTGACTTTTCATTGTCATGAAAGGTGTAGTGTAAATACACTAGCCCTAGAAGTTTCAATTTCACTTGAGATCATCTTGCACAGACAGTGAGGTTCTTGCATAGTAGGGGGTCACCGTTAGTGCAATCTCAACTAAGGAAAAAAGGTAGCGGGGCGAGGATAATTTCTAATAACCCTTTTAACAATATTTTACAGTTAACGCTGCTAACGTTTCAGTCATTTGCCTTCCCTCAAAATTTAGCTGAAAAACATAACTTATTGATCTGGAAAGGCACTTGGATAGGAGATATACAAATAAAACAAGAACAAAAACAGAAAAAGAATGAGTGACGAAAGAAACTGGGATATATCCTTTGTCAATTCCAATATAAAAAAAAAAACAACAGTTTACTAGCACAAGAAACTAAAAATATCAGTATTATTTAGCACTTTTCAGTCTGCACTCCTCTACAGCTGCCCTTGGAGTGATATGATTGGGCTGTCATTGTTTCAATCTGACATGTTCTAGATCTTTCGGGAGTTTTCCTCGTATGGCATTCCCTTCACAAGGACTACCAAGCCATCCCTCCTAGAGTCAGTTCTCTATCCTATCCATCGATTTATATATATCACTTTCAACACTTCTATTTGTCTTTCGCATATCCTGAGAATCTAGCTGATCATCTTATTTCTGTTGCTTTTTATCGAAACACTGAGGTCGCTTTTTACATTCTACGACCGTTAGGTAAGCTGCATAGACTGGAGAGAAAAAAGTACCACTCACAAGGATAGAGAAAAAAAATCGTGATACAAGTGTAATAGGGGAAAAGGAAGAATTGATAGCCTATAGCCGGTTGAGTCGAATGAGACTGGGGGTTTCAGGGAAGGGATAGGTAATTGATGTGGCCTGAGCGTTGTGTAGACATTGACAATAAACGAGATCGCCACGGGAGTTTTTTTTTTCTAAATGATCGGCAGCTGGTTGCAGCAGCAGGTTTTTCTGATAATCACCGATATACGTACTGATCAGTGTTAACGTTGCTTAACTTTGATGATCGAAAAAAAAAGCGATGTATGCAACGAGAGTTGTCCGTAACAGCAGAAGAATTGTGATAGACAGAGATACATCGAGGGGAAGGCTGGACAAAGTGAACACTCCCAACTTATTCGTCTTTCGCTTACCCTAAGAATCTAACTGATCATCTTATTTCTGTTGCTGTTTATCGCAACGTTTCGGTCGCTTTTTAGATTTTGCAGAGAATAGCAGAATATGTTCTCAAGAAAATTTGGTTAGGCGAAGCTCACTAATTGAATATTAACCAGATAGAATTTTTTTTAGAATGGGGGAAAGAAGACATCAAGGCTGATGAACGGATGCTAAAAACTGATAGATAGATGGATTGAATGATAGAGAGAGAGAGAGAGAGAGAGAGAGAGAGAGAGAGAGAGAGAGAGGAGAGAGAGAGAGAGAGAGAGATGGAGAAGAGGAAAGGAAGGAAGATGAAGGTATGATTCAGAGAGAGTGAGGAAACAGAGTTTATAAAAAGAATAGATAATAAACGTAAAAGAGACGGAAGTAAGACAAAAATCAAAAGTTGAAATGTGCATACAGGGAGATAATTTCTATCTGCTTACAGACGGAGCCTTAGAGGAAAAATAGTTTAATGATAATTTAACTTAATATAGACCGAAAAGCCATGAAAAATTACCTGAGAGTCTGCATCGCAATTACGCATTCGAAATTCTGGCTCTTACGTACACTTGCACACGGCAATAGAAGATCATCCTTTCTTTTCGAAAAAAATCTAATTACGCAAAAATAAATCCGTAAGAGCGTCTTTATCTTGGCCGTTGTATCATAAGTTTTGCTTCGGGTGTCTGCCATATTTGGTAACCTCAGAACCACTTATACGATCCGTAAGATACATTGTTTGTCTTTTGCTATAAATACAGATAATTCTGTCGGCTTACTACGTCCTGGTGGTCATGGGTTCATCCCTAAACAAAGCAGTCAAGTCATTTACTCTGGTGAAATGGGAAACGAAAGGGGACCCATATTTTCTGGACTCAAGAACTAAAAACTGGCCCAATAGGAAATGGACACTCATTAAAATCACACCACCCACCCTCGGAAAGAGGGGAGGATTCCCCTTTTTTATGCAAGATTCCAAGCAGTTTCTAGACACTGCAGATAATGACGAACCCAATGCATACTACTTTTTTCATATATATATATATATATATATATATATATATATATATATATATATATATATATATATATATATATATATATATATATATATATATATTTATATATATATATATATTCAGCACAATGAGATATTAACAATGACAGCTAATATATATGAAAAAATAATAATAAAATGTACTGCAATAAGAGTTTTATGACATTAGATTTGTTCTTAACGTTGATTTAAGTAAGATCATTTTCATTGTTTCACTTAAAGCAAGCACATAACGGCATCTTTATGGCAAATCCAAATCGCAATTCTCACTACTCATGAGCCCCAGGACAATTATTCAGTAAAATTTATTGACTTCCGCTGAAAGCTAAACTGCCAATGGGGAGAACCATTACACACGCACACACCTGTTATATATTAACATGTATACTTACATACACTGTTCTCGACGTCAGTGTTTTTAAGTATGTAATGATTAGGCCTAATCAAGGAGTTTTTGAAATTTTCAGCAACCTATTTTAAAAAGTGATTACACTTTTTTTATCAAATGAGTTTTCACGTTTTTTCTTGTTTTTTTTTTTAGAAAGATAAAAGTACAAATTATTGTAAAAAATTGGGAAATTAAATTTTCATTAATTATAACATAATTGAACATTTGAAATCAATGTTTACTCTTTGATCGATAAATCAATAATTTGACGTCCTTCTGTTGACTAGTTTTGGAATTTGAAAAAAATGTGAAATTCTGTAATTCAGTAATTAGAGGAAAATTACCATTACAGTGAATATAATTTGATACGCAATATAATTTTATCATCAATCAATTGAACTGTGGTACAAAAATCGTCACCTGCTGCGTAAAAATACAATGAATTTTTTTTTTTTTCAACACTCTGGAAGAGTATGGCTTTTCATTACAGACCTGTATCCATGTCAACGGTAGTTATAGGGTAGTATCGGAATTCAAGCGTTGAAATTCAAGAAATTGGTCGACTCAGTTTGTCAGCTGACCGGAAGTCATATATGGATACCTTTGATTGTGATGTTTAGCTTTAAGACAGTTAAGGTACATTTTTCCCAAATACGAATCTTTTTGATCGGTGGGTATGTCGATCATATGGATGGAAATTTTATTTTACACTTTTACGCGACAAAATTGGTAAGGAGACATTTTTTCTCCTTTTCTGGGGGTCAAAATCGGAGAGCAGGATCTTTTGTGCTTTTTTTTCATTCGAAAGCAATTTTTTTAATCCACTTTGAGTGGTCAAAATTCAGCGGAATTTTTTTTTACATCCTGGTGTCTAAATACAAAAGATTTTTTTTCACTCTTAAGGGTCATTATTGGAGGGAAGATTTTTTCCACTATTAGGGATCCAAATAAAAAATGATTTTTTTCTACATTTAGGGGTCAAAATGCACGAGAATTTGTTTACTTATCGGGGTCAAAATCGAGGATAATCTTTTTTGTTTGATTTTAGAGGTCAAACTTTTACAGAGAATTTGTTCTCCTTTCTAGGGATCAAAAACCAAGCAAAAATCATTTTCGAAATTATCCTTATTATATAATATTATATATTATATAATATAAGGCTGTTTGAATAATAAGGGAATGATTTATGAAATCAATGATCAGCTGTTGGTGATCTCATTTGAAATAGGATTCAAAGGAAGTTGTGTGGAACGAACAGCACAAAAGTAATGGTGTTTTTCATATTTTTTGAGACAATATTCTTTGGCTAAAGTGGACGTTTCTCTTTCACAATTTTATGCAAAAATAAGTATCCTTGTTTCGATTGAATAAACTTTAGATCAAATTGAAACTAAATATTCATTTTTGGTTAAAAAGAAATGATTTTGTTGAAGAGAGTGACGGTAAACCTATGACACATAGGTTTTAGGTACAAAACAATGGAATATCGAGAGAGCACCTTTTAGATTTCATCATATTATCCTAGTTATACTTGAAAAATTTGAATTTTTAATGTATATTTTAAACATTAATTCTATTGAAAAAAATTTAAAAAACAACCTCTAAAAACACACTCAAGATGAATGAAAGTTTTGAAAAATCAAAGTGACAGATTTTCCAATAAGCGACAAATCTAGAAAAAAAAAAAAGAAAAAAGTTCCCCTATCGCTGGGTTAAGTTTTGATTGAAGTGAGTATTCAATAAAAAAAATGTGAAATAGTGAAATATCTTTTGTGCTCTTAATTAAAGATATTTTGTTGCCTTCAAATAAATTTGTTCGCCTTAATAAGAAAAAAATTAAGTTCTTGTACAGTTGGATTGAAAATACAATAAGAAACTTTCAAAACTACTTTTTTATTTTTTTTTTATCTAATATTCAACTTTTTCATGCAATTGGATTGAAAGCGTAAAAATGCTTTGTTTAGGGTAACTAACTTTCAAAAATCATGTATTAGTTCAAAAAAATATCCTATTTAGATGATAATTGTTCCTCTGTCGGTAAGTCACTTTGAAGAAAAAAAAGTTTTTTGTTGTTTGATTTTTTTCCGATTGAAAGCACAAAAACAAAAATACTTATTTCTCAAAAAGACGTGTTATTTCTCTTCAAACAGCTGAAATGTGATCGTTTACAAAGCGGTCTATCATGGGTTGCAAAAAGTCTATTTCATCCTTTTCTGACTTTGAGGTCGAAATCAGAACGAATCTCTTTTTCACTTTGGGGGAAGATTTTCTTCCACTTATAGGTGTTAAAATCAAGGGCAAGGTCTTTTTTCACTCGTAGGGTCCAAATTGTAAGGTATATTTTCTTTTAGAAGTCAAAATCGACAGGGGATTTTTCTTTCACTTTGAGGGGTTCGAAGTCGAGTAATTTTTAAAAAAAACTTTGTGCAGTCAAAATTTAAGGGAGTCTTATTTTATTTTGGGGGGTGAAAATGAACGATGGGAAAATCTCTCTTGGTTTGATGCAAAAAATTGGGAGATGACTTTCAATTATTACTTTTCGGGGTCAAAATTGAGGGAGACTTTGTTTCAGTTTTCAGGGTTTGCAATTTAAGTTATTATTTGTTCACTTCCAGAGGTCAAAAAGAGGGGAAGACTTCTGTTTCCCTTTTAGGGGTCAAAGTTGAAAGGTGAGTTTTTTTCTGATCTTTACATTCATTTCTTGGGGTCAAAATAAAGTTAGAATTTTTTCTCTCTTCTTTGGGCTTAAATCGGAAATTTCTTCTCACTTTAGGATGTCGGATCGAAGGGGACGCTATCGCCTACTTTCAGGGTCTGACATCGAAACAATTTTCTGCTGCTTAAAGGGTCAAAATCGAGTGAGATTTTTCTTCATATCATGTGGTCAAAAGGGGATACTCTTTTGTAAAATTTTCAATTTACAGGTCAAAATCGAGGGGTACCTGTTTCTCACCTAACATCACGTCCATCCCATCCAAGGAAGTTTGTTTTTTTTCCTTTCACATTGGGGGGGAGGGTCAAAATCGAAAGGTGAATGTTTTTCCTCTTTCATTATTCATTTGTAAGGGTTGGACTCTTTGCCCATTCAAACATCAACTCTCCATCTTTTCAACATCTACCTTCAACGCCCCAACGTTTTTACCATTCGTTGGGGAAAATTAGCCCTCGTTTATGGCATTACTCCCTTCTCTTTAAGATTAATTAATCATCCTTACCTCAACATTACGCTGCCATTTTTAACATCAAGCCCCTCCGTATAATTTTTCTACCTTTTCCTGATATCAGACTCCTTTATCAGCTCTCTCTTTTTGATGAGTAGCCCTGTTTTTCTTTTCTCTTATTAACACATTTTTCAACGTTGCCATGACCCTTCTTTAAATATTAATTTTCTTTTAACTTAACCCTTTTTATATATCATCCCAAATTTTTTCTCAAATTCAATCCACTTTTTCAAAATTAGCCCCCTTTTTTTCCAACATTGTAAAGAGTGGTATTAAATCACACAACACAAATTGAATTAAATGCTATCTGATTTTAATCTAAAGTTTTATTTCTCTTTTGGAAAACAGTTCAACCACCCGTCAAGACAGGTATTTAGTAAAAAAAAAATGAAATGATCATCGGGGCGGGAAGAGTAATCATATTTTAAAAGGAATCCGAATTTTCCAAAATTTGAATGAATTTAACATTTTTATTAAAGTCCAAAGGAAGTTCGTTTCTCTGCGAGATTTTGGAAATTCTTGTTTGTTTTTTTTCGTGAACTTTTCATAAAAATTAAAATTCAACCGACCAGCAATTTTTGTTTACATTGTCACAGCTTCTTGCACAAACTGTTTTCAAATTATCCTCGGTTCTATAAAATTTGCACAAATAATTTTCATCTCATTATTTTTTCTAATCTTTCCTCTCATTAATGACACTAAGATTCCGACTATAAGAATAAATTTCATGCCATTATGACCTTTTTTTTCTTCAGGTGCCGATTTTCCGGTAAATATGTCAGCGAAGTCCGCATGTATGCCTAGACAGTCCCCTTTTTTAAGACGAATAACAGAACACATACAAGCATCACCATGCATAAAGATTAATGTTTACATACACGCATGTTTATTGAAGTATTCATCGACTTTCAACCCTTGTATACAAACAGCAGAAAAACGCAAGTCTTAGTTATCTGTATAATAAACATTTATAAGCATTAAGGCATATTTAGCACCTGCTAGTAGACCATTACAAATTAGATGTGTTTTCTTCTTGCAGCCACGTCTCGTAACCTGTTCAACTGAGAGCCCTTCCCAACGGACGCTGTGCTGTCGATCGATTTTCTCTAAGCTGGTCTCATTCATCGTTCTCTCGTGAAATGAGTACAGTCCTCATAGGGTATCCAGGTATTGTGGCCTTGTGCCAGATTTTGTTAACGTTTAGTTGTGATTTTTGTGCCTTTATCAACGGTAAGTTTTTTATGCGTACTTGCATGCATATGTGTTAACATACAGATATGTAAAAAGGAGATACGCTTACATTAAATAACAATCAATAAGTCTTTCTCAGTTTTCCTGACTATTGAACTGTATTTCGATCGTAGACTATTTCTCCCTTCCTGTTCATCTATCTGTCTATCTGCTTGTGTTTATGTAAATACAATTGTAATAACACTTGTATAGATCAACTTAATCATTTATCTACTTGCACAAAGAATAGCACACACACACACACACATACACACACACATAAATATATATATATACACACACACACATACACACACAGAGGCTTACGCTAACACATTTAAGCTCACCAGAACACACATACACAACAGCAGACACAGAGACAATACAAAGACACACATGCCAATATGTACTCACACACACACACACACACACACACACACACACACACACACACATATATATATATATATATATATATATATATATATATATATATATATATATATATATATCAACTGGTTTGATAATCTCACAACAATTCAGATTGCAAATTATTTTCCAAACACATTTTGTAAACATTGTTAAAGGGGGATAAGGCTTTGATAATGCACAAAATATATTGCAGCCATTGATAAGATGAGTAAAACAAAACAAAATAACATCCAATGTTTCAACACTTCTCCGACTTTTAGGACAACCTGATTCTTCCAACTTATCTGCACGCATTTTGTATCAGTACATGTAATATAAAAAAAAGAAGAAAAATGCAAAACACTAACCTCATAGTTAAATTCACGGTGGGTAATTCCTTCCGTCGTAAATAAAACGTAGCGTTTGTCAGGGCCCGTTTTTCCCGACATAGGTAACATAAATAGGAGTAGTTGTCCGACAGATGTTGATGAAGGCACTTATTTGAATATAGACTGGGGAAACCCGTTTGGAAACTGGACGAAAGGTGCGCATCGAGCGACAGAAAGGCTATAGGTTTGGAGACACGTAGGAAAATGACAGACGGAAAAAGGCGAAGGAGAGAAGAAAGAAGGGAAAATTTGGTATAATGAGTGTGCATATTTGTGCCCGCAGGTTGAGGGAAAGGAGAGTGTTACTACCCGTGCGTGGTCAGTCAGTCTATCTATCTATCTATCAATCAATCTATCTATCTATCTATCTATCTATTTGCGTGTATGTATTCACACATACAGACATACATACATTCAAGATTATTATGGAGGCAAAAACCTCCAGGAAAAAAAAAGAAAAAAATAGGGATATATTAACGGCTCTGGGGTAATAATCTTTAATCGGAACGGTGAGCCTCACATTTACTTACCCATGAACTAGCTCGAGAACAAACTGAGGATAAGAGATATGAGAGGCATAAAAAAAAAAAAAACTTTGAAGAACAGAGAAATGATATATTTTGAAGTGTAACTTCGGTGTTACTCAATTCAAACGCACAAAGTTACATGCTGCATATATATATATATATATATATATATATATATATATATATATATATATATATACATATATATATACATACATATATATATATATATATACATACATATATATATATATATATATATATATATATATATATATATACATATATATACATACACATATATATATATATATATATATAAATATATATATATATATATATATATATATATATATATATATATATATATATATATACATATATATATATATATATATATATATATATATATATATATATATATATATATATATATATATATATATATCGGCTATATATATTAAAATCATCTGTGAACGGGAGGTGTTTTCCGATCAACCCGGCTTGGGTGCCGTGTTGATATAATTGTTTTGTTTTTAAAATACCCGAAATGGTTACATGATAAACAACTGATGATCTCAACTAGAGAAAATTCACACGTTGTACCATAATAAAAAAAAATATACTTCTGAAACAGGGGGCAAAAAACACGTGAGGAAATCACATAAATTACATATTTATATATATATCTTCTATGTATATTGTTGCAATTTATATAAGTAGAGTACTCAACATCTTTATAATATCAATGATATATATATATATATATATATATATATATATATATATATATATATATATATATATATTACTCAGAAAGAGTATTCATAAAAAAAAAGAATAATGAAATAGAATATAACAACAAAAACAGTCCAATGATAACATGACTTATGGGCATGTTTAGGTGTGTGTGCATAGAGAGGACTATATGTTATGTGATTGGCGCATGTGAGGCACAAGGCCAGTAAATTCTGGGTGATATTGAACGTGCGTATGTGTGAGGGTGAGCCAATGATAAATTGACTGTGTGTGCGTTTCTTATCTGTCCCCGTCATTTCCTAATGAGATGCACATATGTTTGTATCAGAAGATGAACAATTTGTATCCGACAGAATGTGATGATTGTGAAAACATTTTGGTGGGAACTATATTTTGTTCGGCACCGGCGTTACCCGGCAGAAAATCAAACAAGACGAGATTGCGTAAAGAGAGACATTCATGACACCCATTTCTTTATATGACACACAATCCAGGGGGCCGCCCGATTAGCTACTGGATAACACTAGAGCCAAATAAAATACAGCGCCTACTATAATGTCTATTATATATATATATATATATATATATATATATATATATGAATATATATATATATATATATATGTATATATATATATATATATATATATATATATGTATGTATATATGTATGTATGTATATATATATATATATATATATATATATATATATATATATATATATATATATATATATAGTGACGTTAAATTGCAGGAACGAAGGACGGAAGGAAGAAAAGTTGGACGAAAACAATTGAGATAGAAGAAGAGAAAAGATGGAAAATCAATAAGAGGAGACAGTTTAATGATTAAAAAAGAGACTGGAAAGCATGTGGGGGCTGAACATCTACTGATGAGTACAGGTGTTGTTACATACATGTGTACCACTCATTTTGTATTGACGTACTCTCTCACCAAGCCTGCAGATTGTACGTAGTCTCATATGTAGATTAATCACTGAATTTATATGTAGTTACCAGCTTATAGTGTGTGAACACATACACACACTGCACACACAGAGAAACTGACAGAAAGACATACTGTCGGAAGTAGAGAGAGGGAGAGAGAAAAGTGAAACACAGTACAGGGGGACCCCAAAACTCTGTACAGATTTTAAAGGGCTATAGGCTGTACGCTGTTTTCAAAAACTTACTCAATGAATTGGTCTGTTTTTATAAAAATGCAACCTGACAATTGCTTGAAAGTTTGAGAATCATATAAACTAATATCAATTCTGATATATCCATCTTCGATCTGATTGTGAATTTCGATTGCATTTCAAATTCTATGATTGTTAAGTATATTGGACTAGACATTGAGTCGTAGCCTCTAACGAGATTTGAACTCCTGTCACGTTCATTGACCTCATCCAACCACACATTTCTTTGACATGTCGTTTGAACATGGAATCAACAATTCTCATCACTGCCAAACTATTTCACTCTCTCTCTTTCTTTAATTCACTCTCTCCCTCTCTCTTTATGTATCTATTTACTGATGTATGTGTGTGTATGTACATGTGTGTGCGTGTGTGTGTGCGTGTGTGTGTGCGTTAATGACTATCTGCTGCTACTTCACTTCTATGGGGCAAAGGACATGTTCCTGAGAAGACGATGAGAATATATTCAAAGTGAGTTGGAGGCAAAAAGATCCATCAGAATGTTGGTTGTCAGGTAGGGGACTTGGGAGTTCCTAAACCGAGACTCATTCTAAGCTGTAACTGTTCGTAGTGAACCCTAGATCTCCGGCATCTACAATATTCCGACTTTTAAACTCTCCCATCCTTGGCGAGAAGGTATGATGCAAAGGAGAGCAAACGCCCCGTTTGAAACATTCAACAGATACCCGTATATATTGTTTGCATAGTGTGTGTGCGTGTGTGTATGTATGTGTGTGTGTGCATGTGTGTGTCCGTGTGTGTGGGGGGTGGCACCTATGTTCGCTTGATGGTGATTCTCTGGTTTGAAAACTGAACGTTACTACTGAAGTGAGTTTGATTCAGATGAGGAAATCTACCAATGTAATTTTGAGTCAGACTAAACTAAACTTACTTGATATTTTATTTATTTTATATACTTTTAGACACAGATCTTTCCAAGGATTCGCCAGACCTCACTATTATGGACATCGTAGAACAAATATTTCCTGAATTTGTCTAGATCGTCACGTCATATCATATTCTGTCGGTTATTGTTTCACATATGATCTCTGGTGATACAAATTGTGAGTCATGATATCCAGCAGTTGTCTACCGTTCTCGAAACGTATTCAGCCCATTGCCGTTTTAGTTTTCATTCCCTGTGCACGTTGCATGGTTCTCAGTTTGAAGGTCAATTTTCGTGTTAGGTTCTATGTTTCAGCCCCATTGGTGACTATCGGGAGGATGCACTGGTTGAATATGTTTCTTTTCTGGACTAATGTTGATTTTATTATTCTAGAAGGTTGTCCTTGCTCCATCAGAATCGTACCACCTTAGAATGATTGTGCGTTTCATTTCATTTTCTGAGGATTTCGTGGAGATTCGTTGCAATAGGTATAAATCATGGATTTTCCCCAGCTTAGCGTATTTTATTTCCGTTTTTGTGACTATCTCTTCACAACATCTCTATGGCGCTTTCTTCAAGCCAAAATGAGACAATACGTAAGATTTAAATTACACAGCAGAACGGAGATCTGCAATAAAGCATGGATAAATGATAAATTTCCACAAAATTATAGTACGTCTTACGTCAAGATATTGAAAATTCTGAAAAAAAAAAAGTTTTTATGGAGGAAAATCATACATTTCTATTTAAATAAATCATTATTTGCAAATATGTCTCGCTTTTCTTTCTGTATAACGAGAATATTTCAGTTAATGTTGTTCTTTTCCAAAATGAGAAAAAAAAAAAAAAGAAAACAGAAAAAAATGCGTACATCATTTTCCAAGGGTGCCTCTTATCTATTTTGAAAATGCTTGTAAGGTTTGATGTGACAACTCTCTAAATATAAAGGTTTCTTAAAACTACTCCCATCTCAATGGTCTTCTCCTTCGTGCTCTTTTGTTGTCTCTCTATTTCTCTGTCTATCTCCTTGGTATCTCAAACCTTTCTATTCTTCAACTTCTTTTTTAGCTCTTTCTCATCTACTGTTTGCCGTCTCGAGCACATTAACTTTTCCCTGTGATTTTTGTCTCTTACTCCCTCTCCCCTTCTTTTTTTCCTGTCTGTACAACTATCCATATTATTGGAAATCCAAGTTTTCTAGTCTGTCTATCTCACACCATTTTTTTCCTGTCTCGGTCTGTCCGTCTGTCTGTCTGTCTCTCATTTTCTTTGTCTTTATCCCACTGTCTTTCTGCGTGGTATTCCAAGTTTTCTAGTTTTCATCATACATTTGTCTCTCTTACTCCTTAACTTTCTATGTCTTTATGCTTATCACGTGATCATCACAATATATCTCTCTCCGTCTCTGTGTCTTTTCATCTCTGTTCCTATTTAGTATTTTTCTCTCTTTCCATCATGTTGAGCTTTCTTTCCGTTTATATGCCTACCGGTCTGTTTGTCTTTCTCTTTCTCCGTCTCTCTCTCTCTCTCTCTCTCCTCTCTCACCCCTCTCTCTCTTTCTCTCTCTCTCTCTCTCTCTCTGGTATACATCTCTGCACTAATTTCGTTACTGTCTCAGTACCAACGTTTTTTTTTCTCATTTTATTACAACCCGAGACCATTCTTTGTATTTTATTCTCATCACCAGCTTGCTTCACGAACTATTTCCTTAGTTTCTATTTTCTGTTCCCAGTATTTCATTTTAGGAAATGTAAATGGACTCCGGTGGAGATGTGGATCGTCCACGCTGCCAGAAAACGATAGGTGGGTAAACACATTTAGGTGTCTTGCCCAGTGATAGAAAACTGGCCCAAGCCATCCAGCGTCTTAGTTATAAGAAGAACTAGTCCGGGGAACTATCTCAGTTACAAAGCAAAAATAAGCCTGGATACTCTCGCCATAAAATATTATAGCAGCTTTTGTATACATGATAAATAGAATATTCTTAACATAAGTATTTTACTATACATTTATTCATCGGTTTATCAATTAGAATCAAATCAGTCTTAGTGTATTTCGAAATTAAATTTCGTAGATATGTATGACTAGTCACTTTACTCAGTCGGTAGGAGAGCTGTTCACCAATCACTCGGTTGTAATTTTATATTACAAAAGATGTATTCATTTATTAGAAAGAAACGAACCAATTTTTTTAATGAATGTTCATAAAAATATGATAATTGTCAATTCATCTCAATTAGCAAAAGAACTGCCTACCTATCAGCTAGTTTTTTTCATTTATTTCAAATCATGATAAGGGAAAGTTAATTTAATGAATCAGTTTTTGAGACAGATAATCCGTGGAGGGTTTACTCCTTTAAATTTAGTGAGGATTGTTCTCGTTTTTGTTGTTGTTACAGTCGGAATCTACGAGTATCTATATGTCCACTCAACACAATATCCGCAAAAGTTGTTCATAAATTCTGTATACATGAAATAATCCCTAGAGTGAGAGTATGTAAAAAACGATATATTTTTGAAACACCATGAAGCCCTATCAGAAAATTGATTTAGCGTTAAAGTAGGAAAATTATAATACTGGCATCAAATATCACGATAGAGAAAATAGTAATTACCTCGAAAGTAACAAGAGAAAGACGACCAAGTATCAGTATCTAATGGTTGAAATCCAAAGACAGTAGAACACTGGCGGGAAGATAATTTGATTATGTTGCAAGAATAGTATAAGTTGTCAATGGAAACCCAATTTGTATCATATTGGTAGTTAACACCGATCACTCAAAAACCCGTTGTTGAATGTGTATAAATTAGGAATAGGACGTGTCTCTTGGAAATTACTTGTGTTGAGTATCACTCGGTCATAATTTTGAAAATTATTCTGTTTGTAAAAATGTCAGTGTCAGAGCAACGGAATACACAATAAGATCAGATAGAACTAACAATGTTGGCTGTAATGTTGAATGTAATTGTAAACATGAAGAAAAAAAAAGACGATTTCTGTTCAAAACCTACGACGTTGTTTACGCAATTTTGGATTGGATTAAATCAAACAGTCTGAAGGGAGATAATTTTAAATTAAACGGAGACTAACAGCATCCCCAACAAAGGAAGAAAGCTGCCATTCCAATAAAAGCTGAGCAACAAGAGATGGAAATGAAAAAAAAAATAATCGCATGAAAACAAAGACGGAGAAAGAAAAGTACAGGAGAAAGAGAAAAGGGACAACAGAAAATATGCCTTTCTGGGGGCACTCAGCCCCTCAAGAACGCTGTTGAAAATAAGAGCGACAAGTAAAAGAAAGGAATATTGCCCATTTCTTGTTTATCTATATACATTTATTATTTTACAATATTTCATTATTTTTAAAATAATCGGAAGTGAAAAAAGTATCAAGCGAGAACAAAATAACACTATATCCATTTTTCAATAATCTGTCTTGACTCATAGATAAATGTAAGCATCTATAAATACCTTGAATTAAAATAAAACAAACCCCTGATCACCATTAATTATTGAACGACTGTTGCTTCAATAATTAAAGTGATTTTTTTAAAAATCCATTGAAGAATAGATACAGTCAGAATAAATTCCACTTAAAGGACCTCGAATAGAGTGAAATAAACTACACATATCTAAATTCAGGAGAGAAAGAAAGGACTGAACTGTTTATCATCTTTGATCTTGAACACTTCACCATCAATCATGGTAACGGTTGGTGAAAAAAATAACGTACTCATTTCAAAATGTTATTCGTTTCAACAACTGTGACATGATAAAATAATACGCAAAAATGGAAAGAGATAAGAGAAATAATGAAATAAAAACAGGGGGGAATATATAAAAAAATCAAATTGCTAGAATGTGTTATTTTTGTGCCGTTTCAACATCGAGTGGACGATAGTGTGGAGCTATGCAATCGAGGTGACCTCCTCTACATTGTGCCAAAATTTAAAAAAATAATAGTCTGTTCACAGTTAGTATATCAATTAGAAAATCAAAAGGAAAAAACGCACAAAAAGTAAACACAAAATGGCCACTATTGGAGAAAACACTTGCAAAAAAAAGAATCTCGCAAAAGCAATGTCGGCGACAGAAAAAAGCCATTCTAATATCAAAGTCAGTTAAAAAAATATATTCTCCTAGTACAGAAGTAAAGAAGCAATTGAAGCAACACCAGGAAAGTGGTTCTAAGATGTGAGACGCTGAGATAGTATGAGGCACATGTATGTGCGCATATTTGTATGAGTACATTTGTGTACTCGTCATGTCATTAGGCAATGTGTGAAATATTCACCAGTTTTGCATAGGCCTTTTCTTTACAATTGGGTGTGGATCATATTGTACTGAGCGCCCTTCCATTGACTCTCATGTACAAAGAGCCCACGCTAAAAAAGCACAATATATATATATATATATATATATATATATATATATATATATATATGTATGTATGTATGTATGTATGTATATGACCCATACACATATGTATATGTGCCTCACACCATCAAAACGTATCATTTCCTTGAACCTTCGATGATATGTGTAAAAGTGATACCAGAGAGAAATACTACGTGGGGATCATATGAACAGCGTGTATTAAGACGTGTACGTTTACATATGCGTATGTGTCATGTGTGTACGCATGTATAATTTGGACGTTTTTGTATTTGCCCTTTCGGCATTGAATCTTTTTGCATTTGACCTCATTGCATTAGACATGTTATCATTATTGACCCTTAATGCACTGTATTGACCTTTTTGTAATGGCCAATTCCTCACAAGACGTGTATGTGTCATTAGACTTTTTTGTATTGGACATCAAGTTTATCGGACCTTTCTTAATTTGTCCATTCAATAATTTGGACGGATTTGCATTCAGACATTTTGACTTGTAGTATAATGGTTCCCTAGCTTTCTCTGACCTTACAATAAATGGCAGCTAAATTGTGTATTCAATCATGAAAAGAAATGATAACCTGACATTTTTTTAGAGATGAAAAAAACATTTCAACACGCTTTAACTACTGAGCAAACAATATTATCTGAGTGAATCGAATAATCCTTTTATAAGTGATTATTCCTGAGAATACGTAGCATATTTCCTCAATGGTCGTTTGCTGTGTAGCATTCACAGCACAAGTGCAAGACTTATCAATTACTAAACTAAATCCTCCATCCAGTTTCCTGTCCAGAGAAAATGCATATTCTGTTTCAATGTGCCATTCAAATGCAGCTTGCTCGTTGTACTGTTCTTCTACATTCCAACACTTCATGATTAAGAATTCCCTCTCAATCTCATAAATTACAGGAGGAAATTTTCCTGGTATATTACCTTTAGGTTGAAATGTTCAATCCTATCCGGGATTTAACCATGATTTTCCTCGTCTTGGATTATTGAAATCAATCTTCTATCTTCGCTGATACTCTTGTCCCCAAATGACAAGCGTTTAAGAAAGATGAGAAACGCGATACAAATATGATGTTCAGTTTAATCCACTGACAGTAGTACCTTTAATACAGAATGTTCCATATTTCGTGATAAGAATTGTTCTCTGTTTTATTGTTAGTATAAGTAGTCCACGCTTTGCCCTTCAGAAACAATAAGATCTTTTTGGATTCTCTTACAGGTTCGTTAAATTATTACACAGTATGTATGAACACTGGACTATTTGATATAACTATTGCATTCATGGTGTGGGAATTTGAGGAATTGAAATGGTAATTCTAATCTATTTGAAGGTTTCTCCCGCTGTCAATACGTATCGGCCTTGTTTGATTAATATACCTTTTATAGAATAAATAAAGGAATGGTCCAAACCATAACCGTACAAGTCACTTTCCAAAAACGGTTTTTGATGTTCCAACTGGATCATTGGGAGACTTCAGTCTCCCAATGAAGATTTAATCCCCTCTACTGAAACATTTGAGTTTTGTTTTGGGGGAATTTCGATTATGTATCTTGTTGAGGACATATCGTGTCCATAGTACTTTACATTGGTCTACTTGTGATTTCTCTTTTATGCATACTTATATGTCGATTTATGAAAATATAGGGTAGGTTGTAGTGTCATCTCAAAATAATATCCCCTCTTTGGGTCATTTCAGTATTTTCTCTACATCTTCCTGTTAAATCATTTGAATAAAAATGGTATGTCAGGGTTGTGATGTGTTATCAGGATAATGGTGATGGATGAGGAGGATCTATATCCATCCCAAGGGTATATCTGCTAATTGAAAACTTTCAATCTCAGCAGGAATTCGAACCTGCCTTGCCGTTCCACTATCCATGGTGCTTAACACAACGTTACCTCGTACTTCCATTATCATTCTGATAATACTGAATCAGATTCTATTCTCGTCATTAAAGTCTAGTTGGATCCATTAGAGATTCCACTGATTTCGACGATTAAGATATTCTACTTCCTTATTCCTCTGTTGTCTTCTCGCAATCCGCCATAATTTTCTCATTCTCCCCAGAATCTTTTGAAATCCTCGTTCCTAATCGATGTCCTTACTTAGTTGATATGCAAACATTGTTAATTCCTCATATGACCAAGAAATAGCGAATACACAGGTACTTTTTTTTAGCATCTCTTTTCTCCCCATTCAGAATTCCAACGTTTACCAATTTTCAATTATTTCCGTCTCGACCTGCTTTTCAATCTTTCAACCTTTGTCTCCTGTTTTCCAACGAGAGAACTAGCCACTTTCAGCATTTTCTGTTGTCTCTAACCATTCCCATTGATATATCCCACCAAAACATTTTACAGTGTGGCTTAAAAGTAGCTTTTGGAATACTGCTGGAGAAATCAAACTGAAGTTGGTATGGCCGGGGAATATTTTAACAATCTAAGGTACTGTGATGATAATACAGTTACGATGGAAACTGTCGAAGGTGCACAACACATATTAAGTTATATAAGAAGAGACAGACAAAATTGAGATAAAAGATGATCAAATCAAAGATAAGATTTAAGGATGAAAAATCTAAGAATAGCACATAGGGCAATGATTAGAGCGATGGGTGATTGAAAAATATCAACGAGAGAGAAATGAGATGTAGACTATCATAGAAGTATTAAGCAACAGAACAGAAATGGAAATAGGTAGGGCACTCAGCAAGAAGCATGGGTATCAGATGGTGCAAAAACTCGATCGATTGGTACACACAGGACAGAAAATGATGTGGGTATAGACCAGACACAAGATGGAGAGACAGAGTTTGCTCGAAAGAGATTGCAGTATTTAATTCAATTACGCTTGTCACGAAAGGAGACGGCATCCATGTCGCATAGTGACATCATAAATTTAATCTGCCCTCCCAACAAATGGGTTTTGGAAGATAAATTCCATAATAAAGAGAAGTAACTAACCACAATAATCTAAAGACGTAGTTTCGCATGATGGGCGAAAAGAGCGGGTAAAACTGATTAGAATATATATATATATATATATATATATATATATATATATATATATATATATATATATATATATATATATATCAAAAAGAGTTCCTGCCCCCCAAATCAAAAAAGAATGTTTTTGCAAGAGAATTCCTCCAATCAGATTTATTTTTAACCAAAATATTCTAAGTATGAAATTTTGCACCAATAATAGGAAGAAAGGGTTTACTTCGACACCAAATTTGAATCGTAAACAGAACCCTCTTCCACAACAAAAAATTATTCACGATGGAAAGGATTTCTAAATGAGGTAATGAATCAAGAGAACCGACTGCAATTCGTCGAACATGTATTTTCCTATAAAATTTCGCACAGTACCAGTATGATTATATAGATGTAAAGTCAGGTAAACAGGATATATATATATATATATATATATATATATATATATATATATATATATATATATATATATATATATATATATATATATATATATATATATATTCTAAAGAAAGTGTCGTCGGAGCAAAATGCGTAAAAGAATTTCTGATCAGAACAAGGGAAATCTCCGATGATGTCACAAAAATGGAAAATTTTTCTGAAAATGGCGTATGACGTGAACTCAAGGTCCATTTTCTCATTGAAATCGTATAGTGAATTGAACACCCTATACAAGCATAATTTAACAGGTGAAAAAGAACTGGATATTCTTCATTCTCTAAGTTAGGATAAAATAGTTATCTGTTCTGGGTTAACAACATTTGTTCGTTCTTACATGCATTAAAACTCTTATTATCGTATGGATACTTCCATCCCCTCCCTTCTTCCTCATATCCCCATTTTTAAAAAGATTATTTTTATTCATTTATCTTTTCATTTTTACCCGCTTAATATCATTTTGCAGGTTTTGGGGGCATAAAACGTGGCCGATTCCAACTCAGGAAAGCTCAAGATAAGGCAGACAAACATAGTAAGAATATAGATGAGGGTGATGATGATGTAGATGATGGTGAATACGTTGAGAATGAAGACAGTTATTTTTAAACAAATATGATGTCATTAAAGGGGATTTACCGCAGGAATAACAATTTCTTTGTAAGACCAGTTACGGATAGCGATAACAGACGTCGTATAAGAATCAATCATCAAAGCTTTTGTCAGGAGCAACATCTCCAAGGAAGCAGAAGTAGCAGTAGTATGTGCCGTAATGGTAGCAATGGGAGATGCAGCGGCAATAGGCGTAGCGACAGAAGTAGGGGAAAAAGAGGGCAGTAATAGAAAATGTAGCCGTGGAGGAAGCGTGTGAAGATGCAGCAAAGGTAGAGTAGGTAAAAGTGGGTAGGTAAAGGGGTAGGGTAGCTGGAGTTTTGTTGATCACGTTGACAGGTAGGTTACTGGGAGAAACTGCAAGAAAGGAAAGAGAAAAACCTACTTCCTATTCTTATATATATATATATATATATATATATATATATATATATATATATCTTAGCATCAATCCATGGCCACTGTTAACGAGTATCCAGTGAAAATCGAACTTTATATGAAAAAATGGGCTGCAAGACAAACTAAATAAAAATCGATCCAAAGTAGGCGCCTATGATGTATTTCGAGCGGTATTAAATCCACATAGGTTTTCACAATTTTTTTCTGGTGGAATATATATATATATATATATATATATATATATATATATATATGTGTGTGTGTGTGTGTGTGTGCGTGTGTGTGTGTGTATTTTCATTTTTTATTGCATTTACTCAACATTTATGGCGTTTATTCTAAATCGATTTTCAGTCTGGAAAATTTCCTCACATCATTATTTTTATGATTATCTAAAAGTCCGTCTGTCTGTATTTATGTACTTGTCTCCTGCCAAAACTACCTAGAATAAAGCCACGAGATCTTCTAAGAGTACTTTACATGATAGGTGCATGCTAGCCACAAGGTCAGTAATTCGGGGTGATGTTGAGGAAAATCTGAGCGTGTGCCCTTGAGAATATGGCTATATCTCATCCATTTCAGACTTGGTTATCACAATAATGACCAGAATGCTTGATGAAAAACAACCACGGCATTGATTTTAGAAGAAGATACTTGACCATTGGCTACCGCCATTCGAGAAATCTATCAAAAGAATTTAAGAAGGCTTTCGACTCAGGGGAATTCTACAAGGTTACTGATACTCGGCAAATGTCTAGATCAGTATAATATCAGCTGGAGTTGGGATTCGAATTGTAATATTGCAGACCATTACTAGAAAAGCGAGGTCGGTTCTTGTTAGGTGCCCCACACTTATGGACAACTGCCGGAGACCCAGAAAAAGAGGATACTGCTTAGCAAAGTGGTTTAGCAGATCATTACTCCTTAGTGAATTCAATCCTCATTGGACACCCGAAATTTGTGACTCGGTACCAATAGTAAACGAAGCATAGTAAATAAACACCAAACTAAAAGTGACCACATCACGTTCTTCCATTGTGAATTGGCGAACAAATGCATAAGGCTTTCGACAGGATTTCTGGATGAATTACATTAGTGTTTCTCTTATCGGGACCCTGCATATGGAAATCCGACACCAAAACAACTAATATAGAACTGTGTATAGGAAATACAAGGAGAAATCGGGTCAAGACGAGTGATCTCGAGAGATTGTTGAATTTTTGTCCAAAAATGTCTTACAGTTGAACAGTTTTTTTACAAAAGAGACAAATTAAATTTATTGACCCCTGAAGTTGTTACTTTGGTTCATAAAAGCTGTTTTGATCCACAGTTGGGTAGGTTTGAGTCCAACGGCGGACGTTAAAAGATTATTGATGATGATGATGATGATGATGATGATGATGATGATGATGATGACTTATACCAAAACCCTCCCTCATACTCTTTGAGATCAGCACAGCCTATGCTATTTTTTTCCGGACAAATCAATCCGACGTTTTGATCAAACTCCAGGAATAGAATTCTTCGGGTGCAATATGACTAAAAAAAAAAACATATATCATCAAGTTACTGCTACGTTGACCTGTAATGATACTGTTTATTTGTCGTGTTTTAGCCTAGATTAACCCCACGTATGAATTTAACTCTAGGGATGTAATTGTTTTGCTGCAACATTGCGATATTATTCCATAAATTACTTTGTTTGGCTAGATATTTACCGGAGATGATCTATGGTACTTTGTACCAACTCAATGCTCCTCAATTTACATTGCCTATAAGTTTTTCCATGTAAGCATGTACCCCTATGCAAAGTTTCTACTTTCTAGGAGCAGAATTGCGTCAAAAAAAAAAAAAAGAAAATTCGCTAGAATCGACCGATAATCCCCTGAATGTCCAATCAAATAATTGAAGTCTGAGGCCGTGAAAAAATAACCTCAATTCTAATTTCAGAACGACAGATGGAAAAGGATAGTTCAGAAGTTGGTTAAAACTACCAGAGATTACTCAAGGCAACCATGAGTGACTTTTAAGGTCAACCTTTTTCGCCCAGAAGATTCACTCTGATGCATAACGTCAGATATGAAATTGTTTGCAAAAACTTGAGTAAAAAATCTCCAGGAATGACCATTTGGGACTTCAAATGACAACGAGATCAAACTCACATAGCATTGTAGGGATTTGACCTCCGTTCAGTTTACATGCAGACTATGTGTGTTTATTGGCTCATATTTATACGCACACAAGATACTTTAAAGGAATAGATACTCACATGTTAGTACGTCAGAGTGCTTGTGTGTGACTGAATGAATATTTCTCTATTATCATAAGGCGAGAGAGTACTGGAAATAATTTCGTGGATGGTATAAATTTCCTCATAATCAATGTCCAAAAGGGTACGAGAGTTGAAATGATGCCCTTAGTTTAACTTAAGATGTCATTGGGATTTCCGAGGGAGTGACCTCCACTCGTGCATCAGGGACGATTACATTGCATGTTCGGCTGAATTAGATCACTGTTACGTTATAACATAAAAAACATTATATTTTCTCCCAGAGGTTACTATGCAGATATTTACGCGTGTTTACAAATGTTCTCTTCTTCCTATGCAGCTGGGTATATGTATGTATGAATGTATCTATCTATCAATATATCTATCTATCAACGTCATTCGAGGTCAACATTGGTCATTTAGGGTCATATCTAGCCGATAGTACTGAACAATATATGTGCATTGTTATGTATATAAAATTCAATTGCTAAGTATGAAGGTAGAATTCCGATGCATATTAGAATGATTCTTCATAAGCACATCATATTATTTAGATACAATCAATGATTTTAATTTTGAAAGAATTGAGCAAACCCAGAACAAAAATATTATTTTCGTTTATTAAATAAAAAAAGAAAAAAATTGAATTAGCCATAACTAACCATCGTTTAATTTCCAAAGATTCTAAGCCGATTTCATCAAAATCGGCCCAAAATTGAAAATCCTTCCCTATTAGAACCAAAATCATGATTTCTGATTATAAAAAGTAAACACGCATCAGATTGCCTATAACACACTGTATCAAATATTATATGCTGGTTAAGCACCCCGTATTCGATCCAACTGAAATGTTCAAATCTTGTAGGTACGCCGGATGGCATCACGAAGTGCGTCTGAATTTTTGTTGTGTTCTTTCATCTCAATCAAACTTATTTTTACTCCAGCCTTCTTTCTATCGAAGGAACTTTGATCCTATCAGAATTACGTATACTGCCTACTGTGTAATGACCGACCTATGTGATTAAAAATCTCAACTTGATTAAATGCATAATCGAGAAAAAAGAAACTGTGTCTTAAAAGAAATCATGTCTAAAAATTAATGTTTCTGCGTGGAATATATACGAGATACGAAAGTATGTCTGAAAAAATGTTTTTGTGTGAAATATATGCATTTATCATCATTAATCAACATTTTTATTGTGGGTAGTAAAAAGTGAAATGAAACGGTGAAAGGAAGGAAGCATAAAAAAAATGAATCATTTATAGGAAAGATACCTCAAAAATTGTAAATATGGAGAGAGTGAGAAGAAGGGAACTGAAATAAAGGAAATCGAAGACTAAATAAAGTAGAGCCAAGAGATAAAAGCGATTACAAAAAGTAAAAGGAAGAAAAATAAAGATAAAAAAAAGAATTTTATATATGAAAAAAGGATGAGCAGAAAGAGAAAGAAAAAAAAAAAGAAACCGAAAGAGGTGTTGAAGATGACTAAAGAGAAAAAAGAAACCCTAAATAGAGGATGGTTGAAGAAAGACAAGAAAGAAGGAAAGAAAGAAAATCGGTTGGAAAAGAGAAAGTGAGAAAGGAAAGGGATCTAAAAAAGGAGATAAGCCGAACAGAAAGAAAGAAGGAAAAACGAAAAACAATAAAAAAAAAGAAAGAAATGAAATCATGGAATGAAGTAAGAAGGAAATCAAAAGAGGGGGTCAACGATGACCAGGAAGAGAGAAGCAATGAAAGTAACATTAGATAAAAAAAGGAAGAAAAAAAGGAACATGGAATATGGCCGAAGAAAAGAAAGCAGAATGAAAGATGTTTGGAGAGAGACAAAAAAAAAAGAAAGAAAGCAACATCAGTTGAACATTGGGAAGTGAGAAAGGAAAGAGATAGAGTAAAAAGAAGATAAACAGAGTGACAGGAAAGACGGACATGCAAGAAAAAAAGGAAAAGGGGGAAAAAAGAAGTGAATAAGTTATTTCGCTACCTCTCACAGGGAGATCGTTTAATGTATGTGTTGGGAATACAGTCTAATTATACCTAATGTTTTCAAGTCATTATCCATCTAAATACTGATCAGGGTGCTTTCAACATAATTTTTCCGTAATAGAAGGAAAAGAAATAAAGCAGGAAGGAAAGAATAACTCCAATGAAAAAAAGAATGAAGTAGACATATAAAGAATAAATCAAATCCATCAATATATTAAACGGCAGCAGTAAAACCAGAAACTGATGATCAGAAGAGAGAAAAGAGGTTATTCATCATCTTTTAGAAAATAGAAAAAAATTCCGAGGAAAGATTAATAGTTCCGACAAAACATTGAGGTAAATAACAAGGTGAGAAGGGCTGGGAATAAACTTTTGAATCGAACAAAGAATGGGAGGAAAAAACAGTATCCCTCTAAAAAAAAGTTTTTGAAAAATTAGATATATCCATTCTGTCATGAGCTTTTACGTTATTTATAAAACAAACTTAATACTACTCTCCATCCATTTCTGAAGTAAAATATCTCACGATTCTTCTTTACAGTAAAATGATTTGAAATTATACTCTATCGAAAATTCTTTATAAATGTCTTCATATCATACATACTTACCTCACCCCATTTGTCAGTAACGTTCACATTATTTTTGACAACTGAAGACTCCATTCTAAACTAATTTTAATGCTTCTTTATAGTAGACTAATCTACAATACGTTTAAATCACAAACGTTAGCCTTATTCTGTCATTAATCTTTGACTGACCACAGTCCTTTTCTTTGGATTTCAATGCATGTCTATAGCAAAACTTTTGGCTACGTCTTTACCAGAATCATTCTTAGCTCTATTCAATAGTAAATTAACTTTGAATGAATTCTCATTATACATACATAATAGTTCTATTCTATCAGTAACGTTAACCTTAATACCAAGCAACTAACAATCATACAGACTTAGTGCTGAAATTTTCAATAGAATACTTAGTTCAAAAATGCGAAATCCAATATTTAGCCACCCATTCTGTCATACTGCCAAAAACACTTCTTTTGTTGAGATAGAAAATGAAAAAGTGGGGAAGCGTTACAGTAGAGGTAAAGACACGCTGTCCACATACAACGGCTTCAAAAGCAACTGGTGCAATAATGAAGGAAGATATTTGAAAAAAAAGATGACAAACCTATAAGTGAGAGAAGAGAAACGAACAAAAAAGAAATATGAAGGAATAAGAAAGAAAAGAAAAACAGACAAATGAGAAAGGAACAGATAAGAAAGTTAGTCATCGGTTCATGTTGCTACCATGGCTTTTTTTCAGAGTATTCCGAGCTAAGTAAATAATCAATGTTGCCAACTGTAGTGAAATAGTTATCAATTTCGTCTAGACGACCAATCCGTTAATGCGTTGATTTTTAGTCTTTACTGGATGTTGGATCTGTGTGGACTTGAGTCAGATCAAGGTAAATAAATTGCTTAAGTAAACCAATGGTTCGTGCACTTGTCTATCTGACAAACGTTTGTGTTTGAAAATCCCCCTGATGCTCTTTAGTACCAGATCAAACTCAACCTAATGAAATAAGGTTGCCTAATCTCAGATTTGCTGACGAGCTCTAAGATAAAATGGATGAAAAGAGCAAGAAATTCAGTCTTCACATGAACTTCAGTTGAATAGATGTCATTTACGACAAACGTGATGAGGGCAAAGACACAATTGAAAAATGCAAGCCAGAAAAATGTTGACCACTCAAACTACCTATGACAACACATCCTCATGAATTCCTCAACAAGAGGGGTAATCAAGCTAAGAATCACTCCAAGATCGCAAACCTTTGGTAGGGCAAGCTCGATCTTTCAGAAAAAGATCCCATTAGTCTTAGAAGAACAGTTTATAACAAATTCACCCTTCCTAAAATCTGCTATGGATTTTTTAAAAATGCATCTTATCCAAACGTTTGAGCCTCAAACTGAGAACCATTCAACGTGCACATGGGAAAATCATGTTCAACAGTTAAACATACAATAGAAAGAACAGGAGTCTGGGATATCAAAGGATCCAAATGACAACGGGTTGGTCATGTTGCATCAATGTCAAAAGATAGATGGACTCACAACGTGTTTTCCCAGGGATCACATGAAAAACTGTGGCCGGTAAGATATGAGACAGCAAGATGAACTACACAAGTTAGGATAGGGATATCTGGCGAATTATAAGGTAAGTCCATGTTCAATGACGGACTTCAGAAGGTTGATAATGAATGTAAAGCTATAGTTCATAAATCATTGTTGTTGCTGAGTGTCCAGTTATAATGATCTTGTACCAGACTCGACTTGGTGAATGACTACACAGCTTTAGTGCCATATTCGCATTATGCAAACTAGGTGAATAAATAGAGCACTATTTTGGGGGCGATAAATATTGTCTTGTTACAAATGCAATGAGGAAATTAATGTAAAGTGTCTGGAGCAGTTGCAAAATTGACAAGATCTTCACCCCTCTCGTTCCATATGAATTATACATGATTAGAAACAGTGGATAAAAAGCTTCAATCAAAAAGAAAAGAGAAAGAATGAAAGTCGAGGAAGAAGGGAAAGCTGCAAAAGAATGAGAAAAATTCTAAAACTACAAATATGTCTACAAGTAAAAGTAAATGTTCAGAAAGATGGAATAATGAATTGTAAAGTAAATGGAAGAAAAAGGGGAAGCTGGAAAAATACAAGAGAAAAAGAGAGGGTAATAAAAAGAAAAAGGGGGGACAAAATTATGATAGATTGATAGACAAGTGAGAAAGGTGGAGAAATCGAAGTGATAATAGACATGGATTAATATTTGAAAGACAAAAATAGAATACATGAACTACAATAAAAAAAAAAGTAAGGAAGAAAGGAATTTTAGAAAAGAAAGGAACGGAAAGATAGATATAGAATGAGTGATTAAGCGGGGGATGAATGAAAAGGGATGGAGATCATGCAAGAGGGGAAAAATGTAAAAAAGAAAGTATCATTTAAAGGAGACAATGTTTAGGTTGCAGCAGACATGAGATGATATATGGGGAAAAAAAGACTAAAGGAATAAGACCATTAATAAAAAAAAAAGAAGAAAATAACATAAAGAGACATAAAGACAGAAAGAGACGTGAAATTCGAGGAACAAAACAAAGTAAGAGAGAAGATAAAAGCAGTTATATGAAGGGAAAAGGAGAGTGCAAAAAGAGTTACAATTTAACTGAGAAGAGGCTGTAAGAATTGTGAAAACAAAAAAAGAGAGAGAAAATGTAGAAGGAGTAAGAACGAGAGAATGAGGAAAGGGAGCACCAACTAATACAGAAAGAAAGGAAGGAACGTTAAAACTAAAAGCGAGAAAATGAACAGGAGAAAAAAATAAAAGAAGATAAGAAAACTGGTGAAAATATTGGAAAAAAAAAAACACAAGGAATGAACAAATACATGAATGACATTTTGAAAGAATGCAATTGGAATAAAGAAAAATGGATAAAGAAAGAGGGAAAAATGCAAAGATAAAAAAAAACTTTTGAAATAGAAGAAGGAGCAGGGGAGTGATGAAAGAACGTTGTTGGACTATTTTCCTTCTCAATCTTGTTCATTTTGAGTTTCGACCCTTCACCTTCCGGGGTTCTTTTTGTGTGTTTTTGTGTACATTGTGTAGGTGACCCTATGAATGAGAGGTCGCCCATTCATACGGGAGCGACTCAGGAACATTAGTCAAACCATAGGAGAATAGAAGAAATGAAAGAAAAATCAGGTATGATACGAAGTAGGGCATGCGTTCTAGGAAGTAACCTTACTTTCGAGAAGAAGAAAGGAGACGATGAAGGACGGAGTGAAGACGATCGAAACGTTGTAAAAACAAGCCCAATCACACGACGTACATTGAAAAAAATGTTTAATGTAAAAGAACATCTCTTCATCAATGCTACCCCGCTCTAGACGAAACTGAGTTTTTTTTTAAATTTCTCTGTGTGTGTGTGTGTGTGTGAGAGAGAGAGAGAGAGAGAGAGAGAGAGAGAGAGAGAGAGAGAGAGAGAGAGAGAGAGAGAGAGAGAGTATTTGATCGTTTCAATTCAAACTCAGTTTAGTCTGGTCATAGGGCCACAGGCATGAAGCATCAAGCATACATTGGATTCTTTACAATAGTTGTCTGGTCTACAAAACGAATTTGCCAAGCTTTGCTCTACGGCATTAACATATCCATAACATCAGAGAACCAAATGATGAAGTTGTTTAATTTATGCAGTCAGCAATTTGACGATTTCGCTATTGTATAAGAAGATTATTGTTCGGTTAGAAAGCTATGCAAACTGGATTTTCAAGGTTTATACCAAGCGGCAAAATCTTTTAAAAATATCATTTGTATCGGGGCATGATTAATTTTCCGAGATATTCTTCTATCTATAATCTGAATATGCCTTTCTATTCTACACCGGTTCATTCATTTATTTTTCTTCCTTGCTTCCGACCAGAAGTGTTCGGGGATGGAGGGATTTTGGATGGCAGAATCGATTGTAGTGTGGAAATTGGTCTCCTCCTAAGAGGGAATAACGGCGTCACAACGGGAGACAGTGCGCATGATCTCTAGCTGTTTACAGCATTTATTATTCCCGGCAAGTTCCCTATATAAGTTGTCATTGCTCAACTCTGATGTTCATACGAGAACCAACGAGATTCAGTCAGCCTATTTTTTTCTTTCCTGCTGATGTTTTAGAAGGGAATGTTTGAATTGTTCGAAAAAGATTTTCACTCTCTCACTTGCATCTCTTCTTTATCTGACTTTTTTCTGATATCATTTAATCAAGTTTTCAAGCAAAGAACTCTGTTTCTTCCTTCTCTCTCTCTCTCTCTCACTCACTCTCTCTCTCTCTCTCTCTCGATTCGATATTTTCATACCATTTTTATTAATCAGTTAATTTTTCTTCCTTTAAGCTACTGCTACAGAGACAAGATTTCTTCTTAATACTACCTCAGCTTCTAAAACCCGTTTGCCCGATTTTCTTCTATGCATTTTTTCTTTCTCGACTCAATTTTTGGCAATTTGCGTAGAAACCATTTTCATTTTGATATTCACTGTTCCTACACATTTTATTTCCTTTTTTTCTTTTGCTTTCAGGTTTTTGAAAAGCCAATAATCTGTATCAGTTTCGCATCCGGTTCAAATCCAGCCGAGCAATCAAGCAAAATTTCATAATCCTATTGCCCCCACCACTGCCCAGCCTTGCAATGGGTGCATTGACATGAGTGAAAATAAATTTTAGTTGTACAATGCATCGTTTCAATAATAATCTATTGAGCAGAAACGGGGAACGTAATCAAAAGATGCCTAACATAAGATGGGTAGATCACAACACAGCACAATATATGTAATGTAGGGAAAAGGCTCCCGGACATCATGGAATCCATTAGAAAAACTCAAATGGCAATGGGCTTATCATATTGCTAGAATGCCAAACAATTGCAGCACATTATAACTCATAACATTAATCCCCAGGGATCTTATGCGAAACAGCAGCCAACAGAATATAAGATGGTGAGACGAGGTAGACAAATTCAGAGAGTATTTACCCTGCGAGACCCATAAATGAGACGTTTCGGGAACTTTGGGGAATGTCTATGTTGATCAAAAATCAGCTAATTGAGCAGGCTGACTTTCACTTAGTTTGTTTGGTACCCATTGACCTGAAAGCCTACTGGGGCCAAGACGGTAGCTTTAAAAATGAAAATGATGAATCACGTGAGACCCAAAATCAAAAAGCTGTTGCATCAATAGTAATTTGATAGAGTTCCCTACTAGGTCTAGACTTCGGCCACATTCTCTTCGTTGGTCGAGGATGACAGTTCCCAGGTGCGTTCTAACTTCCGTCCTAACTTCATCAAAACGTTTGATATATCTAAAAACTTTTGTTTCGTGTGCAGGGTTGTTACAAAATTTCAATGTCGGGAAGAACTTTTACTTGACTTTTGTCAAAAACCCGCTGATAGTCGTTTTAGCAACTGCGCAAAAAGTCTCCTTCTCATGAATGCACTCTAACGAGACAAACACAAATGTATTGATAGGCTAGCTTGTCTGAATCTATCCAATTATCCGAAAGACATGTTTGAACCTGTTTCGTTTGGAATAGGCTACCAATGCATGAACTGGAACATTGGTAGCAATACTTTTTGACTTACCCATGTAAATATGTGAGTACGAGAAAAGAATATCGAGAAATAGAACGCAGCAGAAAATATCAATGACTGAGAATCACTTTTTTTAAGTATGCGTACGTTATTTTTTTTGTGTTAATATTTGCTTACTCGTTCCAATCCGAATACCACGTATGTTAAACGCCCAACCAGAAAAAAAAGAAAAGGAAACCAGTTTATCTTCATCTCTCCCTCCTATACTTACCATTTCCATCTAAAAAAAATTCCATCGATTCAGCTCATGCTAAGGTACATTTATTGATTAGTTTGTCTGGGGCGTCATTATAAACCTTATCCAGAGATGCATGCCCAGTTTTTCAACGTCTTTGCGCTCCATTGCATTATATATCCTTGGAAAATAACAGGGACGCCTTACAGCTTTGTCGGGTGATGATGTATACCCGAATTCGGTTATGCGTTCAGTCATTCACCGCCAAAACATTTTAGCAAATTGCTTCTATTTTTCATAAACTGTTCAAGCGCAAGCACACTGCATGTAAGAGCAACGTTAATGTAATCAACATATTTTGCCACATGAGCAATGTCCATATCTTATTCAAAGAGTCTATATTCCGGATATTCGTTTTTGGCTTAACCCATATTTTATTTTTTCATTGATTTAGGCACTCACTTCCTCTGTACTGTATTCATCGTTGTTGACCATTTGTTTTATTTGTTTTTTTTTTAAATATTATTGATACTTGTATAATTTCTGGTTAGTGTGAAATGATGCAATGCTTTTTAACACGGGTACAAAATCCACAAATAGAGTTCGAACACCAATAGATTCTCGTATCATTAACTCAATGGTATTCCCGGAAAATGAACATAGAGGCCACTTTCCAGCCTCTCTTATATACCATGACTACAGTCTTGTTACTGGCATGTCACATTGGAAGAAAGAAATCAGCTTGTGGACTGATCGCTGCAATAGGTGTAACGTATCCTGACACTGCTTGCTGACTGATAACCAACAGACATTTCACAGAACGGATATTTCATCAACGGAAATTTAGCCAATTGGACATAAAACCCTGACTTTTTCGATTTTGACATACTTCACTCTCGTGTTTAATATCTGGTAAATCCTTGTTTATTTACTCAATACTCTTCACGCTGCTGCCTGGTCAACTGCAAAATCCTTACCGGGCTCTTCTTTTTGTACACTCATACTGCAAATTTTCATAAAGCAAATACATTAAGATTGATACATTTCATTGCAATGTAGACGTATCTGTCGTATGATATGTTATATTTTTGTAGCTTAAATCATGTTTCATTAAAAAATAAGGTTACAAAGAGGATATACAATATATGAACTAGATCAATAAGACCCTAGGCTCATTCGATTATATCCTTATTTGGGAGAACGACTGCTTGTAAATAAAAAATTCTACGGTGAAATATCCGATGCTGAAATGTCTTTCAGGGAATGATTTCGGTATCTAAGAGCTGCTTGTTACATGTTACATGGAAATGACATAGATACATCCAGTAACACACACTGTCCACAGCCACGAAGAGGACAAGTCAGAAAGCAAAGTTCAATATGCCGAAAATCCTCAGTCTTTGAACTAATCATTATTCCATAACATGATCCGACTAGCTCATCAGTTGAATTGTTCGACTGCAGCGTTCTAAAACATCCTTCGATTTGTGAACTTCAGTGAAGTATAATACAATTATTTTGTGTATTCCGACTCAAATTAAAAAAAAAAACAAAAACTAACACAGTCGCTTAATAATTGTGATGCTACGGATTTATTGATCCATCTTCGTATGTCTACGTATGCCGCTGCGTGTGTACAAACATACAGGATTAGAATATAACCCCTAAAACCTTTTAATACGAACATGATCATATCAAGATACGGCACGCGAAGAAATTGTTTCAATCCGAATTTAACAAACTGAATACTGCTCCAAAATTAATTTCCAACTTCTGTAGTTATATAGTAATATAAGAACATCACGGTATTAAATCTTTTAAAAAATGAAATCTCATGAAGATCTTTTTAGAATTTTTAATTTTCAAATGAGTATTAGTATACGTGGATTTGTGTGTGTGTGTGTGTGTGTGTGTGTGTGTGTGTGTGTGTACATGTGGATAAAATGCATGTGTATGCAAATGCATGAATACGTATGCGAGTGAAATACGTACTTGAGTACACATAGATTAAAAGCATAGGTACATATAAATATGCATGTATCTCACTATGAGATGTGCTACGGTCGAGAGCATTTGACCTTTACAAGCGATCTGAGGTCATTATTCATTAAAAGCGTATGTATAGATAACTGTGTGAGAGTGAGAGGGCAAGACACCATATATGTATGTGTGTGTAGGACTGCATGGACAGATTGTTTGGTATCTCAGTCTAAGCTGAGCTACAGTCGAGAGCACTTGACCTTTGTGAACGATCTGAGATCATTATTCATAAAAAGCGTATGTATATATATATATATATATATATATGTTTGTGAGAGAGACAGAGAGAGAATGGATATGGGTGTGTGTATGGATCTGTGTGGATGGATGGTTTGGTATCTCAGTCTAAGATGAGCTCCAGTCGAGAGCAATTGACCTTTACGAGAGATCTGAGGTTTTTATTCATGGTCCGGTGTGATGACGTCTAGTTTCAATATGTGTGTGTGTGTATGTGAATGTGTCTGCTATGTAATATGATTTGATGAATCAGTGTGTAGCAATGCTGAATAATGAGTTTTAAGAGGGCATATTTTTTTTTATTCAAGGGATCGCTCTCAAGGGTAGCAGTACAGAAGTTTCAACGAAAGAAGAAAAAAAGTATTTCAAAAGATTAAAAACCATATTTTTTAAAGTAAGGTGGAATTCAACCTGTTGGATATATGCATGTAAAATGTTCCACCATCAGCTTTTATGCACCAGTTCGATCAGTTTTCCTCACCTGCAAAGTAACACTCTTCAAGATAGAAACTCTTGCAAATTATGTATGCAGTGAAAACATACTGGCCATCATAAAATGTTTAGTTTTAGTAGTTTTCGAATTCAAGTTCCGACAATTCAACAATCAGTCTAGTGTTTGTTATCTGTTATTTCCACTAAAAATGTTTGTCTTCTAATATGCTAATTCTTTCGCTTAACTTGTTTTTATTGGAAATGGATAGATTCTGCCCATTTCTTCCAGACAGTATTGAAATTCGACGCCATATCTTTGTGAAGAAACTTACGTAGATGCAAATAACGATATAAATACACCCTGACATCTTTTAACCACCCACAATGAAGGAATATCTGATTGTTGATATCAACCATGATAATCTTTTTTTTGTTGTCAGCGGACACCAACACACACAAACTCTTTCTCTATATATACATGTGTGTTCATGTGTTCCTGTGTTTGTCTGTGTCGCTCTGTGTGCGTGTGGTGTTTGTATGCATATATGTCTACACACATATCAATATAGATATGTATACATAGGAATCTTCAACTGAGAAAACAAAACTCTGGTTTGAGATGCCTAAGAATCGGAAAACAGGATAGAATAAACAGCCCAGAACAAATTTCAAAAATAGACTGAAAATAATCATTTGAGATCGGCTCGCTTAAAAAAAAAAAAACAGCTAAATATTCTTAAACTATTATTGATTATTGTTTTAGACTTAAATTGTGGAGCCGAGTCTAGGAAGATATTTGATGCTGTTTAAACAGAGGTGTTTGTTTATAGTAAGTAGGTTCTGAATTAAGCCATTATCTAAACCTGTGAGATATCTTGACGTATATCTAAACAATTTTGAGAGCTGAACCTCGGCTAGAATTGTAGGTGCAGGTCGCTTCAACAAAAAAAAAAAAAAAAAATTCTAAACTCTTACTGCTCTAACAGAGTAATTCAGTCAAGTCAGATCCTGTTTCTTTTTATGTTTTTTTTTCCTTTCGGAAAGCCTGCCAACCAATTCCACCTCACATCGGGAGTTTTATTACATTGATCACCTTCTAAATTGATATATCGGTCACTTTTATCGCCTTCTTGACAGATTTGGTTTTTCACCAAGATATTTCAATAAAAGCAGCTTTGGTTTTTGTATATTAATGAAAGCTTTAATGCATCGTAGGGGCTGTGTATCCCTGAATTGAATTCCTGCTGGGAGTTTGTAATGTAATGAGCACTAATGTAATAACATAGGGAAAATAGAGAAGTTGGGGATTAGGAAAATGAAGAGAGATAAGAGCAAAAGAAAAAGAAACAAAAGGATAATAATGACAAAAGGTAGAGGAAATCAAAAGAGAAAGAATAAAAGGCTAAGAGGGAAATACTCAGTTGATAAAAGACAAAAATGTGAATGCGTTTATAGGAAGCAAAAAAGAAAGGAAGGGAGAAAGAAAGATAAAAAGAAAAAGGAAAGAAATAAGAAAGAAATAAATAAAAGAAGGACGGTAGAAAGAAAGGGAAATAAAAAAAGAAAAAGAAAGTAAGGGAAAAGAAAGAAAGATAGAAAGAAAAGAGGACAGCAACGCATTAAAAAAAATCAGGATATGCTAAAAAAGAAAGTTTTAAAAAAAAAAGAATGAGTGACTAGAATGGAAAAAAAAGATAACATGGACAAAGTATTTTTCGATAAGAAAGAAAGAACAGAAGATAGAGGGAGAGAATTGTTCCCAAATCAAGTAAATAAAACAAAAGGCTAATGAGTGTGTAGGGACAGAAAAAAGAAAAGAGAAAAAAAAAGATCTGATAACAAAAAAAGAATGAAAAAAAGAAAGAAAGAAATGAACAAAAGAAAAGAAAACGAAGGGAAGGTCGTGTCATAAAGTGCTCATCAACACCAAATGGCCTCTCTGACATGTCGTTTGTGAAAAGGAACCGATGTAGCGAGACATGAAACCCAACGAGACGGCCAAGAAAATAACAGAGCGAACCGGGCTGTCTGTTGTGTACCAAATGAAGATATAGCAACCAGAACAAGGGCAACAAAGTAACGTGAACTTATGTATGATCAATAAATAAGTCAACACACAGACGGTCACAAACTTGCAATAAACGCGTAATGTAACAGTCAGTTGAAATCAACAAAGAAAGTCTGTTTCACAAACGAAGTTCTTTGTACGACCGTTGAGTAGAAATTCAGTGGGACCGTTTATTGTTGTTCTTATAGAGAGTAGAATCAGGCAATTACGAACAGCACTCCTGCATTATCATCTCTTTTTTTGTTTCTTACAGTGTTCACCATACGATGGCACGTCTAATTATTCACTACTATTTTTGTGAGGGGGCAAATTTGTGTGTCTGCTCACCCTGAAATTCTTGGATGCTGCTAATTAGAAATCGCGGGAAGAACACATTTGTCGTCTGCTTCTTGACTGACAAGTTGAAATTACCATTCTTTCTCTCCGCTGATTGGTCACTTGTTTACCAATCAGTGACCGTCGCATATCTTTTTAAAACTTTGTCAAGAGTGTGATCACTGCAGAAATAAGGTAATGAAAGAAAATGGCAGTAAAGATCTAGAATTTCTACAATGAGATCCTATAAGAAATAAACAGACAAATTTTGGCTTTTATAATTACCTGATACTAAGCAAACACATATCGCAGACCATTGCAAGAGCTGTGATTTCCATCTTCTGTGAATGCATACTTTTGTGACGATTTTTTTTTTACAAAATGAGGCTAAAATAATATGACAAAGTAAGAAAAAAAAATTTTAAACTGAATTTGATTTGAAAAGAATTTTTTAGACGAATCATGTTTGCCCATGGATAATTCATCAAGCCTCTAGTTTCGACTATAGTCTTTGCTGGAAAGCATATGAATGTTCATTTTTGAAACCTTGATTTAATGACTGGAGATTTTCTCTGGTTAATCATAAAAGCTTCCGTGGATTAAGGTGATGTTCGAGGAATGCAGGCGCCTGGAGTGTGTGATTTTAGTTTAAATCTCATAGGAAGCTACTTTTCTTTATTTCCAATTATTTTTTTATAAAGGCCAACGAGTAAATCAACCACGCAAGTTGTTGTGAAAATAACAATAAAAAAACCAACAAAAACAGCAATAATACGCTGGTGCAAAACTAATTATCGATTAGTGGTAATCAGGGAAAATTGTTCAGTTTATTACGTAAAAATAAAGATTTTATTTCTAAATTTACTACAATCACATTAATGAACAATAAGCGCACCATTTTATTCCAGTGCTATCTGCCATCTTTCTGGTAAGTTTACTATTTCATTGTCCCTGAACTTTTATCTATCTGAACAAAGAATGGCGCCAAATAATTTTTAGCAGTTTCCCGGGGGATTATTAGAACAGGAAAATTCAATACAGACTCAAATGAATGGTTCTCTTAAGGTTCAATATTTGATGAATATGGTGGATGAGTGAAAACAACCAAGCCAGTCTGGAACGATTTCTTGTCCAGTCACCACAAAAACATGCAGACTACCGTTGTCCTGGTGGCTTATCAACCCCTTGTTTTGATTACTTTAGGATGTTTTTTTTAATGGGGCTCATACTAAACGAGTTCCGCGATGAAAGAAATTACCTTCGTTCCATAAAAAAAAAGAAGCCCTTGATACAGTTTACTGTGATTCATTTCGCTACCACCATAACCTCTTCCGATTACAACTTGTTTATATAAAAAAAAGCAAAACAAACAAACGAAAAAAAAAATCGTTCCATCGTAAAGTAGCAAGTCGAACTCGAAAATGGTGCAGTAATTCGCTTTTGTTTAATTTATGTCCAAGCCACGCATCAAAGTGAATAAAATACCGGCTAAATTATTGTGGTGTTATGTTTAGAAGATTAAAAGTAGTAAAAAGAAGTAAAAAGTAATGAAGCACTCGTAAAGATCAACGAATGCAGCCAGTGGATATATCGGCTGAGTCATTGTGGTGGCCTTGTTGAAAACACAAAAATGTCTAAGAATGTACTGGGCCGCTATCACGAGATCTAAAAAAGTACGTGCAATAACACAGCCAATTACGTAACATAAATTTTGATTTAGTTATTCCTCGCGTCATTTCCAGTAGTTTTATATCGCCGAACAACGTTAGCGCACCAATAAACCGTTGCCCAGATAACAGACGGGTCAGAGCGGACCAACATACCAAACAATCGCAAGCAAAACTGACCTCAAAGATTAACAGCTTCTGGCTATCTCCTCTAAGTGTTCATTACATCGGTATTTTTTAAATAATCCGTTTTTAGAATATTATCAAGTTATTTGTCTGCTGAATATTTTTTTTTATGCGCTATTGCGTTCGATCCCGAAGTTTGCCTTACAATATTCGTATAACTTGTATAATATTCAACCCTTTGCTTGCCTTGCAAAGGTCTGGATTTCTTTTCAAAACCAAATTATCGGTGTAAAATATCAGAACTTGTTCATGGTGTCCTCGTTTGTTTATTTATCTATCTTTCTTTTGCTGTTTTTGAGATATGTGATGAAGCTTTATAGATCCTGACAAATTTTCTTCTTTTTTATTTTTATCCAACCACGGAAATCTCATAATTATGTAAATAATTATGTCTTTGCGTGTGATAAAGTATTTATGCAACGATCCTGTCTCCATTTGAACTATTCAGGGCAGTATCTCGTATTCTTTGAAGCGCATTTATTAGAATATTTCCATTGGAGATGTCCTTCATTGTTTGCATTAGAATCGTAGGTCTTTAGAAGGCTAGAAAGTTGACCAGACCCTCAACCCTCTATTAAAATATTTCCATTGAAGCTTTCAATCATTGTTTGCATTAGAATTGCTTGTCTTTACGGGACAAGAGGGTGGCCTGACACCCAAAACTTTATTGGAATATATTCTATTGAGGATTGCATTCATTGTTTGCGTTAGAATTGCAGGTCTTTAATGGACAAGAGCGCTGGCCCGACACCCAACACTCAGTTTCCTGACTGGATTTGTGGCCGGCTAAGGTGACTGCCGATCCGTTATTCCTTTTGGTCAGATAAACCTTCCCTCAGATGGATTGTCTTGCAGGGCTATAGGGCTTGCACAGACCTCTTATTCAATCATATGTGAGGATAGTGGTTGGCGTGCAAAGGGAACGCAAGCAGCCTCGACTCAAACTCTGAATCTGGTTCGATGATTCTATTACCTATGAATACTAGGCTGGCCTGTATCTCCAATTATTGAGTACCAGCATCTAACAATATAGTATGTCTTTTCCCTTCCGATTCTTTTCAGCATACAGTTTAGTACATAATAGTAGTAGTTGTAGTAACAGTGGTAATTTGACTTATTTACTCGTGTATCATTGGAGAGTATTCAGGTCAAGTCGTCGAGAGAGAAATGGATGAATGTGTGTTTTCGTCTGAACATATTGTGCAGTACGAATCAGGGATAGAGGAATGAAGTTCAAGGTGAGAGAGAGAGAGAGAGAGAGAGAGAGAGAGAAGGGCGCTGAGATCGCATTGTACTCGAGTAATCACGGTATTTGAAACCTGTTTTTTTTTCTTTTTAATTTGATCGATTATAATTATTCAATCTTCAGGAAGTGTCAACTTGAGCTGAGTTTTCCATGAAATGAGAATCAGACATTTGCACGTAGAGCAGATACAATGAAAGTGCTCAGTTCAATCGGTCTATTGCCTTGCTCGGTAGGATGAACCTACAAACTTGGGCAATGATATAGAGGAGATACTGGTTGAACACAGATTACTGGCATAATCAGATGAATCCTCCGTTATAGTATCCTTGTTTTTTATATATACATCTCGATGCTCCAGGTAATATCCTCGGCCGACTTTTTAGTATTGATACCATCTTCGAATGGGATTGGCAGAAAATAAGAACCAACCTTATTCAGTGTAATATTTGAATTAGCGTCCTTGACTTCGTAGTTTTTCTTTTTATCAATACATCCCAGTCAGCACACTCAGTGACCTTCTCAGCATCGTCGTTACAGTATTGGCATTATTCAATGAACTGTTCGCATTGCTGTCCTCATCTTTGAATTTTTCATTACTACGTTTGGGACCTGTATGCTCGTTGGCCTTATTAACATTTTTTTATGATTTCCAGAGATAAAGTATTGCAATCATCGTATGAATTATTCGGACTGGTAAACATGACATTTTTTTCTTAATAATATTTGAGATCAGCTGCAAATGGTCGCATCTGTTCATACAACCGTGGAATTCAATGATGCGCGCATACATGTGTACATTATTTATATATGTACATAAGTATTTCCCTAATCCTAATGTGCACTTCTCTGATCATTATAGATAACTGCAGATGCATAACATTAAGCCTTTGAATATGAACGGCGTTTTTCCTTCTATTTACCTGTGAGCTGGCTATTGAAAAGTTAATTTATTAGGTATCTAAACAAGACAAAACATGAATACTTATGCGACAAAATAAGTGAAAGCCTCCCTCCTGCCAAGTAAATTATACATAAGACAATTTTTTTCACTGCTATTATCAGCTTTCGAGGTGTCATGCAATACATATTCATATCAATGAGCAGAGGCAGTTAACAAACAGGCGAGTATACATAGAGGCGAAAAATCAAGTAGCATTTTTGAATAATTATCTATCGACTAGCTAAAACCCCGGCTCGTTTTCATTTAGTTCCTACAGGGGAGCTCAATTGGCCCCTCGGTCCCAGTAAAAGATCCTGGTATTGAACTATGTATTAAGTGAATCATACCTTGTTTCAAAAATCATCACCATCATGTGCTTCTGAATCATTTTCGGTTTAAATTTCTGGGGAATTTCACAAAAGATAGATGAATCATAAAAAGATTGTGGAATACATAAGCAGATCAATAAATTAAGATAAGATCATGATTACCGGTTTAAACACGAATGCAAAACGCAAAATTCCCGAAAAGTTTCACTTAAAATATTTCCTTCAGTGTGCATGCAACATCTAAATTGGCTTGACCCACGTCTGGGTAATATTTGTAACATGACAGGTGGGCAAACAAACAAATGAACAAATTGGCCCTGCTAAATATATATATATATATATATATATATATATATATATATATATATATATATATATATATATATTACTTTGGAGCTTATAAAACTATGATATTGAAAGTACTGCAGGATAGCGTTCGATAATTTTGTCTCGGCTGAAATTTGAGTAATTCACTGACATTATATTAATTGGAAGGAACTTGATAGCAAACTTACACTCACACACATACACACACAAACGCACACACACTCACACATATATATGTACATGCATAATTATTTTCGACGGACTCAACTTCTGTTTCCTGTAAGTACTGTCTGATCTGTCACGTCATCTGCTAATGTTAAACGACTGATTTTGTTTTTTGCGATCTCTGTGAAGCCGAAACAGCGCATTGCATCAAGAAATATTAGATTTAGGTATATCTCAAATGCACTAACTGAGAAAATCCAGTCATGTTGCAACTTACTAATACTAGTGTTGTCTCTGCATCTGCTCTCAACCCTATCAATATAATAATAACAGATTCACTCATAGGGATAGCTATCAAATACTTAACATAAAGTCTACCTCATGTATCTATTTATTCATTTATTAGCAAATGCATAAAATGCCCTCATACATCAAAATTTCACCAGATTGCTCTAACGTTCTCTCAAATTATGATTGAACTAGTTGCAGGAATGTGAAACATCCACTAAGTTCGATTTCGTTGTTGCTAGGCCAAATATGTTTGAATAAGGAAGACACACTAATATTTTGAAGACCTATCATATCATTATTCTAGATCAATCTCAACGACGGAAGATCTCAGGCTCAGAACTAAAAAAGTAAATTCTTTGAATTTAAAAAAAGATGCAAAAATACCAAAAAAATCAAACATTCATACAGGTAGAGCGGATCAAATTCCATGCAGTAGTGAATTGGTTTCTGAGAGAATCAAACTGAACATTGCGCTACAGTAAGTGATTTAGTTATTTGTTTAGCTTGGTATTTTCTGGAACATTGCCACAAAAATGGGCTGTCAAGTGAAAATCGCTGTACTAATGAATTGGTCTTCATAACGACCTTCATTAGTATTGCAATACGGCAGAGATCTTAAATTATTCACCAAGTTAAGTCTGATATAGGCCACTGTTACAGTGCATCTAATAAGAATACAGTACATGGCCAGCCAGACTAAATTTTTCGAGAGTGCTGTATGTCAAGCTCTGCGCGTACACGTGCACACACACACACACACACACACACACACACACACACACACACACACTTGCACGCATATATCTATATACAACTGATAGATATACGCGACTGGTATTCCGTAGTTCAGGGAATTCAACCAGTGTCCATGAATCGAATATAGTATAGCCTTTGGGAGTAATAACTTTATACCTTGTTTTCCCCTTCTTTCTCAAAGTTTTCCATCGTAGATGACGTTTGAAACTAGGTCTTAGCTTTGTGACGCAGACGATTTTGGGTGCGGGCCAGCGACCCAATCTCACAAAAACCTACTTACCATTGAAACCATTATGCAGACCTCGGCCCCATAAAGAGTCTACAGGATAAACAGACATACATACTGACAGACGGAGAAACAGAGATAAAGTTGTGGCATATTGACCTCGTCACAAATGAAGTGGAATTAATCAATCTCAATGGCAGCAACTGAGTTCAAGATAAAGACAAGAAAGCATTATTTAAGAAAAAGGCTGTTCTCCTCTGTGACCCGTGCAAGGAAAGTGAATCAAACCCTGGCATATATTGAGTTCATGTTAATGAAAATAAAGCATCCTATTTGACATCATATCGACCTCGTCATGAGTTCAGGGTCTTGAAAGAAACCACTTGCATAGAGTGAGTTCGATATAAAGAAAAAAGAAACCCTATTCTCTGTTGAGATAGATGCTCCTATTTCATATCAAATTAAATTCAAAGTGCACTAGAAATTCGGTTTAATTTTATCTCAATTTTCTACGTGTATTTCTGTTTTTTCAACTCCGCGTCATTAAAACTTTATGATAAAACAGACGAAATTTATTTAGATTCAACTGTATTTTTTCAGATTAATTAAACCTAACAGAAGTATCATGCAGAAATTGCTATGTTTTCCACATAGATTCTATCTATTTTTCGTCTGGTTTAAATTAAATGAAACTTAATTTTTAAATGATATCCTTGAATTCTACATAAATTTATATTTTTTGTAAAGTAAACATTTGATTACATTAAACAAAAAGCCCACAAGAAAATTGCTTTTTATGTTCATCTAGAACTATATGCACAAGCCCTGCCAAGATTATATCAAACCATTTAAAATTAACTAACTAATGACTAACACAGAAGAATCGTGCATTAGCTGCATTCAAAGAGCTCTCCTTGGGAAGCCATACACTAATCCCTGTATCGTTTCAACTCTTCAAAACGGCCTGTAAATCCTTTCAATGTCGCCATCAGCTGCCTCTTAGTAGTATCCTATCACATTCAAAGTCTGAAATCTCACTCTGTACACACGCTGACTCAATGGCGTCTCACTGCTAATTGAGCTTCCCTATAGTTGAGTGTCTGGTCATGCATGCGAAGTGCGGTCTCCTTTGATAAGCCGGTAAATTACCTCAAGGCCGGAAAACCAAATCTAGACGTATCAATAATGGCCGTATACTTTCTCAAAAGATTCCATATTTTTCGTTTATTGGATTCTAAATTTAGGGTATAATAGAAATTTTGCTCCGGTTTTCATCTAAATTCGTTTTAGAATCGTTCTGTTCCCATTGAATAAAAGTGTAATAGAATTTTTTTGAATGCATCTTGTTCTAAATAAAAGCCAATGTTGTGTACTTTGGCAAGTATACTCTCTATCACCTCGTTTTGAGTCTTTGATATCCACCCAATTTTTTTTCATATATAATAATATATACGCAACCTGCTGACTCTTTGTCTTATTATACACCCTCTATGAAAACCACTCACTTAATTGACCAATGTCTACCGCCATAACCCCCTATTGTACTTGCCCCGCATGTTGCATTTGTCCGTCATTAAAACTTCCTCCGGGATACAGTAGTCGGTTTTGGAGTCCATGTATACCCTAAGAGTTCAAATGCTTAATGCACGGCGTATCAATCTAAATCTCTTAGAGTTGGTTTCGTAAGGAACAATCTATAAACCAGGCAACTACCTGTCTGATTATTGGTTGATGAAGCTTTGTATTCACCCTTGGAGCAAGTGATCAGTTTTTGAAACAGGTGCAGCACTTACACATCATCTACACGTCCAGATTGATGACAATAAATACGTTATGAAGTGCTTCTGTGCATCAGTCAGTCTTTTTTTTTTCTCCATATCTATTTATCTCCCATCATATATGTTGGTGGTGAGTGTTGTTTTTCAATTGTTCATGTGTAACATTATAGGAAATTGATTTTATTCTCCTCAAATTTTACTTTTGTGACTAGGATAGTGATATTTTAAAATGTCACCTATTTATGATTTTACAACGGGTGAATTTTCATATTTCTTATATACATAAAAAATCACATTTTTTTCAGAGGAAAATAGTAGCATATCAATATTATTTATATGCTCGTAACTGATCATAATAGATTTAGATGTGAATAGTTTTTTGAGATTATGAAATATAACTCACTTTCACAAACCAAAATACAATCCACCATCCTGTTTTAATTATCCAATATACCATGGTGGGTGCATTCGCATTGCTCTCCCAAATACGCTCCAATGTCCCCCAACGAAGTTGTAAAGATGAACAGGATGATCATTGGTTCCAAGTGACCGGCTGCTCCCCTTCTTCCCTAGTTTACCAGCATTATCCTGATTAGCGCCAAATAGTTCTTGCACTTGTGATCGCCCTTGAAGCTCTAAATTGATATTATGAAGCTGTGCTGAGATCCTTCTTCTTCCTAGCGAGTTTTGAGTTCCTTGCACCTCAGGATCTTCTTTGCCTATGGTCTGATCAAAATACCAACTTTGACTTTTGCCTTGGAGAGAAATCTGCTAATATGTGCAAGGCCTACAAGACATATTTCGGCATGCATACAGTGGGACAAGTAAATTAACAGAGCACTAAATCTAAACCTTCAATACAACAGTGTCAAGAATTTGCAATTCATCGTGAAGAATGCTAACTACGGTTGCGAAGTCTCCAGAAATTACAAGATGCTATCATTCCTGGTAAGTGTGCCAGTCTCTCATTGTCTTTGAGACTGCATGGATTCACCAAAGGTAGGACCATCTACAGCCACCCATTTTCTCTATGGGGATGAACGACGTCATGTAGGAGACACTGATTGATACACGGGGGCTGTTGATGCCAGTGTTACAAATACAATTAGGCCTTACGATGCTGTTTTTCACAATACCCCCTCTAAGCTGCCGCAGACAAAACTAAGAGCAAAATATCAATATTCTGATAAGAAAAACAAGCCAAGGAATAATAATAATTTTTATACCTCTTTGATATAATCGATCAGGGAATAATACTTTATTACCCAGGAACAGGAAAAGGTAAAACAAAAATTGCATAGACTCGGTCGTTACAGAGGACGTATCAACAATTGTACTGTTCATCATAGAAGTGTACTAAATTTGCGTAATTTGATATCAGACCATCGATTCTTGAAGATCTGATGAAGATCAGATCCACAAACAACAGGCATTGAGATTAGCTTGCTGATCATTACTATAAAACGTGCGTCCTGATCCATTATCATATGATTTATTAAACTAGTATAGTTTGGCACCAGAGCAACAATCGTCACCGTTTGTGGAGTTTTGTACGAATTTGATATAAAACATACTTTCTTTAAACAAGACAACCCCTGCTGGATACGTCAAATTTTAACTCCCCATACCCACACTTAAGTCGGACATTTTGTTCTGCAAATACATCTAAATTGAATTTTTTCTACAAATTCTGTTCCTCTTATCAACACAAATAGTATTACAATGAATTTTATATGGTTATATTTCGGCGTTTTTATCAATTTATTGCTCTGTTGTTAAGAGTTCATTGGTTTCAATGGTAGTCTGCAAAAAACGCTTTCTGAAGGGAAAAAACGAATACAAATCAACGAAATGTCTAATGATAATCCCACATTTTTTTTTCATTCAGCATAACCCGGTTGTCTAATAATTACAAACAGAGCGAAGTGTCAGTCAAAATCGGAAAACAACAAAAAGAGAACAAGCAAAATTATCGCTGTTGTAAATTACTGGTGCTATTTTTGTTCGAGTGGTGCCGGAAGATGGGTCATGACATCGGCACTTTGCCACTCGATTGCATGCAATTGAGACAGAACAAAAAATAAAACACCCACTAAATAACAAAACAAACTTCATGCAAGTTACTGGTGTCACTGTTTCTATTTTTCCCATCATTCACTTTATCATAAAGCATCATCGAGGTTCACTCTTATATGATTCTACCACTCCTTCCAGTTGGTCATTATATCATTTCACTACTTTTTACTCAAAAACATTATTCTGTCTGGTATTGGATTTTATATTTCTCAATTATAATAATTTATACTCGACATGTACCAACTAGCAATAGGAGTAAATTTTCCATTCAAATTGTACTATCTCTGCTAGTGGGGTAATGTTCAAGTGATGATATAAAAACTTGACATGTGTTTAAGATTTAAAAAAGCCATGAAAAGGAAGCCTATTTTTGTCATTGTTGCTGGGACGTTTCAACCTACCAATTCTCAAGCCTTTTCCTGGTGTAACTTTGTGCACTGCAAATTCTATTGCTCAACCATTATCTCGGTTGCCATTTTTCCATGTTCCAACAGGGCGGGGTCTGTTGAGGAGTAATGCACCTTTTAGTTTCTGACGGAGGAAGCGGGAAAGTGAACCACGGAAAACGCCATTTTGGTCACAATCAAACAAAATTCACGGCTATTTTCTTTTATCTTTTAGTTCCTTTTATCACAGCTTAGCCAAATTGTCAGATTTCTTTCGGTGAGTAAAAGGGACACAAGTTCGAGTCTTGCGTAGAACTTATCACTGATTTCTTATTCCCCATCGGCGATGTTTACTTGAAGACGTATACTGACTTTATTGGTAAGTTGCAACAAAAGGCAACTGGAGGAATAAACTGAAAAATACTAGCTAAAAACAGATAATGATAGGAAGTTAGCCATATGATAAAAACAAATCAAGGTCAATAATAATAATAATAATAATAATAATAATAATAATAATAATAATAATAATAATTGGTTGAAGACCTGAGGAGACTTATTGTCACTCAGCCTTCAGCGATGACCACTGGACAACCGGTGTGAAACTGTAAACTGCAGAATTACTGTGGCCTATGATAACTAGGAGAGGAGGGCTGGAGACTTGAGGAGACTTGCTGTCACTCAAATTCCAGCAGTTACCACCAGGCAACTGGGGTGAGATTGCAAATAATGATAATAATAATAATAATAATAATAATAATAATAATAATAATAATAATAATAATAATAATAATAATAATAACTACCAACTCAATGAAAAACTGGAAAGTAGAATTGACAGCCACTGGAAAAAGTATAGTAGAGGTAAGTATGAAAGAATAAATACTCCAGCGGGATTATCTGTCCCCATTACTGTTTGTTCTAACCATGATACCTCTCAACGAGTTTTTGGAAAACAGCAAAGGATATTCATTTTCCGTAGCTAAAGGAAAAGTCAACCACTTAATGTACATGAATGACATAAAACTATTTGCAGAGAACAGGGGAGAGCTCGGAAAGTTGTTCAAGAAATACAGTGATGACATCGTGATTGAGTTTGAAATAGTATAATGTGCACTTATGGCAATGGAAAGATGAAAGCTCGCAGGGACAGAAGGATGAATAAAATGGTAGAAATCAAATTAACGGACAGTAAAAAAGGAGATCAGAGTATTGACCAAACAAGACAGGAATGCGAGAGAGTTCTTGAATGTGACGCAATAAAACGGGAAGAAATGAAAGAGAAAATAAGAAAAAAATACTTTGGGATAATAAAGAAAATATTATGTACCAAAGTAAATTGCAGGAATCTGATAAAAGAATGAGAGCATGGGCTGTATCAGTAGTTTAATACACAAGACCATTCTTTAGATGGACAAAAGAAAAACTCCAATCAAGAAATCTTATGACAATGAATAGGCCTTTCATCCCAGAAATGATAGACTGTACATGAAGGGAAAAAGAAAGCGGTAGAAGACTTGTTAGCATAGGAAACAATGTCCAAAAGACCAGAACAGGGCTTGAAAAGTATGTGCAATCAGATAGTGAAAACATTTTGAGGAGTGCCTGAAACAGCACGATAAACAAAAAAAGAAAATAGCAAATAAAGGGGCTGCATAACAGACAAGAAAAACAAATGGTAGCAGAAGAAATCTATACGGAGAAATCAAGTGACTGATAAAGGATGTTGCAGAGAAGATATCATAGGCATGGCTACGCAACGGGAACCTGAACTGAGAAACAGATTTGCTCATCATAGCAGCCCCAAACAAATGCATCAGGACAAACTATTTCAAAGCAATAAAACGAAACCCAAATAAACAGCCACATATGTGGCGAAGGCATTTAAATCGTAAACCTCATAACTAGTGACTGGAGTCAATTAGTCCATAGTATAAACACAAGCACACTAGAGTAGCAACAGTGAAACCCTGGGGACTGAGCAAACGAATGGGATTCAACCATACAGGTAATTTGCACAAGTACAAACTGGAGACAATCCCTGAAAATGGAAGCCACAAATTATGCTGGGACTTTGACGTCCAAACTGACCATCCCATCCAAGCGAAAAGAACGGGCGTGGTTATTGTGGACAAGAAGAGAAAAACCTGCTAGATAATAGACGTGGCAATGCATGAAGATCACAAACTATATCGGAAAAAAGAGTGAAAAGTTGGAAAAATACCTGGACTTGGCAAGGAAACTGAAACTCTGGATAGTACCAGTTATAGTTGATGCTCTCGGAATCATACAAAACATACTGAGAGCAAGATTGGAAAATATCAGGATAAGACGAAGAATCAAGACTATACAGATCATAGCTCTACCAAGGACTGCATGAATACTGAAGAGAATTCTAAAAATATGAGACTTATGATCCCAGGGAAATGGGGAAAATATCGGAGGTGGTACAAACCACAGCACTGCTGTGATAGTTGAGGAAGTTATTAGAGGAAAACTGGAGACCTGAAGAGACTTGCTGTCACTCGGTCTCCTGCAATAAACACCAGGCAACTAGCGTGTAACTGTAATCTGTAGCACTACCGTGAACTATGAGAACGTGAAGAGAAGGGCGGGAGACTTGAGGGGATCGTTGTCACTCAGATGACCACCAATAATGATAATAATGATATTTTTTTAACAAATCAAGATGACCAGCTATATATACTATCAATCATTGGTGGGGAGAGTATAAATTAGGCTTATTGCCTCACACAAATAGCCCGCACCGTTATGATTCCTTATAAAAAGCAAATATATTTTTGATAAATGAAATAAACATTATCATGGAACCAGCAGATGCTGTGGCATTTCCCGAGCGAATATAAAAATCAAACTGAGTTGACAGTAATTCATGAATAAGATTCGATGGGTTTATCTGTTGATGGTTTTTTTTAGAATGCTTTTGCTCATGTTGTGTCCGTTAAGGGAAAAACTTTCATGAGATCGTTCCAAGCAAGTATTGCCTTATGTTTAAGGGATTTTTTTCCCTATTTTTGATATATGTAAAAAGTGAAGATCATTCTGATGAATTTCGATGATTAACAGGACTCTTCTAATGGAAATGTACAGGTTTTTTCAGACTATCAGAAAGTTTTTGATTGGAAGAATCTTTAACTAATAAACATTTTTTAAGGTTATACTATCTTTCACTCTGAAGATTTTTTGTACTTATAGTAAGGTGTCATATGATCTATAGTTAATACATTGTCTCGGTTATTTTATCATGGTAATATTATTATAAGCTATAATTCTACTTTATGTAGCTTGCAGTGTTTCAATTACTTTTAGTATAGTGTTAGCGATAGGACCCCAAACCTGACATCAATATGATAAGTGGAGCGAGAATCTAGCATAATGTCCACGGTTATATCTCAATTAAAAATACATAATTCATTGAAAGGGTCAATAGTTTTTAATAATGGGTAGGGGATATTTTTTATCAGCGAATTTGTCACCTTGAAATGAATGGGTCAGTTGTCACAGGAATGGAAGAGAATGTAGTATGGTAAACAGAACATAATTCGTGATTATTGGGATAGGGTCATGATCATGACACGGGAAGATCCGGGAAGGATGGAAGATAAGTTTACGAAGTTGATTTGATCCTCTAACTGCTGTAAGAGCATTAGTAGCAGAGTTGGTTGCGCAGCGCTGGGGTAAGTGAGACACAAGTCTCACCAATAGCTTATTCGTTATTTTTGCGATCATTGCTATTTACTCGCAGCCATTACCTGTAGATTTGAATGAAATTGCGATAAAAAGCCATTAAACAAATTCAAGATGAAATAAGATACTAATGAGAAAAATTTAATGATTTACAATGTTTTGTCTGATAACAAAAACGACCGAGAGAACTTATATCTCTGTAGACGCCATTATCATGGGGGAAGTGATATCGTTGAAATTGATTGAGAACTCTTGGAGATACCATGTGACCCGATGTGAGATTTCAGCCATGTGTGCTATTGACATGCAACCACAAAATAATGGAGATAATTCAAATCCAAAATTTAGTCAGTTCTCTTATAGCCCACCGTAACACACACACACACACACACACGCAAACACACACACACACACACACACACACAGAAATATCGTACGAATCCGTTCACAACTTTTGTATATTTCATGTACACAGTCATAGGGATATCGATAAAGGTAATTGAAAAAAAAGAACAAAAAAAAAACGGGAAAATATCCCTGGATAAGATTTTTTTTTTTCAAATCACGAATTCTCTCAAAATGCCCACCACCTATATCCCCATCACCCATCTATGCACAAAATATCATTGAACACCATTCAGTACTTTCGGGGATATCATGTGGACCGAATTGATATTTTGGTGATATCATGTGGTTTGGACCTATAAATATAACGTAACAGAGGTAATAGTGCATTGGACTGCTTCAAAACTCAATCAGCCCAAGTTTCCACAAAATCTGATCGAAATTCATTGAAGTCTTCTGTAAACATCTTGCAAACAGGAAAAAAAACTAGGCAATTTTATGTGGTATCGACCTATAACTGTGACATACAGAAGGTATGTGCAAGGAATCACTCCGTTATTTAATCAGTTCTCCCGTAGCTTATTGTCCAACTGTCAACGGCATTCTATAACCACTACCATGGCCAATAAAAAAACATCCTTTCTAATCTGATCTTAGCAGTCTGTAGTTCACTGTTCTTAGATCTTGAAACTGATACAACGGTTATAATCATTATTGATAACTTTTGGTCTCGGCATATACCAGTGTTCAACGACTTCTATAGTTCTTCAAGGTTGAGTTTTGTGGGGGAGAAATAACAAATGAGTAACAGTATTTGTATAGGTTCTCTCCTTTCTGATCCCATTCAAGTACAAGCACCCTGTACAATTTTTATACTTGCAACTTACACTGCAAAGGTTGTCCATGCTGACCCAGTTATAGCTTGGTGTCCATAAAAAAGTGAGAAAAATGAATTATGATATAAGTGTATTTTTTTGATATTCAATTGAAAAGAAGGGAATCCTAAATAAACAGATGATTATATATATATATATATATATATATATATATATATATATATATATATATATATATATAAATATATATGTATATATATATATATGTATTATATATATATATATATATATATATATATATATATATATATATGTATATATATATTTTACTCAAGTCAATAAAGTTTTAATTGATAAATGCCTCCCCAAAAGTTACTTACGTTTCAGAATTCCCCAAAAATGCAATACTAAGGAATACTACATAGAGATAACATCACAAGAAGATTACCAACAATTTGGCTTGAGTACTCAAATAAGGATCACATCAAATGATTGAGGAGCAATGCTAGGTAGATAATGATAACTTTCGGCAGGGTGCCTTTACTAATATCAAGACCGATTCTCAAGTAAAAAAAATCTGTAGACTATATAGAATTTGGAAATAAACTCGCAAAGTATAATACCTTTGATAATTTCCCCACAAAAACAAATTTAATGCAAACGCAATTTCCTACTAAGTCTATGATATTACTCTAGAATGCATCCAATTGTGAACGAATGATCACCAAATTAGTTTTGCACATCATTTATACTGAACAGATTTCTTCACTACCTGACAATAGAACGTTTCTTTGAAATAGTTCGCAAGCTGAAATGGTGTTAGGCGAATAAACAATTACAATTACTTCATATTTAAAACATTTTTCGTGTTCACAAACACATGAATGAGCGCTTTCCCAGTTTTACAATGGGCAGGATACCTGTAATGAGTTCAGAATTTACCGTCGGAGGTTTATTGATGGGGAAAAGAAAAAAGAAAGAAAGAAGAAGAAGAAGAAGAAGAAGAAGAAGAAGAAGAAGAAGAAGAAGAAGAAGAAGAAGAAGAAGAAGAAGAAGAAGAAGAAATTGTTGCTGCCGTGCATTGCAGCCGAATGATTGGCAACCATCGACACTGGCTGCGGCAATCGAATCAATTTCCTAACCGCTCGCTCTACTCTACAAAGGGGAAACAATTTCCCGTTGCAAAAGTTCAAAAGGCGCCCAGCGAATCTATTACTTTCCGATTAAGCAAAGGCAAGGATAACTGATCAGCAAACTCTTCTTCATCTCGCGAATGATCGGACGGATTTAATTGCGACTGGAATATCCGCCAACGGATCTCCACGATTATTGGATTAATTCATTGGAGATAAAGGATTTCATAAGATGTTATCCAGGCTCCACAGAAAGAAAGTAATCTATCTATCTATCTATGCATCTATCTGTATATTTTTCTTTTTATGTTTGTCTGTGTTATCCTAGTACTCCTCTGAGTCTGCCATTATGTACATTTAACTTGGTCTATTCAGATACATATCTATCTATTCATTTATCTATCACTATTTATCAATGAAGATATATTAATGCTATGGTTTTGCATGCCAAATTTCAACGTGGGAGTATTCAGCCAATATAGATGATTAACACAACAATAATATTCCCATTGCATACATAACAATTCCTCTGATCATAAACCCATTCAATTTTATTATTTCGTGATTCTGCTTAAAACACATGAGCAACCAGAGAGAAAACTTCATTGTTTTATTACAGGACACAATACTCTCTCATCATATATATATATATATATATATATATATATATATATAGAGAGAGAGAGAGAGAGAGAGAGAGAGATAGCGACAGAGAGGGATGTGTGTGTATGTACATGGGATGGTTTTGCAGATATCTAGAAGAAAAATAAGGTCTGATGAAGCAAAGATTGAACCAAGGCTGAAGCAATTTATATTTACTCGATAATGATGCTATTTCGGAGAAAAAATTCCGAAGCCTTCTCTCACTGTGTTTTGACTCATACTCACATTGGAATGAATAAAATTCTTGTCATTGGCATGCCAAGTCAAGTGATAGAAGCCAAGATTGATTAAAAAGCCCATGAAATCTGCCTTTCACAGCCTTCTTACCTCAAAAATACTACATCATGATCTGTGTTTATGTTTTAAAATTCAGTTCCTGCCAAAGTTTACAATGAGTATAACAGCTTTTTATCACTAATGCTTAAGAAGTTATTTTCCGAAGATGCTTACTTATCTACTAATTGTTCCGTCAACCGTCGTAGCATACCAGTGACGACTATATTTGTCAGCTTTTTGTTGATATTAGCTTAGTTTATCGTTCACGTCTCTTATACATTATATGTCCTCAGTAGAGGATATGTTATATGCATTTGCATATGCGTGTGTATATGTGCTTGGATGTGTGATTTGCTCCTGTCAAAATTGAAGATGGGATGTGAGATGAAAATGAATGATTGTTTCATTTTAATTGATAAAGCGGAAGAGAAAAGAGTTAAAACTTTATTGACTGACATCAAGGGGGATTGGAAGTTCACTGCGTAATGATTCTTCCGTATATGCTCATTTCATAAGCTGTCAATGAAATCCTAATAAACAGTACAACTGATCCTGATTGGAAAATGCCTTTATTTTTCGATTATTGAAACGGTATTCTTATCTAATAATAACATTTTCCCTATTTCCAAGGAGAGAATAATAACACAAGAGGTTTCGAAAGACGTTTTGAAATGTTTAAATCCAATCAAATTTTCATTTCTGATATATATGTTAAGTATTTACCAAGAATATTTTCTTCTTTTTCACGCTTAGAGCTTACAATAATTCTTTTTTGCTGTTGTATCTCAGACAAGAAGGATAGTTATGTGACAACATTAGGAGGACAACCCCCGATCCCTTTTTTTCCCTGTCGATCAACCATAATGCCATGTTTATTACAGGATATTTCTATCGAAATATTTTGTGAATAGGTAGTGTGCACGGAGAAGTGGATTCATGCATTCATCTCAAGCGTATTAATACTAGAATAAAGCCTCAAAACTATTCAAACCGATTACTGTCATGTCACACGTTTGGTCTTGTATTAGCCTGTTCTTGAAAATTCAATAACTCAAACCATTGTCTGTGAAAAGTGGCAAAGAGTGACAGTTATTTAATGCAAGATAAAAGCCAGGGTCCTTTGCAAGTTATCCCTTCGAAGATATCATTTGCGAGATGAAAGATTTTGCCCCCTTCTACCGAACTGAGCTGTTTTCAATTACAATCGTGAACAAATTTCAATGACGGAAAATTCCGTCAGTCACACGCAATAATAAACGAGAAATTAGAAAAAAAATTCCTCCAAACGGATGACTGAGTGCATATCAGATTTGATCGAAGTAGAAAGATATCAAGTGTCATGTATAGAAAATAATTATTCCATATTCGGCAAATACTTATGTTTACTTCGCACCAAAATTTGCAAGCGCAGAAAGATTAGTGAAAGCATTGTGACTATCATCATTGAACAGTTTCGACGCCATATCCCAAACGTCTATGATTTTTGCAGAACTATGGCAGATCAATCATTTGTAATTAATACGTTTGGAGGTATTGACAATGGAATCCTGAGGTTAAATTCTGGTTTTGTCCACTTTGCACTAATGCCCTTGCGAAAGGCATGAGTGCATTTTTTCTCCCTTGAATTATAGTGGGGAATATTGAACTCTCTAGCCTTAGGTAGAAAACCAGTCAAGAGAAGGACAACCCTGACTCTGGAGAAGGGAGTTAATTCCTCCTAAGGTGGTTTGATACCCAACTTGACCTCCTTCTGTCAACTCGTTCAGTCAAACTGATGTCAGACGTATCGCTGCTTCCCACTTGGACTGAATCCGTAAGGACAAATCTAAAGACCGGGCATCAAAGGATCTCCATCAGTTTTTTTCTATTGTCTGTAAAAAAAAACCAACATAAAACGGTGACCCTCAGTCATACGTAGGAACTATGCTCTGAAAATATCCATCCAATCAATATTGACGAAAAAAATAGCCAATTCGAGACAATGTAGTCATAGTTTCCTTCAAATTACTCCCCTCTGGAATATCTTCGATTTCTAGACTGTCGGTTCTAGACTGTAGGCAAGACAAAATACTTTTTTGGTGCAATGTTTTCCTCGGTGACTCAGTAGGAGTCAGGAAAAATTGGCAAGCTCGGATATCGAGGATGCAAACATCAACCAGTGCACAAGCTCATTGAATGGCGTCCTATTGCCGACTGGATAATTCCAGGCATGCGTGGTCAGATCCCAACACATTTATTGCAACCGGCTCTCAAAATGTCTTCGAGAAAAAAAATGAGAGAAATGTAGAGAGGGGTGATTAACCATGAAAAAAAAAGTTTAGAAAACTAGTCTGAGAAACCATCCCTTCTGTACAGGGAATTCAATTGTGGTTAGTACTTATTTACGCCGACAGAAAAAATGCTAAATACTACTTAATCTAGCAAACAAAATACCAGAACTTACTATACATCAATTATAATGTAACATGTAAATTGGAAAGTTGAATAGAGTGATTGAATTTCTGACTAACATTTGATCGTAAATAAGGCTGGTCAATATTATCACGATTATTCAACGAGCTAAATTGAGAAACACAATAAGCGATTGGAAATGGTTTTAAGTGCACACACGTTCAATGACATAGTAATTATTCAAAACATAATGTGCGTGTATTTAGTGATGGTACACCCAAAATATCATCAAGAAAACGTAAAACACTGGCATCCTCAATGTCAGAACCTTCTCAACGGATATTCACCTAACTTATCTTGAAAGTGTCACCGAATAACTCACAAATAGGTACAAACTGAACATGATCCAGATCTTATGATATAACATGATAGTATTTACTCCAAAAAAATAATAAACTTAATTTTTTCAGTTGTTTTCAAATATTCGACAGACATTCGACGGTTATTGTGCATGGATTTGCTGAAAGGGGTGCCCTTGGTGTGCGATATACGACATTGAAAAATGTGCAGAAATACTGAAATGTCATCCAATATGCCCACGTGAGTACTCATTTAAACCAATTTTGGGCTCAATGGTTCGTGTTGTATAGAAAAAATGTGAAATGAGATATTCTTTTGTCAAATTCTCAGTTAATTTTCACTGGGCAACACTAGCATTTTAATGAAATGAAATTTTAAGAATACTTTGGAATATCTCTAAAATCATCAGAATTATTGAAATGATACTTTGAAATATTGAATATCAAGAGAAAAAAATATGAGATAAAAGTGTTTTAATACGTCTTTTGAAACAGAAATAAGTTGTTTTACAGATTTTTTGTAAAATGTTGGGAAAATGTTCTGTCCTCCTAAAGTTTGTTATGATAAAAATAAGAAATGCCCTCCGATGACTTTGAATGATCCAAGGCCAATTTTACTTGCGTAATTCCCTTAGTAATAAAGAAATGTCATCTTATGCAAAATATCAGTTCCCAAGATGCTTAATCTTGTTTTTCAGTTGCACCAATCGGGCAGAATTTATCATAAATGATGTCTCAGCACTTAAAATGACCAAGTTCAATTTTGTATATCTCAGGTCTAGACGTGAAAAACTATACGCCCTCATGCCAAATTTCAGCCTCCAAGGTGAAAAATTATACCTTACAATTAATTCTATTAACTAACAATGGCATAGGATGATATTGAATGATATCTGAGGTGAACTTAACACAGTTCATGTCCTTAGCCTCGAAGGGATGTACTTATATGCCTAATTTCAGCTCCTTAAATGAAATTGGGTGGGGATCACTGAGAATAGATATATATCTAACTTGCTAGGCAATATCAGCAAACGTTTGCTTTGGAGGGTGAGTGTGGTAACGCACGAGTCAAACTCAAATATTGTATTAAATCTCAATGAGCTTGTCTGGAATATTGCTGGGGTTGCGATTCGTGCCAGAGGAACAATTCTGCAAAACTCCGCCCCCAACCCCCAAATAGTTGAAAGACTTTTTGTAGCATCAATAGTCTACTCCCTGCCAATTGTCGGTGGACACGTAATAAAAAATGGTGTCTCCTCTAAAATCCTTGTTTTCAAAAACAATCTACGATGATTGATATAGATACATATAATATACATACATATACATATAATATATGTGTATGTGTTGACAAATACACACAAGCACATAAAACCACGCACACACACACACACACACACCACACACACACACACACATACACACACACACACACACACATATATATATATACACATATATATATATATATATATATATATATATATATATATATATATATATATAAGCATTAACTGGTATTCATAATATTAGTTTGATGCAAAAATAATTGCAATTTTTTAACATTTGATACCTATCTTGAAACAGACAATTATTTATCTATGTTAAATTGATATACCATTTTAAACTTCATTGTTTATTTATCTAGATGAACATTTTTTCACAGTTTATTCTGACATAATTGAGTCACATCAATTTTGTAAAATATCAAATTCGAGCAATTCGTGGTGAGACTTGAAGTTGGACTTTGAGACGCGAAAACTACACACAATATCAGCCAACTCTTTGGTCAGTGGACTGTCGACGGAGATATAGCTCGACATTGGTTCCGAAAACTACAAAACAAGAGCCTTGAAAATGAGGGAAGGCTATTTCTGAGACGTCCCGAGGCAAAACAACTCGTTGCAGAAAAATAAATGTTGACCATTCAGCAGTTTATTCCGATATTTCCACGTAATCGTAAAGGTAAAAGTGTGCATCGGATGGATGCCACGAGAAGTGAAAGAAAACAAAATAACATCTCAGTTACGAAGTCTGCTCCTAGCTACTTTAATACAACAAAATTGACATATTACCGGGTGCATCGTGACAAGTGACAAAAATGGATTCTGTGCAACAATCAACAGCGTTCTGCACGTTGATTGGACAGAGTTGAAGCACAAAAAAACCCCTCTTCAGACCAAACTTGAATCAACAGATTATGATCACTGTTTGGTGGTCGCCAAGCGAAATCTTCCGTCCTGACTTCTTGAATCCAGGTAAAACCATCACAGCAAAGAGAAATTGCCAGGAAATCGACAACACGCACCAACAATTGCTCCATTTGAATCGATAAATACCAATTTGTTTCCATGTCAACGCCTGAATGGCACGATTGGCACCTGTAAAAATTGAACAAATTAGACAACGAAAATGTACCCAGCTTAGCCACCCGGACCTCTGTCCGACCGACCTGCACTTTTACAAGCATTTCTACCACTTCCTATAAGGGGAAGTCTTCAATAATCGAGCAGCAGCTCAGAGCGCCTTCTAGGAACCAACTGGTCGCAGCACTCCAGTATCATATTCTCCAAGAATAAATGGACTTGTTTCTAGTTTGCAAAATGGTTTAAATGCTCAAAATTCCTAATTTGATTGATACCTTGTGGAAAAGTCAAGATATACTGGTTTGGAGTTGAAGGCAAACAAGTGCAATCATTTTTGCTCCAACCTAATGATTGAATGACATCGATCAGAATTTCAGTTTTTATTTCAAATTTTTGTGATCCGTCAATTAGTATACATATATATATATATATATATATATATATATATATATATATATATATATATATATATATATATATATATATATACTGAAGATATGTAATACATCGAAAACGCTGTCTGTGGATGACACAATATATATATATATATATATATATATATATATATATATATATATATATATATATATATATATATGTATATGTCAATCGATCTATCTATTTATATACATTTATGTATCAATAATATTCAGTTCTTACATGTGTGTGTGTGCCTGCAAGGGTAAAACCTTTTATTGCAAAGTAAATACTCGTTTATACATACAGTATAACTTCTATGCTTATGAGATAATCCCTCCTTACACGAAAGGTGATTAAGCTACATATTCACACCATTTGCCTGCCCAGATGAACGAACATTTAAACTTCAAAACAATATGAGGATCAATTACACAGGTATTCACACTTATACAGACGTGCATGTATATATATATATATATATATACATATATACATATATATATATATATATATATATATATATATATATATATATATATATACATATATGTATATATATATATGTATATATGTATAGATATATATATATGTATATATATGATATATATATGATATATATGTATATACATATATATCTATATCTATATCTATATATATATATAAATATATATATATATATATATATATATATATATATAGTCAATACAAAGCAGTATTACTGATACGCCCATGTGACTAATGTGCATAACGTCGCTACATTGATTCCGCGTCCCGGCAAATATTTGAACTCACGTGCAGTTGAGGCATGTTCGAAAGCAAGCGAACCTATTATCGACTTCCTACTTTAAACCTGATTCCATTTCGAATACTCTGCGGTCCTCCCTTTATATCGGATCGATTCACCTCCTCGTCCTCATCTTGAGCAGACGTATCGATAAAGCAGTTCGGTGCACGGCAACAAAAACACGAGCTTTACCCCTCCCACAATGCATTTAAACCTAATGTCATCGGCATGATAGATCCAAGCTGTCAAGTCTGCATGACATCTTGTTTGGTAATAATACTATTCCATACAATGGCTTGTCATTGCAGCCCGCATTGCAACTTTTTTTTTCCTTTATCTCTCTTACAAGACACTTTTACGTGTTACGGCTAATATGAAGCTGACAAACTATTCTCGTAGGTATCATACTGCTCATTTTGGGTATATTTATCAGTGTTGGACTTTTTTGTTTCCACGATAGTAAGTGAGTGTTGATATCGAACCGATGGAATTTTCAAGTGTGCGACGTGTGGTTCTTCCCTTGGTCTTGAAGGTCATTAACCTGCATCTGTTTGTTTACTTCTTATTCAACTTACGTAGGCTAAATGATAAATTCAACGTGAATAACGAAAGATCATATCAAATAAAGTTTTAAAATAATATAACGAAGTTTATAATAATTTCTGTCAGATTGGATATCGATTTCTTGATAATACATACATATATATATATATATATAGAGAGAGAGAGAGAGTGAGACAGAGAGAGAGAGAAGGGGGGAACTAACTGTTTATGAGGAAATGATTTAGTCAATCTTCTCCTGAGCAGAAGCCAAGATTGTGCTGTTACCAAATATCTCTCTTCTCGAACCACGAGTGTTTTATTTTAAATCTTTACTAATTTAACTTCACGTGCTTCACAGTGAAGAATGTCACGGCAAAGTGGAGTATTTGCACCCTGCGACTCTAAACACGCAACAAAATTACACAGAATGGAAGATAAGGGTTATACAATTAACAAAGATTAGGAATGAAACGCACATGAATCGAAATGACAGTAGCTTAGTAAAAACACAATCTTTGCTACTGTGTCACAAAAATGACAAAACAATTATCAACATGGAATTGGTCTCGTTCCTGATTCATAATAGATTTGACCGGCAAGGCCGAAGTACGATCAATATGGATTATAAAAAGTAGTACAGTTTTATATATATATATATATATATATATACACACACACACACACACACACACACACACACACACGAATCCTTATTATTGCCGGGGCTGTAGACTGCATGTGGGCTGATGAGTAGTAAACTTATCACATAGGCTATGTGATGTTGACCTTGGGGGGTATTCAAGGTCTAGCAGGATCATTTCGAGATTTTGGCTACAATTTAGCTGTTATGATACTGAAATTAGGCATGGAGGTATATCTTTGTATGATAAGGGTCTTATGCAATTTGGAACTGACATTTGAGTTTATTTGAGGTTAGATTAGATCTTTCCTCGTCAATTCAAGCCAATTTTCAGAGTTGTTGATCGCAATCTTATACCAATGACACACTTAATTAGGGTACTGGTACATCTCACGGCAAAGATCGCAATCTATCAGACGTTGACTTTCACGGTCATTCAAATCTCCAGTCATTTTGAAACGATTCCACAAGTTTTGGGCAACAATTTAGGTTCTATGAGACTGAAATTGGGTTCAGAGGTACAATTCACAATAGCAAAGGTCATAAAAAATGTAAAGTCCAGCTTTGGGTTCATAAAAGTTTGCCAGATATTATTTCTTGTCATTTCTGGAGTTGTAGGCCACCAATTTGCAGCAAAGAGCTGGAATTGAGCATATTGGAACATTTTCTCATAACAAAAGTAACATGCTACCTTAGCTGTCCTTGAAGTTCTTTCAAGGTCACCAAAAGTCATTTTTGATCTGTTTGCACTCATGAAACCTAAATTCGGTACGCATGTTAATCTTTTCTTGGCAAAAACAAAGCAATATTGACCTCAGAAGTCAGTTGAGGCAACCTGAAATCTTTTTGGGGTGGTTTATCCAATATTTAAAATCATCATCAACTATAATTTTCACTTATGAAATTGAAATTCAGCATACAAATGAATTCTTCCTCGGGTGATATGCTTCAAAATTTGATTTTGACATCGAGGTCATTCAAGGTACGCATAATGTAAATGAAAGTGTTTCCATTTGCTTTTTTGTGAGAAACATATATCATATATCATATCTATCTTTTAAGCTCAATGTTGGGTCATAGTTTTCATTATGGCCTATAGTACCAGCCCATTTTAAGGATATATATATATATATATATATATATATATATATATATATATATATATGTGTGTGTGTGTGTGTGTGTGTGTGTGTGTGTACTTGTGTGTATGTGTGTGTGTGTGTGTGAGATGCTCTTCCATAGAAATAGAGCAATATGAAGGATGGGGGATTTCTGCATAAATGAATATATCGCTTAAATTCAGCCTTACCGACTGTCCAGTCCCATAGTCCAGAGGTAGGGTATCGGGTCTGAAGTGAAGGTTCCAATCCTGCCTCGCAGTACTGGATGGGATGATGGAAAGTCTATAGCCACACTGAAGAGATGTCTACTTCGAAACAGCTGTCTTTGGATGACACAATGATATATATATATATATATATATATATATATATATATATATAGAGAGAGAGAGAGAGAGAGAGAGAGAGAGAGAGAGAGAGAGATAGATAGATAGATGGTTAGATGGATATAGATGGATAAATATAGATGGATAGATATAAAATACATAGGTATAATGTGGATATAGAATGTGAGACAGTACATACAATCAGGCTTCATACGTATGAACGTAGATAGACACGAAGTAGTTGAATAGGGGCTGGTTGAATACATAGATACTAACAGTAATAGTATTAGACTTAGAGAGATCGATTGGTAGATAGATAAACGAAAATTGAGGACGACGGGAGCTGGATTGAACAGCTACGAAGGTAGATATATAATGAACAAACAGAGAAAAAAATGCTTTTCGGAAAGTGCCTATCAAGTTTGGTTTTTTATCCTGTTACTCTGCTCCTGCTCAGCATGTAAGAGAAACTGTTTTCAAGACATGGAATCGATTTTCTGTCTTTGAAGGATCAGATATGGTTCGAAAATTCTGCATGCACCATTTCTTTATAAATAAATAGATAAGAAAGAAAAAGAAGGGCAAAAGAAAAAAAAAGAGAAATATTTTATTATGCATGCACAAAAACATTACTCTTCGGGGAGAGACGACTGCTCAGAAACAGTTGGATACAGAAAAGGAGACACAAGCAGTGAAAGAAAGAAGCCCCTGGATCTTTGAGTGTAGATGCTTCATCTGAATTGACTGGGTCGATTTTACAAGCATTTGAATAAATGATATGCGTGAAACATCTTTGCTACGCATCGATTTATTTAACGTAACTCAACCCATTTGCAGTATATCATGTGTAATCTTGTAAGGAATTTAGATAACGGTGCGCACAAATACACAAAGGTGTGCAAGCATTTTTATATGAATATAAAGACACGTAGCGTCTCCAGAGGTAGGGACATGTTGGAGAATGTGTGTTTGAAATATAATGGATTTGAACAAGAGGTCTGATTAGTCACGAAATAGAGACCGTCATCTGATCGTAGTCATTTGGTAGCTTACAATGTTTGGATGATCAATCTGAAAATTGAATAATGGTTTGTCAATGAATGAATCACTTATTTGTCATTTTGTTTGATAGTGATCACTAAAAAACTGACTTTTCAATGAGCAGCGTGAATACTGCTGAACACAAACTAGTGATCAATTTAGTATAGAATTACGTTTCAATCTGCTCTGCTACACACCCCCATAAAAAAAAATCGATTAGTGTGGATTTTCCCGAGAAACAATAACATACTTCAGGTTCGATTCCTACTACAGCCCAATTTTCTTCAATTGATCATTTTAATCTATACGTTATTTTGGGTGTGTGGTACATTGACTGCATCGTGACAGGAGATCATTTCAAATGATTTTCTATCTGATATAACGCAAATTATTATCATTCCTTAGGATCATATATGTAAATGTTTAATACATAAATCTAGCGTTGAAAAAAAGGAAAAGACAAGAAATAAAAAAAGATAAAAATATTATAGCAAGTAAATTATCATATTTTAAAACCATAAATCTCTTGAGTAAAGGCTGTCCGATGGATATGTTGAGATTTAATATTGAAGAAAATCAAGCATCAATAGATTCTTTAGTCTACCATTCTTAAAATTAAAGATGTATTATGAACTTGAGGCACACAAACACACACGCCCACTATTCAATTAGCATATATATATATATATATATATATATATATATATATATATATGTATATATATATATATATATATGTATATATATATATATATATATATACATACATATATATATATTTGACTGTATGTACATATGTATGGGCGTTTACAAATAAGTGTGTATGTATGTATATATATACGTGTGTGTGTGTCAGTGTGTCAGTGTATGTCTGTGTGTATCGAGTTCATTGAATATTTTCGATATTTAAGTATGCAAGACTAAAAAATTTTGAAACAGAGTATGATCCGTTATGGACGCTCAATTTTTCTTTACTATTGAATCTCAATATATTCTTAAAACAGCCTTTACTCAAGAGATTTGTGGTTTTGAAATTTGATAATTTACTTGCAATAATATTTGTTTAGAAAAGATTAATTGAGTTTTCCCCTGGACCTATTTCAACTTAACTTTGTGAATTTTTCTTCTTTGCAAATTTCTATTAAATTATTTGAAGATGGTATATGATTTGAAATACGTGGGAAATAAACAAAAATGATTTTAAAGATAAAATAAAATAAAAGAAAAGATGGTTAAATCTGGAGAAAAAGCCGTTTTTGAATTCTTGAGAAAGGGAAGTAATTTCAAAGTATCGTCCTCCACCATATACAGTAGTCATCTGATGAAAAAAAAAATTGAACTGGTCCAAAAATATAAAATACGTTTTTCAAATGGAAACAGGATTTTTCTTATATCTCTGATTTTTTGAGATGAGGTATTATTATTATTATTTCTATTAATATTTGGACCATCCTTATCTTGGTTGTTTTTCATACAACGTTTCGGCTGTTGCACTCTACAGCCTTCATCAGGTATCATCTGGTAGGTGTGGGGAAGTAACGAACCGAACCCTTTATTTATCCGACAGGGGTATATTGACCGCACTCCCCTCTTAGCATTAGTAGTATTATTATTGTCTCACACTAGGATTGAACCCAGAACCATCAGATTACTTTGCTGTAATTTGTCCGATGCTATAACCACTACACTACCTGATGAAGGCCGTAGAGTGCAACGGCCAGAACGTTGTATGAAAAACAACCAAGATGAAGATGGTCCGAATATTAATAGAAATAGGATTTTTATTTTCATAATTTATAGAACAGAACACATCGCCGGTTGATGAGTACAAAATGTTGATATTCGACGGGTACATATCCTTGTAACACATATACGTATATAATTAGATGTTTGATAACTCATACACATGCTCACTCACACACACACTCACACACACACATATATATGTGTGTGTGTGTGTGTGTGTGCGCGTGTGTGTAAGTAAGTATGGGTTATACATCCAATTGATCAAATTTTACAGATATTTTTTAGCAAGAATATCTTTACATACAAAATTCTGCATTGCGATTTTAAAATGTAAATCAAAATATCAAAAATAAATATTCACCTTTATTGTGTGGTTCCAAAATTTCCCTCTGACTTCTTTATTAATTTTTATCCAATTGCACCCTCTTTTTTGGCGAAATGAAATTCAACTGATTTCAGTTCCTAGGGGTAATTATCATTGATAACATTTGGAAGTTAGAATTCTACTGGGATCTAATTCGGCGTCATTATTTCAACCAGTTTTTTATTTTTTTTTATGAGAAAATTTAAGAATTGAATTTGATGTTGGTGTACTTGAAGTTCATATTCCATTTTTACTGATTTCTCGGTTGGAAAACATTAAACGACAAAAAAAAAAAAGAAATATTCCCATTTAACTTCATTGAACGGAAAAAAATCTTTTAATACATATATTCTACTATTCTCCTCTCCAAATGAATGCAGATTATGAATATCAAATGATTTTACATGTACCAGAAAGGGTTTTTGATCATTCATATCAATATATATATATCAATATATATATATATATATATATATATATATATATATATATGTATATATATATATATATATATATATATATATGTATGGATGTATGGATGTATGTATGTAAATAATTATAAATTGCGTCGTATGATATTGAGAATTTCATTTGAAATCCCAAGTAACAAACACGGCTGATAAATCACTTAGCCTAGACAACGTTTCAACGTATCATATCGCAATTCTGTAGAATCATACATGCACACACACACACACACACTCTCACACACACACACACACACACACACATATATATTTATATATGTATATGTATATATATATATATATTGTATATCAATATATATATAGCTATATCAATATTAATATTAATATCAATATATATATATATATATATATATATATATATATATATATATATATATATATATATATGCAAAAAAGCTTCACAGCTTTGAATACTGAATCTTGAAAAATCTTTCAGGATATATATTCTGTATCACTTCAGACACCAATTTCCCGAAATCCTTCAATGCGATTTTCGTAATCTACCAAAGTGTTTTTCCCTCGTTCACTTATATTTTGTTACTATTGTACAATATATATACACGCACACTCTCACACACACACACACACACACATATATATATATATATATATATATATATATATATATATATATATACATATATTTATGTATGTATATATATATATATATGTATATATATATATATAGAGAGAGAGAGATATATAAGGAGACTGACAGTGAGAGAAAGTGGAAGAAAGAGCGAGCGAAAGAGAGAGACAGACAGACAGAGAGAGCGCTGCATAACTCTCCAGGTACTAACAATAAGAAGCTGTTATCCCTGAAATCAATTTAAACTTAAGGCTAACCAAATATACATTCAATAATATATTTTCATGACTTGGTAAAACGCAAATAAGTATGGCACATGAAACCTAACTAGATACACCAAGATATTTTGCTCATTTTGAATTGTACTAGAAACAGAAATAATTCTCTTACCTCAATAGCAGACATTTCAACAAATGAAAGGGACTCACCTGCAAAAAAAAAAGATGAAGTTAAATAAATCAATCGATCAAAAAATATCACATATATATATATATATATATATATATATATTTACTAATTGAATAGTATTATCCGACAAAACATCTTGAGAAATTTAGAAAATAAACTTTTTGTTTTTCAATACCCCTTCGGATGAGTTTTTCATCTTCCTCAACAGTTAGTTTTGAATTGAAGTTATGTTCAGCATTATCACACCACTATGCAACGCTGTGTCGGTCATTGTTTGGTTTCATTAACATCAGAATCCAAAACAATTAGGCGGAGACCAGGAGAGTTTCACTTATCCTCGATATTAGTCAAGCTACAGCTGAAACCAAATAGAATAAAAATGAAAAAAAATAAAATGTTACCAGGAGGACGGGCTGAGATTCCACAGAGATACCATTAAAAGAATGTCCCAAAACGTAACAATGACAAAAGCAGCGTTGCGTGGCCACATGGTTGCAGGGAATAAAAAAAGTGTTTTATGTTTCCTTCGAATTTTTCTAGACATCTTCGGAAATATAATCACAGAAATTAGGAACGTGAAATAGACAGGTCCGAATGTTACTACGGTGCGTGTCATCTTAAGCGTCTCTGGAAGCAGGAATCATTGGATTTAATTTTTGCAAATATCAAAGCATCCTCTTGCATGTGCTCTCCATGAATTCGTTTAGTTTTTCATTTCCCGCCAAAATGAATCCCAGTCATGGATTAACGTTTCAACTAGTGAGTCGCCGCACGTTTAAAAAAATATGCAACACAAATATCAATCGGGTAATCTCTGACATGGAATTAATCTCCTAAAGAAATACTGGGATTAAACAAGAAGACGGGGGAAGTACAGGAGAATGGAGTCAAGGAAATACTAAAGTGGAAACTGAAGATGATGATGGCGAAAGAAGAAGAGGAAGGAGAAGAAAAAGAAGAGAGATAAAGTGGAGATGGGAAAGAATTTGAAGGAGAAAGGAAGAAGCAAACGGGGAAAAAGAAGGAGTGAAATGTTCTGATGGGCAAAAGATAAATCAACACGGAAGCAAAAACTGGAAAAATCACTGAAAAAAACAGGAAGAAAGCACAAGAAGAAGAAGAAGAAGAAGAAGAAGAAGAAGAAGAAGAAGAAGAAGAAGAAGAAGAAGAAGAAGAAGAAGAAGAAGACGAGGAGGAAGCTATGAATTTTACAATCATAATTCTTTTGCTCGTGTCGTCTGTGTAACCCTATAGCTTATCAGAATATATCAAAATTCTAATCAGATTAAAAGAATGTTTACTTCTCACCGTTCACAATACATCAGTTGAAAAAAAGTTCAACGAGTAATGTAATAAACAAAGATGAGACTAAGAGAGGATACTGATTCTTAGATAGGAGCGAAAGGGATTCAACCTCCAATGTAACTCTATCCTTCTTCACACAACCTTGCAACGTTATGAACGAAAGTGAGGATCGAACATTTGCCCCGAGCACGCCGTTAATTATCGGTACAACTGTCAACTTGAAGTTCCATCATTTATATCAGTGAGGTCCTGATACTTTCCCAGCCTTAAATAAATTTGTATGGTCATCTCAGCTGTTTCGTAGCTGCCACCGTTGATCAAATGACGAGTCACTTCCAATCTGCCGCACATTCCTCTCGACTGGGACACTTCTGAACGTTGAACATTTTCAATTCATACTCAAAGCTCCAGATATCATTGACTGTATTAGAAATGCCTCTAATTGCGTCAGCTATCATAAAACTGGTTGTAATCAGTTATTGGTGACCTCAAAGTGCTGGCATATGACAACGAGGAAAAACACACCGAAAAATGACGGAAAACTTTTACCCTCATAGACAACCTTTACAGGATCGATCAAGTCTATTTGGTATTTTGTCTAGGGTTATGTTAGATCTGTAACATTATTTCATGTTGAAATTTACGATTCCACAGAGATCATTTGCCTGATATGTTTTTTGCTTGTTTTGTGAATCAATCAATTGTGAAATTGACATATATCTTATGTTTAATACTCGTTAAAGATTCGCTGATGTATTTTAATTTCCATGAAACTATTCTTCGAGAGAAAATTAAAGCAACTTATCCAGTAAATGAGTAAATGGTCTCAAATAGTGGAAGCCGATACTTTTATCAACAAATCAAGAAAATCACTCTGTCCGTTACTAGAGTAGATAGTTCGTTTGTTTTTTTTTGTTTTTTGACTGAGAGAAATTTCCAATCGAAACGTTCTCAAGTAATATTAATGCCTTTTCTATGGAAAAGTGGGCAACTGGTTATGGAAGTACTGATTAAATTTTAGAGCAGCTACCTCCCCTAGATTTTAGCTAAACACCAAAACAACATGAAGCGGATTCATTCACAATTATATCCCCAACATGGTATTTATACGTCTAAACTGGATCCATAGACAATCACCCTCATCCCCTGATAATGGCGGTGACTGAGGAATGAGCTCTCTGAGTTTCAACCGGTGAACCAAGAAATATACACACTTTAATATTGATGTTATTGATACGTGCAAGTGATGTTTTTGATGGATGAAAATTTCCTGTCCACACGACATCTCTAGAAGTTCTCAATGGATGTCAATGTTATGGGTGGAAGAAGCCTGGAGAGAGGCGAGACCAGATTAAATATCTCCAGTATTTTATGGCTGTCTATAAGATATCTTTGAAGATTCTCAATGAATTCCAATTTCATTTAGTGACAAGGTGAACCATAAGTGACTGAAGAATTGATCAAACCTTGGAGTAGATAAATCAATAATCACTTCCCCTACATCGTAGTCGAATGTCCGAACCACATACTATCGCCAATTTTTCGTGTCTGCCCACATGATGTCTCAACAAACTTTTCATTAATTTCAATGTCATTTTGTGGACAATAGGCTATGAAACGAATGAATAAAGTTTGAATTTGAATTATCCACAATTACTTCTCCTACAACGTAGGCTTATGTCAAAACAACATTATGTTGTCCAAATTCCATGTCTATATCTCCCAAAGTACTCAATGAATGTTGAAGATATTTTGTGGAATAATGGTTGGATTTGGGGGCAAAATTCACACAGTTCATTATAAGTATAAATTTAATATTCTTCCTGTTCTAGGCTTTTTAATCTTCAACAGTGTGTTTATTGAATTTTATCATAGGTCTGAATTCTTTTTTTTATCGAGCCATTAATGATTGATCGTAACTTACAACATATTTTTTCCAAGCATTTGACCCTATTTCAAACATCAAACATAACAGGTTTGACTACACACTATCATATTAGTTGAATCCCATCCCAACTTAACTGAAGCTGACTTAATGATGCAATTAACTTCAGATACATTCGCTTATATGCATTTATTTAGTCTAATATCAAAAGCAACTGCGTGGATAAATGTGTCTTATAATTTGCAGTGGCAAATTTCAGATGTTCAATAAAGACTCGCCCAGAAATATTGGTGCAATGTAATATTTCTCTCCCACCACAGCTCACCCCATCGATATGGCAAATATGTATTGACCTGCATCAATATTAAAAACTGGTAGCACTGATTTTACGCCAGGGGTGGGATTTTATAGCATTGCTGATTTGATTCCGTTAAATAGTGGTGCTGGACATCTTTTTTAGCTCTGTGATGGTAGCCCTGGTTGATAACGGACTAAGCACCCTCTTAAAATGAGTCAGAGTGATCTATAGACGACTTGAGGTCTTAGAGCAGCCAATTTCCTTTATCCACACATGAATGTTTTTTTTTGTTTTTTTTTAATTAGTATTCTGATTATCACCGAATATCACTTAAAAACGGTTGAATTGCACCGCTGGCATCAACATTGTTGTTAGTATGAATCACTAGTGAGCTCGCGAAATCTTTCTAAATCTTTGTCGAAAATATTTGGACAATGTTCAATTGTTTTTGAAGCCAGTGGCAAATTAAGTATTCGGCCGAGTAGTTGTTTTATTTTTATTTTTTTCTCTTCTTTTACTTCGGGCTAATGACGGATTAGCCATTAGGTCGAGTGGACCTTCTCTTTTTCTTGTCGAACTTCAACCATTGAGTTTTGACTTCATTTTTGTATGTAACAACAATGACGGGTGACGATGACCAGGGAAAAAAACAATGATTTCATGCTTGAACAACAGTGACACAGTGACGTACACTAAAACTGATGACAAATTCAGTCCCATTTCTGAAGCCAAACTGGGGTTAACTCGCTAATTAATGTTTGAAAATCGCATTCATAAGACCTTACATGGGACAAGTAGATAGTGGATAATGATACATGGGGAAATTAAATCGGTTTTGTTTACCTTTTCGATTTTGATAAACTGAACAGTTAGCGAAGCCAGATTTGTTCATTCTGAAGGTTTCCAGAGCTATCAGAGAGCTGGTCGTTTTGATGAAGCTTTGCTTAATTTTCTTAAACAAAAAGGTGTAATGCAAAGAAGCAAATAACCACTGATTTAAAGAGAAATATTCTGTGTGTTCCAAAACCCCCTAAATGACTTTGTTCTATGTCTACCAGCCATGATGTCAGAAGTCGCCGTTTGTCTTGTGCAGCGGCTGATATGGAAGGCTTCAAATACGACAGTATACTTGGTTGATAGCTGAACTCGTTGATTTTTATGCATTTTTTCTTCTCTAACAGTTATAAAGTAAAAGATAAGAAATGTAATTAAAATGAGTGCACCAAAGGCCTTCTTTTTATCACAACATGACCTCAAAAATTGGTGTGAAATTCGCCTAATGGTCAAAGGCGAAAATTCGTTGTCTGCGAATCGTGTTCGGGTTCCGACTGAGCTAGTTAATGTTACTCCATACTAATACCCTGAGGCAAAAAATGATCCACCCTCTATATAGACCAGGCCAGGGATTACTACCTGCCGCTGATACAATGTAAAACCAGCATATCCATTGAAAATAATACGGAGAGGAGATTGGGTCTGTCAAGTAATTTCCATTGCTAAGAGAACTGTCACGATAGACCCAGCGTGTAACGCTAACAATTTTCAAGATCACAAAATGATTTGATTTGATTTATATGCATGAAATGAGGCGAAAAATATATAAAATCTAATGTTAGGTCTTTCGAGAAGTTAAGCTTATGAGAGTTGGTTTTCATACAGCTTGTTTTTCTGATATCATCTAAATCTAATTGTGTGTGTGTGTGTGTCTGCAGAGAAGAAAAACTGAATGAATGGCTTCTTTCTTCCAGTAAGGGACAATGTAACATTTTTTGCTCTCATGATCGCAGTTATACAAAATAAGCTATCCCCTGCGTCTATCATAAAATCAGCAGTGTTGAAGAGTTTAGTGTAGATGTCCTTTCCACGCTAAGATAAATATTTGCCAAATATATTGAAGAACCCAAAAATATTTTCTGAGTTCCAAAATGGTTTGAAATCAACGAAACATGAACAAATATTTTCGGATGTAAATGGAACCAGAATCGAGACACACACACACACACACACACACACACACACACACACACACACACACACACACGTCAAGAGATTTCGCTAAATTAATACGAACGGATCAGAATTTTCTTACAATATAATTGATGGGATTTGTATGGATTTCACATGGAGGCAAATAAACCAATTGAATAGCACCGTTGAATCAATTCTGACTGTCTGTCTGGCTCTTATAATCAATTTATCAATACGTGTGTGTGTGTGGATTTCAATCTTTTCGTAACCACATATATATATATATATATATATATATATATATATATATATATATATATATATATATATTGCTTCACGGCTTAAAATACTGAATATATGGAGAAAAAAATTTCCAAAGATTTATGTTATTTCAATCACTTATTTCCCCAATATCTGTTAATGTTGTTTATGTAATAAATTCCAGCGTTTTTTTGTTTTATTTTTTGTGTTTTTTTTTGTTTCGTTTTTTTACACAGACTTTGTTTTTATGGTGCAATATGTGAATCATCCACGTTGGGATGTTCAATTATTTGCGATGTATCTGCTCCAGGGATTTGAAATTTATAATAACCTGGCTCACCAGCAGTGTTAATCAAACAACACTTATCCTTCAGCAATACTTTTGATAAAGAGCTTATGTCACTCTGCATGTAGTTTATTATCTTATATATGGTGAAGAGGTTACCCAAAAGAAATATATTTCCGATCAATAAGTATAATAATGGAGGAGACTTGTTGTCCATGTCACTTTTATTGAGTTTTCACCCATGTAGATATTGAACCCTTAGACAGGGTTTATCTCAAATTGTACGCAAAACAAGTTATGACATCATCTTCGAAGATGTAATATGCATATAATGATGGACAAAACCTGACTTTTTCAGAAGTTATTGGAAAAACGGTAAAAAGAGTTTAGTTCGTTTTAATGTTATCTTAAGAATCATTCAATAAAATAAAATGGAAAAAAATTAAAACGTTTTTGGAACTCCCTTATCCCTCAGAAAGTTTTTATAATCAATATTATTGATCACTTTGGATGAATTGAATGAATTCAACACCACCACTTTTTTGTTTTATGTGTACCTTTAACTTTCAAAAACGTGGTATCCGTGAATCTATCTATCTATCTATCTATCTATCTATCTATCTATCTATCTATATATATATATATATATATATATATATATATATATATATATATATATATATATAATGGACTGCGAAAGCCCACTATTTGTCCAAGGTTGGTCCATATTTCTATAAGTATAAGTTGTCTGTTTAAACGTCTTTATACTGAGAAACAGTTGCTTGAAAACTGATTTTCAGAGTGACTCAAAGTCACACATGTCCTTATGCCAGACTTAGCCTGGCTCTCACTCTTATCATAATATGTATATGTGTGTGTGTGTGTGTGTGTGTGTGTGTGTGTGCATGTGTGCGTGTATGTGTAATATTTCAAACATCTTAACGGTGCTGCACAATATCAAAGCCCTATGCGTAAAATCCATATAAACTCTCAACCATGACATTTTTCATTATAGATCAAAGAACCTGGCATTTGGCACAAAATTCCCTCTTCAAAGGATTTCCTCAAAGGCTGCATAAATGGCACCACAAAAAAAAATGTTTGGCTTCGCTCCATTTTTTCACCCACATTTTTTCACCCATCTGCGCGTTGGTCATAAATGACAAATGATAAAAATAAATTATTCGGACTTTTTTCCCGATATTTTTTCCCTTCACCGTCACTTTTTTCTATCTGTCCCTATATTTGTTTGCTTGTTTGTCCGTCTGTCCGTCTGTCTGTCCCGTCATGTTCTGCGTTATTTATATATGCATCGAGTAAGGGTTGACTGTTGGCGTTCGTACAGTACAGAAAAAAAACGTGTTTACGCGGAAAACATTTTATACAAAAAATATAGACCTCAGCCTGCATGCTGGTGTGAATATCCAATAGAAAAGTGCAATCCTTTTTTTCTGGCAAAATGCGTGTTAATAAAATCAGGTAATGTTTGACTAATTTCTTTGTTTCTCTAATTTTTTTTATTTTCTAAATTATTTATGTACCACGGACTTTATGAGAGGACGTTTTCAACTTGATGCTGCAATATCGATTGCCTTTCCTCAGCTTAGGACGGATCAATGCCCGATTCCGGTGGTAAGAGAGGAAGATGGTGCTGCACCAGATTCCTAGGTTGGGAGAGCTGTCTACCTAGTAAATCAATTGGTGCTCAAAAACGATTTACCAACACCCACAAAAAATACATAACTAACATATCCACAAAACAAATGATATGAGGGCAAATGAAGTTTAAAATATTGCATTACCTCAACCTTGATAGACACCAGATTATAGAAGTAAGTCAAGTGGAAGAAAATTTAGATAGTAATTAACTGTTTTCATTCTATACACCGGCTTAAATAGTCGAGAGAACTTTAACTTTTACATGTAACGACAAAAATCATTCTGAAAAATATTCAATTTGGCCATGAGCCTGTAATGCAGAGGACAAGTCCTCTTAAAATGGACTTACATTCTACGTCTGTATTTATAAATATGAATATTTCTATGGATGCTTCTGTTGAAATGTATACACACACAATATATATATATATATATATATATATATATATATATATATATATATATATATATATATATATATGTATAATAGATAGATAGATAGATAACACTGCTCTGTAAGATACTTAAATATATTCATGGAAAAATATATTGATTATTTCAAATGACTTTTGCATATTTTTTTCGCTGAATTCAAAAATGAAAACCGTTTTTCTCGATCATGTATCATGAAAAAAAGCTTGCAATGAGCTATGCTTTGTTTGAAAGTTTGACAGGTTTAAATCAGTTTGGATCCCCCGAACACAGATACAATTCTTGCTGTGATGAAAGAATATGATCAATGTGACAAAGTTGACTCGGCTCCTTTTAACTTTCAGTGGAGTGTTGTTTTTTGTCAAGGTGATGTTTACTGGAAAACATGGTGTTATTTCTTTTTTTAAAGATATTGATATAATTGAAACATTTTCTTTACAGAAAAATAAAGATATTCCAGTACATTTAACGATCACATGGTGTTAAGAGTTTATTTAAGATTCTTTGCTATTATTATGGAAAATATAAATGGACGAGACAGACGAGTGGGATGTTGAAAGAAACATAGTATCCATATTTTGGTCGAAGAATTGGTCAATTCTCTGCTCTGAATTGGGAGAAGAACTCTGACGTTGGTGAAAAGGCGAAAAAGAATCTTTTGCTCCTAGCATAGCAATGAAAATTGTGGAACCTTTAAATCATATCATCGATTGCTATTTTTGTCCCTGAACATTTCTAGGTTCCAAAAAAAAAAAGGGTGAAATAAAAACAGGAATATTTTATCCTGAATTTCCATCAGAAATTAAACCTTCACCACAGTCCTCAGTTCATCTCTTAGTTTTGGTTATGTTGAAACTGACCTTGAGGGAGAAAATATTGCCGATGATGAAATATTTGTTTTGTGTTTAAGAAATAGACACAACTATTCCCTCAGGCAAATTTAGTGGGAGACATCGTTTTTCTCAAAGATCGTAAGGTCCCAATTAGAAGACAAAAATTATTCCATACAGACACAACTTCCTCTGGGTACCAAAAAATATTTCAACCATATTGCAAGGAAGATACATCCTTGGTTTATTGCATCAACTTGATTGATATAGTGCATGAACTCAGCTTAGAATATATTGATGAAAGGAGATTGTTATAGGGAAAAGTCATGAAAGGGGTACTTCTTCATATTAGTAATATATATGCATCAATACTTTCCATTCATTCTAAACACTTGGAAGAAACATACAGATTTTGGCAAATGACCTCGAAAGAATGAACACCAATGAACTCTGTTGGTTCATATGAGAGGATATAAAAGTTCTGTGTATCTTGGTCAGCGAACAAGAAATTAAACATTTCCATGTTTTGAATGTGTACTGTGGAATAGCAGGACCAATGATTCCCATGAAGTTCATGGGGGATTGACAAAATGCACAGATTACTATCAAAAAAATCAATAGACCTAGCTTCTGAATCTGGATAAATTTCTGCCACCATCTTTTTATATCGTTAAAATCCTACTGGAAAATGGAACCTGTTTTATCAATTAGTGCTAAAAGTTTGCTATTAATTTTTGATGTGATAGAAACTTTCTAAGTGTATGTTTATATTCTGTTCAAGACTGCCGAAACAAATGAATTCTCAGAAGTGAACCATATTGTATTGGCCCTAATTTTGTAGATCTGTGAATCAATAGCTCCTAAAAACATATTGTTGAAGAGAGCATCTTGGTATGTAATGGTTAAGGGATAAGAAAAAACTGAATATGTATTATCGTCCTTCTACACATACACACCAATGTACTATATGTATATATATACATATACATATACATATACATATACATATATATATATATATATATATATATATATATATATATATATATATATATATATATATATATATATATACTACTACTACTACTAGGAAGCATAGAGGGTATTATAGACATAGTATATATCACCCTACTGACTTGTTATTTTTCACGTTTGTTTGGTGTTCCCTTATCATTTCTTGATACTATCAGGCTGATTTAAACGTAAATGTGGATTCTACTGCAAGTGGATTTTACTACGAGTGAGATCATGAACTCGATGATATGTTTATTCATTCATTATATTCTATCTGATCTAATATGTTTTTCACGTGGGCTTTTTGTTCATTACTTGTTTTTACCGACAATCAATCGTATAAATCTGGTGTTATAAATGAATAAATCTGGATATAGTTCATGAACAACGTAGACAAAATGATTGGAAAAAAAAAACAACGTAAAAACCAAATAAATGAAAAATAATAGGAAGATCTAAGAGAAATGCACACAAACAGGGAATGCAACTGTAGAAAACTGCATGCCCATGCATATATATATATATATATATATATATATATATATATATATATATATATATATATATATATATGAGTGTGTGTGTGTGTGTGTGTGTGTGTGTGGTAGGGTGTAGGTGTGGATGTATGTTTGTGTTTGTGAAACATTAATATTCCAAGGAGTTTATTATACAGTGCGGTCGACCTTGTTTTACTCCACTGGGATCTTCAGTTGAGCACCAAATCTGATTTTTCTTTCTATGATTACAATAAGATGGTTTCCCATTCCCCAAAATTAAAATTAGAGACAGTTTTTTTTATTTTGCAACTTATTTACTTGTCCCCCTTGCTTTTACAGGACAGAGAATAATGTAGGTAGAAGAACTCTATCTACCCCCTTTCTAAATCTTAGTCTCTTAATATCTCTGTTATATCAGCATCAACTATGGAGAACTCACAAGACTGCAAAATATATCAAGAGGATGATAGAAGTGCAAGTTATCACAGAATCCATTGGAAAATTCAAATGGCAGTGGGCTGGTTATGCAGCAAGAATCGTTGACAAACAATAGACATCATGACTCATAACAAGGATACCTGGAGATCAAATGCATGACTTGACCCGGCTGAATACGAAATGGAAAGACAAACTAAACAAATTTTAAAAATATTTGCTTCTTGACGCCAGTGATAGATAAGTCTGGTGTATTCCTGGGGAAGTCTTTGTCCAACAACGGACGATTTTTAAAAAAATTGTTGACGATGAATGTCTCTTCTACAACTGCTTCTCACGATTGTAGGTTGAACACTTTTTACGTGATTATTGCGTTAGATTCTGCATTGTTTTTTGCTTTTTTTTTTTTTATTACTTTGAAATGAATCAGATTCTTTATAAGAGATTTGAATGAATTACTACGAACTCGATGAAATGGCTGATTCTTCTTTTCATGGTATTTCTCGTGTTGATTTCTCTTTTCATTATTCTATTATTTTTTTATTGGCAATAAATTGTGTATACCTTTTGTTTTAAACTATTTCTTGTTTCCACCAGACAGCAACACTCAATGGAATCATTTAAAGAAGAAAAAAATAAAGCGAAGAATCACACTACACTGGCAAGATTCGGTAGAACAAGCTCTACTTTCAAGAACACACGAAGCCCACAGGTCCTAAAAAGAAGAATATACAACCTATGAATCCGTTAGATACCTATCGAGCTGAAATTTAAAACATATCTAAAACATCAACCTTAAAACAGACAACCATGCAACGTGCACCTGGGAGAAGCATTCTAAACCTCACATGGAGAGATCATAAGACAGCATTTTATATTACAGAAAAGATAAGAGTTCGAGTTATCATCGAAACCATACGAAAACTCAAATGGCAATTGGCTGGACATGTTGCTAGGAGGTCATAAAACCAATGGATATCACAACTCACAACGTGGATCCCCTGAGATCATATGCAAAATTGTGGTCGATAAGAAGCAAGATGGTTTAACGTAGTAGATAAATTCAGACAGTATTGGATCCGCAATGCCCCTTAAAGAGGTGTCTAACGAACCTTGAGGAAGGTCTATGTCCAATGAGAAACGTTAAAATGCTGCTGCTGATGATGATGTTGTTATGATTATATGAGTAAATTAATAAATAAATAAATAAATACATAATTAGGATATAGCTGTATGGATAACAAGACCAAAATAATAGAAAATGGAGAGATTAAAATTTCTAAATAATCCTGCAAAAGAAATAAGAAAACCACACACAAATAGGGAATGCAACTATAGGAAACCCAAATAATGCAAATTATGAGACATAAGCTTAAAGTCGGAGATCGTATACAAAAGACAGATGTCCATTTGGGAACAGCAGAATGGATCCAAGTATCATTTTGGTATCTCAAAACCTGAATTTAGGTGAGCACTTATTTGAACCTTTCAAGTGGTTGAAATATATCATGTCTGAAATATATCCGAATGTATATATATATATATATATATATATATATATATATATATATATATATATATATGTATATATATATATGTATATATATATATATATATATATATATATATATATATATATATATATATATATATATGTATATGAGTACATATATATATATATATATATAGACAGAGAGAGAGAGAGAGAGGAGGGAGAGAGAGAGAGAAACAGAAACAGACAGAGAAAGAGAGAATGAGATGGGTTAATGAGTACAGACAGGCTGATTTGAATATAAATTTAGACTGCATGTGATATTAGGAATATAGACATGATCGAACTGATACAGCTAGAGGGAGGCTTATAATCAGATCTCAGCGGCATTAGAGAGAAAGTGAAGGGACAGACATACGACGAGTTGGATGTATAGAAATAGATGACTCATGGTGTACACTCTGCAAGAGAAAAAAAAGACAAGCATGTCTGAGCAAAAGCAAATGGAAGGAAAGGTAGACAAATACGAACAGGCTGATATAGATAGAAGGACAAATAGATAGATATGGACGAACTTTGATAGAAAGATCTTCGAAATCGAACCAACTGAAGTATCAAAATAGACAGGAAGACTCATAAGAAGAGATCAATTGATTTATTTATAGATAAATTTGAGCAAGACTAGATAGATAAATAGAGGAAGACATCCACGGATCGATATGCCTCCCGTGACGGTAGTTATATATCATAAAGCAATTAAATCCTTTCGTCATTTTCAAAGCTGAATCGCAACTGCTTCTCTTCATATAATTCCTTTGGCTATACTCATCTGACCATATTCAGGTTCCTTTCAGGCAAAATCAATCGCCATCGTTTATTGATCAATGTATTTAATAAATCTGCTATCAGTTCATACAGTCCTCAAATTCATGAGTATAAATTGAAGGGAATTTGAACAAGAGCGAAAGAAAAGTACCGTTCACAGTGAGAATATAGTTATTGAAATTGTAAAGTGTGAAACTTAAAATTGTACATTTATTTAATGAGAATTTCATTAATAATCTGTTATTGTTATTATCAATGTAATTCATGATTATATACACACACATGCATACACACATGCACACACACACACACCCATATATATATATATATATATATATATATATATATATATAAATATATATATATATATATATATATATATATATATATATATAAATATATATATATATATATATATATATATATATACTTTTTAGAAAACTGCTACTCCTTTCATACTCCAAAAAATAACCATAAATTTTACAGCACTAACCATATTGATGAGGAATAAACCACACAGAGAGAAACTGGCCCTGGCTCTTTGAGAATCCCCTCCACTATTAATTGGGATTTGCTATTATTAAATAATAGTAGAAATTCAATAGTTGAATAACTATTCGTAATTTGTTTTTGTATCCCGCCCCATAATAGGGCTAGGGGTAATTTATTCGTCCCCTCATTTATTACCTGGACAGAACTAATCTGAAAAATACTCAACTGTGCAAAAACTAAGTAATACTCAACGTTAGTGAGAAAAAAAGTAAGTAGCTTTCGTAAATTGGCAATAACTTCATCATTTATTCATCGATTATGGTCAAACTAGCTGAACTTTGAACCATATAAGGATATGATTTGCCTGCTATATTGAAATTTAACCACAGCACTGGCGTTGTTCACCAATTACAATCATGCAAGTGTTCAGGTATGAACTCAGTTTGCGGGATATCTAGTTGTATGTTACGTTGCTCAAGTTAATCCAGTGTTTGAGGTTTGTTGTGGTACACACCTTCCTTTGTCCACCCCCTAAGGAAGAAATCATAAAAATACAGCAACAATTTCCAGAAGTCATGTATGATTTCTAATAACGAGGTAATTCTCATCAATTTTCGTATGCTTGTAACTTTTTTCCTTGTGTCTTTTTTTTGTGGATTTGGGAAATATTACCGTCTGCTACCAACTTTATTAATTGTACAAAATTCGGCTCGACCTTTTTCCCCAGGTTCAGCCCTGAAATGGTTTATAATTACTTGGTTATTATCCCACTCATTATCATTATCCTTATTTCTTTTTTTGTCAATCATTTTGGTTCATCTTCTATTAGTCCAAGCCCGCTTCGTGGCTTTAATGTTGATGAATTATTCATGGGTGCCAAAGGTCGGTAATGATGTCCAGAAAAAAAGTTAGGGTCCTGAATACTGATTTTTGATGTAGACAGCGAGTTTGAGATCATATATTTTTCTCACTCAAATCATATTCGCAGCTGTGCTCATGCCGTACTAAACCAAGCTTCCAATATCCCTTACTTTTAATATTTCTTCCTTCTTTTTTTACATTCACGTTTTAATTTCATATTACGATTTGTTTTTTTCTTTGCTTACCTTCTTTTTTCGTGCATATAATATTACTTATAAGGGAGAAATAGAAAACAAAGCAGAAATTACTTATATCGATTTTAGAAATCTTTTTCCAGGCGAGATGTAAACATATAGTTTCATCACCTGTGTTAAATTTTATAGTAAGTGTCTGGGGTATACCTAGTTCATATCCCTGGTCCGTCTAGGTTTACAGACAGTCTTTGATAGGCTGCATATTGAAGTGACAAATTTCAAATTAAAAAACAAAAAACAATCTGAACTATTTTATACCATATAACCATTGTCAAAAAATGTCATTTTATATGCACCTTTGATATTATAATTAAGTACTATTCATGATTCGTGCTTATATGTGTATGTGAGTGTGTCCGTACGTGTTTTGTCTTAGTGTGTGTGCATAAATAGTTTTAGCCCCAAATGTTTTATCTCATTCAGGTCTCATGATTTGTACTTCTGCTTGTTTGCCTTTATCTTTAACTGTTCAGGAATGAGTTAGCTTTGATTCCAAGCTGTTCATGTTGCAACAATGGCAGAAAACCGATGGACATCACGACTCACAACAAATTCCCACGGGATCATATGCAGGAGAATGGCCAGAAGAATATGAGATGGTGAGAGGAACTGGATAGGTTCAGAAAACATTGGCTCCACGACGCCCATGACGGAGATGTGTGGCCAATCCTGGGAAGGTGAATGTCCAGCGACGGATGATAAAAGACTGATGATGATGATGATGATGATGATGATGATGATGATGAATCAGTAGTACTTTTGTAATAATTGTGTGTATGTGCATGCATATGTGTGTGTGTGTGCGTGTTTTAGGGGCTACTTTAAAAGAAAGGGTGGAAACTAGGTGTCCTGGATATTTGGGCAATTATATGTTGTTCTTCAACAAATCCCCAAACGTTTGTATTGCAACCAGTATCTATACAACATGTCTCATCTGCTGCTCTCGATCCAAGAATAACTCCTAACAATTCACAAGCACTGGCGATTAACGGGCCCACATGTTGATCACACCCGTTACATACGTATACACTTCTGCAGATTATCTGGTAGTTAATGAATACCCATGTTCCTGAAATGCTTGCCTGTCCTTTCTTTCTTTCTGCCGTTCTCCATAATTCGTTATAATTTTCCTGTTTTCATTTTTAGTTTTCCACCTAATAATATTTGTATTATCTTCCTCTCACACTTCAACCCTGGTATTCTCTCTTTTTTTCCCTGCAAGCTTTATATACCTTTTTAATCCTTTCCTTTCTTGGCAAAATATTAAGCTCCCAAGGTTTTTTTTTGTTCTGCTTTTATAATCTCACAATTATTTAATGATTTTCCATTATGTTAAATCCCCATGTGGCTCTAGTCTCACGACACAAATTGTATTCCATTTTGTGACATCTTCTCCTGGGAATTCCGAACTACACGCCATCACAGATTTAGGAACCCTCACGCAATTAATCACACTTGCATTTGCCTGAATTCCCTTCTCCTTTCCCACCCAGGGGCTTTTAGATTAAAAAAGGAATAAAAGACGAAAAAGAAAAAAAAAAACAAAAAAAAAAAAAACACCGTGCATGTGCATTTGAATCGGTAAAAATGGATTTATCCCAATTTTTTTTTTCATGTTCCATCATTTTTTAACGATGCTCGGGGCAATGTTTGTTTATCGGTTGGGATAAAAACCCATCTGGTTATTGGCCACTGTTTCTATCATTTATTTTAATCAGTGCGTGATACTTCTGAACATAAATGTAGGATTCAGTATCATAAAAATACACTGGAAGAATATAAAAAACTCCGAAATAGATCATTTCATATTTTATCTTAGCAATTGTTAATGTATAGTAGAAGCATAAAACAAGTACACACCGATTTTCCTCTATCTAATGGTCTGGTTCCTCTTTATCTGGGAAAAATTGCGAGCAGACACATAAATCTCTCGAAACTCTCCAAATATTCGTGGCATCAGGTGGCTTGGTGTATGAAGCTATCTCTTTATTATTAATACTTGAATGGTTGTTACTGCTCCATCGATTTTCCAAACTTTCTAGCCTAATTTGCCTACGAACGTCCGTAGTAAAGTCTTGTAAGCAAAGTGCAGATGTCAGTGAGGGTGCAAAGCACAAATACTATTCCATATCGATTCTATGATATGTAGATGTGTTGAGAACACTCAACTGCGGTGTTTTGGTACAGATTCTGTCAGATGTATGCAATTGGCTTATTAACTGCATATCGTATTTGTATTTGTGTATTTTTATGTGTATGTTTAATTTACATTATTGAATATTTTTTAGAGAAATTTGGAGAGAAAAAGGAGGAGAATGGTTAGTTTAGGAAAGAGCTGAGCGAAAAAAGAATATTTGTCTGCTATCGTAAAAAAATTCTATAGTTTTATAAAAATACACATATCACCATGAAACATTTCTCAGTGTACAATTGTGACCCTTGGGAAAGATTTTCATCAAATCAATTTACTAAAATCACTCTCCAAAATATTTTCATGGGGTTCAATTAATTATTTTGTGGAAAGTTTTTCTGCGTTTTTAAAGTGGTATGAACAATATGGAGACCATTGTACTGGAAATTTCGACACCGGACGATTTCTGAAATCTAGCAAAAAACAGTATATTATTCGATTTTAATACTTCTATACCTATCTTTTGGAGGACGATAGAAAAAAAAAGTTTTATTCTTAATATTGGAAAAAACAATTTTTTTTTCATATGATTCTAAACATTTTGACGATTTTTAATAATAGGATGATTTATCCAATGCATACGGAGCTGTTTTCACTGATTTTTACGCATTCAACTGTGAAAATCCAATTTGTCATGTAGAGTGTTGTTTTTTTTTTTAAATGCTCAAGAATTGCTCTTACTGGGGGCCTCAGTTTGGGAGTTGAAAATAAAAATTAAAACAAGTGTAATATTTTCTTTCTTTCTTTTCTTTTGGTTATATCCGATTAATTATAATTTGGGCTTTTGATCTGTAAAATCATTGTTTCAAAGATTTTTCATCACTTTTATTGATTAAATTCATTTCCAGTAGTTGTTTTGTGCTTTTCAGAAAAAAAGAAAACATAATTAATATCTCTAGTGATTTATCTGTAACGGGTGTTAAAATCAATGGAAACATCAATGTATGAATAAAATGAATCATCAGATTGATAAAACATTTGGTAGGAATCATATGAGAAGGAAATTTTTTTCTGATATTTAGAATAATTCTTTTTCTTTTAATTCGCCCTTTAATAACTAACTTTCGGAAATTTTATTGTAATATCAGCTGGCTTTTGCTACTTTTATTCTATCTTTTTTTTTTTCATATCTTGATTTTCTGGTAAAAATTCTGTTCGTTCCACTATGAACTGGAGTTTTCCGAAATCGTAAAAGAAACTAAAATACACAGAAACACAACACAGCACAACCCCTTGAAATTTCTTGTGTATACGATTGTAAGTCTGCAAAAGATTTGTGACAAATTAGTTTCTGAAAATCAATCCCTAAATCCCCCCCTTTTTTGAGATCACGAGTAAACTACTTAAAAAGTTGAAGTTTGTTTCCATAAATTGTCCTGAGATCGTAACAAAAAAAAAAAGTGTCATAATTATATTCTCTGAAGAAAATTTAATTGAACACGATCTGTTTTCTAGTTATTTATCCTTTACAACAGATCCTATCTATTATTTCAGTAATTTCAAGAAACCTTCTTTTCATAATCAGTATATTATTGGTTTTTAAGCTGGTGTGGCTGACCATTATCACTGTAATGAGTTTAATCCTCACTAGGTTATCTCAACTCTGGGGATACCAAGTATATCCGGCTTAAGTATTCACACTCGATGCGCAGCTTGTTTTGACCCGAAGCAATAGTAGTGGAATCCTGAGTCAGGATAGAACTCATTACAATAGTAATAACCATTACACCGCTATGAAACTAGAGATTCGATGAAGATATAGTCATGTTCAGGAATTTAGCAAAATAACTGGGGATCAATTGCAATCTTATATATGCTTAATCTCAATGTTACATACTCTCTCTCTCTCTCTCTCACACACACACACACACACACACACATATATATATATATATATACATATATATATATATATATATATATATATATATATATATATATATATATATCATGCTTGTCTCAATAAATGCATCATATGTAGTTCAAATGATTGTTTCTGATGTTATTTTTGCATTCACATTGACAGCTGCATGATTTTCATACAGTAAGAAAGTAACATGGAATATCCCTTGCTCTCATACTGACTCTTTATCTCTAAACCGATCAGCAGTAAAAGCTAAAATACTAAACTTAGCCACAGCATTTCTCCTCCGTTTTGTCATTCATCATGACCGATTGGTCATCATTAAATGTAAAGGGGTACATCAAGTAATTAGGTAATATCTGGAGTCAGTTGAGTATTGTACATATTTAATTTAATCCCACCGTCTTCAACATCGGATATTGCAATTTAAGTTTCATTTCATGCCTTTTATACGTTTTTCACAAGATCTTATGAATAAAAAAAATCCAGTTTTGATCATATTTTTCTTTCTCAATCGAATTTCTCGAAGTAATTTTACAGATAAAAAAGACTTGTACAATAATAAAAAATAAAAAAATCAGAAGACAAAGACAGTCCTTCACGGTTTACTATTTAGATTATTTTTTAGATAATTTATAACAAACACAGTCTTGAAAAACTTCACACATGATAGCATTCTATAGAAAATCAACTTTTGAGACATAAGTGCATTCAAATGAAAAAAATGTTTGCGTATACAATTACTTGGAAAAGAAATACATCTCTCTCTCTCTCTCTCTCTCTCTCTCTATATATATATATATATATATATATATATATATATATATATACATATAAGCTTTCAATTAAGTCGTCTAAGTTTAATTTCAAATAAATGCTTCTATATATTTGACACTCAGGTAACGCTGGGTACTCAAAGATTTTATGACTGATACATACGAACAAAGATACGATTGGAAAGATATTTGCCAGCGGATATACGTGGACCATGATAAGGCTGAAAGAGGGATGAACAAAATTGTATAGTTTTCTTTTTCTTTTTAATCACCTGCGAAATGCAAAACTGTTAAAAAATGCAGAGAAACTGCAATAAAATACTAGAGACACAGAGTCTAGTCTGATAAAACAATTTTTGAAAGAATGACAGTCATTAGATTCTTGATCGCTTGGCTATCGAAGGAAATCAAAAAATAATGGGAATATTCAGGCTCCAATGGAGATACAATTTCAGGCAGGTCAAACATTTGTATCTGCATTGATTTCTATTGACACAAAAATCGAAAACATCTCATTGATTTATGTCTTTCCATCTGCAATTACGCTCATAGTAACTAACGTCCCTGACTTGTTGGCTTCCATACTTGATTTTTTCTATCGTTGTAACGCTGGTGCCAGATTTTTTCTTTTAAAAAATAATGAAAGTAGAAAGTCTTCATTAAATGTTTTAAACGGTTTTATTTCCATGCAAATCAACTAATGTGTATAACAGAACATCTAATAACTGTAGTACGTAAAAAGACAATAAGAAAAGCGAGTATGGTTAGTCATACAGTAGAATCTGTCATATTACCACTGTCTATTTGGAGCATTCCGTGTTTAAAAGATTATTAAAAATCCGTGATTAATGGATAAGTTGCATCTCTCGCTTTTTCTTAGGCAGTGATCACAAATAAATTAATTTTTAAAAATAAACATAAATGAACACTGGAAATTGAAACCTTACTAAATGTTGAATGTTGGGGGATAATTCTGTACATGATGAGGAATGAACGTTTAAACTTTCAGCCCATATAGCCAACCGCATCAAATCAAAACTGAAAATACCAAAGTTGAATGTTTCCGTGAGAATTTCTAAAAAAAGAATAATGTATTATCATAAGGATGTCATGGGAATAGACTGAGGATTAGTTAAGGAGAGTTTTGTCGTCCATGACACTGTACTTCTTTCTCGTGGCGAATAGATTAAATTGAAATAATATCGGCTGCACCTTCTCTCTTGCATCATTCAATATTAATTATGGAAGCATCTCTCAAGAGGAAGAGGAAAATTTCATTGATATATTTACTCATCAGACCAGCACCTAGGCTCGCCCTTTCAGGTCAACTGCTGGACAAAAGTTAACTCAGAATATCAGATGTATTTAGATAAACTTTTCCCTCTCATAATTTGGACTACATTTTTCTGAAACATTTTTCATCCTTGCTTTTCACAATTTTCAGGTTGTTAAGTCCAACGAGTTATCAAATGAACAGTATGATTCAGAAATTGAAAAGTGATCTCCGTCGATATTCAAACTTTTTTCATGTATCCTGAGAGTTTGTCTGACCGGACTGGCTCCTTCACTGAATTCACTGCGAAGGATCAGCAATATGACTGATTCGAATCTATAGCGATATAGATACCTAATTTTGGTTTGATTTATTCTCTTCATACACTTTGTTTACAATGAGTTGTGGAAGATTTTTTGACAACGATCCAACTACAAGTTACCGATAGCAAATTATATACATCGAGAGTATAATTTATTGACATACGATTTACGGATATATATAAAACTCACCAAGATATTTAAGAATTACAAAAAGTTCAGGAATTGAAGAGAATTTACTGGAAAGAAATGTGTATTCAAATACTTGTCAATCGTTTGGCAGAGGTTTCATGCCGTTTTCATTTATTTAGATACTTTCCGAACTTTGGATAAAAAGGTGATACGTGTCAAGAAATAAAAAAGTTTTCAAGTTTTTTTTTTGTAAGAAATATTTATCCAATTCGTAAAAAAATGAATGGAGAATTTTCAATCTAACCTCAAAAGAAAACAAATACTGCAACTGAGCAGATCGCATCGAGAGAATCAACAAACGCTTTTATTCTTCTCTTTAACTTATAGCCGAAGCTTAAATCTTATGTATTATAAAAGTTTTGGGGGGCAAATGAAAGTGTTTGTTAACGAAATTTACTTTAAAACAATCTCTACCATTTATGTAGTGACATCACAAACTTACATTTTATTCATCTTAAATTTTTCAGCGTAAATAATCTTTTTTTTTTTTCAATTTGTAGAATAGAATCAACTATGAATAAATAAATAAATGATACATGAATAATTTACATTCATTTTCGTTTCTGATTGAAAAAAAAAACTAAAAATTAAGATGAAGATAAATAGTAAATAATAGTCGAAATTGAAATAATGGTGTGCGATATTTCACCATCAAAAATGTGAACACGAGTATTTAAAATCAAATTAGAGACATTTAAGAATAGAAATTGCTTTGAACTATGGCATGAGAATCAGCTGCCGAAAAACCTGTTTTAAATGTAGGATTCGGCTCAAATTTTAAACGTCAACTTTTTAGCGTAAATAACCTTCAACAATGTTTAATTTGAGAATCTGTTTTGTTTTTGCTTTTTTTGTATTTTTAGTCATTTTATACATCTTAACAAATTGTACATGTAATAAAATTGTTATAGGGGAAAATGTTGTTGAATCGTTGTGGTAAAAATGCAGAAGACCGTTAACTATCTAGTAGTGTTGAATATAATAGCCTACAAATTGTCTGAATTTCTTGATTGTTGCATGTTCATTCTAAATTCCGACTCATTTTTTTAGCCTCATTTCCATTTCCATTTTACAATAACGATCGTAACGATACATTTTCCGATCGTAAAAATAATCAGCGTGAATCAGAGAGAAAGTAGCCCCTGTAGAGATATGAATTAACATCCTATATACTGTGAGCCAAACGATGTTTATGACTGACAGACCCCTTCGCCGTTTTGAGTTCAGTGAATAACTATATCTGCGACTAGTAAAAGAGTAATTGTTTTCAAGCTAATCTACGATACTATTAGTACTAGTGTTCCATCATCCCTGTTCGCTCTAATAGTGCTACATCGTCTCAGCGAAGTGGGGGAGCAAGTGTTTGCAAGCTCATTTCAGAGGTCGAATCGAAGATTCAGATCAGGCATCTTTAGATTTATAGAAGTTTGCTTCACACTGCTTTCACAAGAGAACTCAAGCTGCCATAGCTTCAAAGTGTGAGTCTATGCAGCTGTGAATTACTTTGATTTTTTTATATACATTTGCAAGATGCATCCTAAAGTATCAGAAAAGAAAATTCAGGAGAGCTCCTAAGAGTGTTATGCTTAGCGTATAATTGGTGTACATAGAAAAAAAGAATTTTATGGTCTAGCAACGCCAAGTAATTCTCCCCATCTGAAAGTACTTCTACATTTTAAGCCATTTCTGCATGCAAACTGTTACATAGGAACATTCAAGTTTTGGATAGAAGGAGACGTCAGTACTTCTTTCATTAGATAGCCAAGTACCGGGCTTTGAGCCAAGCTAAGAAGAATCATACGGTGACTAACCATGGAATAGTATTTTGCAAAGTAGCCCTCCTCCATTACTAGTTTACTGATTCCAAGTGGAGAGTACATACCTGCGGCCTTGTATCAGACAAATCTGAGTGTATTTGAGAAGAAAGAGAAGGATAAAGGGGGAGGGGTTAATATTTTTGGCTAATATGCCAAAGTCAATTTAACGATTTGGTTGGGTTGGAATTGAAGCAACGAGAAATGAGAGAACAGGAGAAAACAAGCGGCAATAAAAATCAATTCACTGAAAGGAAGAAAACTTTAGAAATACAAAAAAAAAAAAGGTGAAAGAAGCAAAAGTTCGATGCAGTGGCAAACTATGAAAGAGTCGAGTGGAAGTCAATGATTATTGAGAAAAGAGGCAATAAAAAAGCTTAAGGGCAAGACGTCTTTTGTTAGAGAACGATTGGCAATTATGTGAAGAAACTGGAATAAATGCAGAGCGTTTAAAAAACTCGAAATTAAACGATGCGAAACGAAACTTTAAAACTTGAATAGAAAAAAAAAACTAGTGAAAAAAATCTGCATTAAGAAAAGAACAGTACAAAACGAAATTCCTGAAATCCACCAAGAGAAAAGAAACAGAACGCTTCTGCAACGTCCAACAAAAACTGACTACTGAGAGACATTGATTCTAAGTACCCAGAATTTGTGGCCTTGTGTCACACTCAATCGATATTACTAGAAACGGAGCACTAAAGTGGATAGTGAGTACCAAAAAATTCTTCTAAACTATTACAATTATATATCGTTCGATTCCAAGAAGTTGCCCCATTTTATGGCCCTGTGCCGTACTAAATTGAGCTTGGTTAAAATGATGCCTTACTGTGGAGTATTAGTAGGTAAAATCATTTTCCAGACTTAAACTACCATAGTTGATTTAATTCCAACTGAGTGTCCCTTATTATGATGTTTGCCATACTAATTAAAGCTTAATAAAAATGATACGTTTTTGTGGAAGTTGTAAATACATAACCTGAAAAGGTTACTCACTAGGTGTTCCACACTCGATAAGAATGTGGTGTCTCCCCTGCCAGTATAAGCTAGATAAGACAATTTATTGACCTTCGACTATATCAAGCCAACTTGGTAAATATAAAAAACCCTACGATATTGAACGAGGCTTTTTAGAAAATTATATATGTATCTTTTTAAGCTATTATCCAATAATAGCTTGTCGTTACAGACAAAAGTTTCGGCAGTGCACCCAGATTATTATTCTTATCCGTTGTTTTTCAGCAGTGCCAGTGGACATTGCGTTCGTTGATCTTTTTATAATAAATGACTTTGCTCGTTGCTGTTGGACCAGAGTGTACGTAGATTTCACTGATCCGTGATTGAAAAGTTAATTAGAAAACTTTAACCCACGCTTATACCAAATAGTCCATTGTTCGTAGGACAACTAGTGCTATAATTTGGAACCTTTTAAATACAATATTAACATTTCTTAACGCATCTAGTTCGTACTGCTCTGATAATTTTCGTCTTATTTTTTCAAGAAAATTCGGCAGAACCATTCCTGCTGTAGTGATTTCAATGAGTCCATTCTTGTGACCTGGGGAAAAACTAGAACTTGGATATACACGCAGAAGATTTATAAGGAAAAAGTTGAAAAACATTTGATTAGATCAACAAACATCCTGTCTTGTCTTAAAGGTGACAAATACATTCGTCAACACAATAAGAAGATACAATTCTATCATCTTTCAGTTTCTTTTTGTTGCATAGTCCCCTTGATATTCTCAAATTTTAATAATTCCATTGTAATTTAAGGTGGTATAATTCGGGTAGATTCCTACTGAGGCATTCTTGTTTAAGAACAAATATTTACCAGATTCTATGACGACAATATTGGACAAGCCTGCATGTTAATCATACCAAGAATAACTTGTTTGATTTGAGACCTGTCAGTATAACCAGTTACTATCATCGAGGTTAAATGGACATACATTAGGAAAATGGGAGTTTTGAATGGAAATGCTACTTTTCCAGAGGTCAGTTATAATCGTAGATTACAGTGAGGTCATATTTGCTTGAGGTCACGTAAAATCAAGAATCTTTCAAATTATGCTTGTACAGAATACCTGAATGACTGCGGTATCAGATACATGCATACGAACATATTTGGCAGCTCATATCTGTGTAGTTTAAATAGGGTTCGAAAATGGGATAAATCAACTCGGAAAAAGTGCACAAAAATTTGGCAGTACAGTATTCTGGAAATTTGAGAAACCAGACCCTCGGCGTCATCCATGCTAGAAGACCGGATCTGATAATTGTGAATAAGGAGAAGAGTATCTGCAAGATCGTAAATGGGGATTTGCCAATGGGTATGGTGAAGAAGGAAGGAGACAAAAATTTGGAAAAATACCAGGATCTCACGCGGAAACTGGGAAACCCGCGAACCATGAAGGTTATGGTTGCGCGTACAATAGTTTGCGTCCTTTGAACCAAGTCCAAAAACACTTTTCTTGATGCTATTGATATAGATTTTCGTGGGAAAATTGGGATTATTCAGATCTTGCGCGTCCAGGAGTCTGCAAGTATACTGAAAAACATTGCTTGAGATTTGCAGCGATTTTGCTTCTCGAATTCCAACAATAACCACCAGACATCTGGCATAAACTTGGAAATGCCTGGAATATAATAATGATAATCCTCGTGAAAGATTGAACGGATGTACATGAATTTCCATCTAACTATTTTTTGCCCCCAAAATAGAAAATTTGTTTCAATGGGAGAGTGCGTAGGAGGTATCTTCACCAGCAAATTCTTTACCTCTGGGTGATAAAGTTGAGTACTACGGACAGGAGAAAAAGGTTGCACTCTAAGTACATAAGTAAATCAACTAGGTATAATTTCAAATCAGACCATTAATAGTGGGATATCTGGCAAGATCTGACAAACAAAAGTAGATTACCGATTGCTACTATACAAGGTGAGCCCTGATCTATTTTTGACATATTATCTATTCGTGAATCAAAGTGAAAGAAAATTCACGAATATATATAGATCGATATTTATCTCAGAAAAAAACCCAACTCAACTCTCTTACGCTCTGATAGGTTTGAGCTATTTCTATCAGTGATAATTCTTAGCCCTGAGTGGAGTAGTCCAATGTTAAATACATAAAGCCAAGAATATAATTTTCTTCATTCTACAAGAAGATATGATTAGTTCCTATAGTACCCATATGATAAACGCTCAAAAGTAGCAAGTGCTTCAAGTTGATGAACGCCTTCACAGAAAGAGTGGAAGATTTGAAAATCCGGAATCGGATCATAGTCTATCAGAGCAATAGCATTGGTTGAGATCGACAAAAATACGTAGACAAGTGCTTGAGATCCGAGGAGATGTGCTGTCACTTGATCCCAAACAAAAGCCACCAGATACTACTAGTGTGAACAATAATGGTAGGTATCTAATTGCTTGAATTTGAGGAGAGGGATTTGACAAATGTTATCTTCTTATTTCAAATTAAACGGAGACTAACCTATTGCACTATAGCTGTCATTGATATAATTTCGTAATTGCCAAACTGCTATTGATCGCTACAACGTTAATTCGGTAGCACTGAGCGTTAGCGTTCTGTAGCTGAAGGTCAAAAATATCCTGATGTCTCTCACTCTTTCTCTCCTGCTCTCTCCTGAACACACACGTGGACACGAGTAGAAACGCGCGTATAAATACATACATAAACGTTCACAAGCACACTCATACACACAGGTACACGTACATTTTTGTAGGAACTGAATGTATAGGGTGTCACAGCGTATACTAATATTAGAATGTTGTACTTGCAAATCATCACTGTTGAGTAACAAGTATCTTCACAAGGCTGACTGTACATCTGATAAATATATAACACATCCACACACGGACACACACGCATATAATCACACAGACAGAGACATACACACACATACATTATCACACATGCGTATATGAAATTATAAATATATAGATATAGATATATGGGTATAGATAGGTGAGTGTTTATGTGTATACATGAAAATTATATTGACGATTGGAGGGAAATTTTTTGTCTGCAAAATTTCCCCCTTACATATGTGTGTGAGTGTGTGTGTGTGTGTGTGTGAGTGTGTGTGTGAGCGTACCTGTGTATAAATGTGAGAGTATGTTCTAGACGATTTTCACATGATTGAACTTTACGTATTGTTCTCTTTTCTTTTTTTTTTCTATCATTCTCCCTGATAGATATCTATAGATATATGGAGACTCTGATCGATTTCTATTCTTCCAAAATGGTTCCTAGTTCTAGAATAAGGAAAGTATCATGAAAATAGAAAAAAATTGGGAAAGTACATCAAATTGATAGATATAAACCTTTTTCAACTATATGTCAAGTTCGAATGAAGGTCGAAAAAGTAAGCTGAAATAAGATTCATGACAAATTGAGAAGTGTTGAACTTTATTGAATACTCCTTTTTAAACGATATCAATTTACTGTCTTCTTCTTCTTCTTCTTCTTCTTCTTCTTCTTCTTCTTCTTCTTCTTCTTCTTCTTCTTTTTCTTCTTCTTCTTCTTCTTCTTCTTCTTCTTCTTCTTCTTCTTCTTCTTCTTCTTCTTCTTTTTCTCAACAATTTTCTCATTTGTCCATATTTTCCCTTTTGTCCTGATTTTTATTATTTTTCCTTATTCTTAAAATTAATCCTCTTCTTCTCAACATTTCTCTTAATTTTTTACAACATAAATACTTTTTTTCAAATTCACTTTTCATTTCTTTCCAACCTCTGCCCCACTTTTCTTCTTATTTTATCCTTATTAGAATAATTTTTTTTCCTTCTTTTGCACATTTGTTCAACTTAAAAGGTAGGGAATTCCCCACCTCTTTGGGGTTCAAATTACACCCTTTTTTTTTTCCTTTTACGGAAGCGAGTAGTCACAGAAACAGAGCAATAGGTCCTCCTCTCTACTGCAGCCAAGTTTTCTATACACCAAACCACCTGAATCTTAGACGATTCAGGTCAACATACCATTTTCTGGGAACGCTCAAAATTTTTTCCCCGTATAAATTCAATATAGAGCCTTTTTGACTTACATTAGGTCTGTAAAAGAACTTTTTACTTATGGATAGAAAAGAAAAACGGTATAAGCTTTTGCTTCTTCCATATTATGACTAGTTTTTTTCCCAAAATCTTTTTTTCCCGCCATCTCCACAACCTCCTTCATCGCCTTTCACTGAGTCTCCTTTCATTCATTATATTATTGACGCGTGAACTTGCCTGCGTTCGACTCCATTACACTCTTACTCTTCCCTCCTCCCCGACCATTCTCCATTAACAAATCCTTTTAAGAAATTGACGGGTCTGCCTTGACTTTCATACAATATCATGCGCAGACAACTTCCTTTCTTGCTTCAGAACACACTAGGCACACAGAAGATCGTTGTTCCATACACTCACAGGGATAGAAGACATAATAAAGAACTTCGTTTCGTTAAACTGCCTAGCACGAAAACCTTCGATTTTTCCGACTGAAAAAAGAATGTTCGATCTACAAGAAACAAATCATTAGAAAACCGAAAACAAACTCTTCAGTATGTACAAAATACTTGATTAGATTAAATTCTGTCTCATCGTGATTCATGCAACAAACAAATGTTGCAATCGGAACGCGCACACATACACACGTGTTAGATCTGTTTTTATATAATGTATAAAGAACAAACATAATCAGTTTCTAATTTAAGTGTGTTTTGTGCAAAACACTAATTCAGTCTTGTACAAAATCTTATCAGCTACTTTTAAATTTCAAACGTTGACTACTCGCAAATCAAAAATCGTATTTGAGTTATCTCATGCATAATATTCGAAAAGCCAAAACATTTTTGTTTGTTTTAATAGAAAAATCTTTAGTCAAGAAATAAAAACAAACAAAATAATTATACATATATATAAATATATATATATATATATGTATATAAATATATGTATATATATATATATATATATATATATATATATATATATATATATATATATATATATCTGTCTATCAATATCTATATCTATATATATATATATATATATATATACATATATATAAATATATATATATATATATTAGTGTCTATAAAAAAAAAGGACAAAATGAAATCATTTCTGCGCACCTAATTGGCCGTGGAAACAAACAATTTACAACCATAGGTTCTCATTCATTCCTAAAAAGTAAAGTAATAGAACATCATTATCAAAATATACTTATGGATGAACAAAAAATCAAAACATTCTATGGTCGATATTAAAACATGAAAAAACAAAAATAATCTGTATAATGAATGCAATTTATGTTTAAATGAAAAAGTTCAAACAATAATCTTCAAAAACACCCATAACATCCTAAATTGAAAAGAATTAGAGGCAGTTTGTAGTCACAAAAACAAATTTACACTGGAATATTGTAAAAAAAATAATGATCATATATTTTTAGGAGAATATATGTACATGAATTCATAAGCTGCATTAAACAATAATAAGACTAAGGACAAAACTAAAGGAAGGTGATATTAGAGATAAAGTATGATAGATATACAGAACTATCAAATATTACTAAGGTGCAACGGAAATAATTACACGCACTGTTATATTCAAACCAAGTACGATTAGAGAAACCAGTTTGAATAAGTTGTTTACACAAATCAAATGTAAATTTCTTACTAGTTATTTTTACATTTCATATCTAATGGCCCCGTTTATACATTGAGATCTCTTTCAATAAGTATCAACTCTTATGTATTTACATTATATATACATGTATGCGTACATATGCAATATAGAATTACATTCATAATATACATATATATATGCAATGCTCTTCCATAAGAATAGAGCACTCTGATGGATGAGGGATTTCAGTGTGAATAAATATATCGCTTAAATTCAGCCTTGCTGAAGAGATGCAATATATATATATATATATATATATATATATATATATATATATATTAGGAATAATGTAAAAAAAAGACAGCACTAACACAAAAAAAGCTAAACTGCAATTGTCCAAATAAGAATAGCTATCCCTTGCAGAACAAATGTTTTAGACTGAGCACAGTATATCAGGCAGAATCATCAACCAAGAAAAATCCTTTAGAAATAAGATATTATATCGGAATATCAAACACACCATTCAAACTAAGATTAACCAACCATATATCATCATTTAAAAATGAAAAATACAAAAATAGCGCATCTTTATCAACTTATTATTGGAAATTATACCGAATGAATTACAAACCAATGGTAAATGGGAAACTTAAAGACGAACTAACACATACCAAGATTTAGAAAATCCTTGTAATCATTGCTTAAATGAGAAATTGGTGGTATCAAATTTTGTTAAAATTACAAAGAAGCCCTAGGTACATTTTTTGAACATAAAAAAACAAAATAACACGAAGTATCGCTTAAAATCCTCTCTAACGAATACAATATAATAGCAATCCATACGTTTGCAAATTAAAACTAATGTAGGCAGTCTAATAATACACCCATCATTCCATAAACTTCTAATCCAAACCTCTAATCAATACTGTCTACTCCTTTACATGTCCAAGTAAATTTATCATTGTACAATTCACTCGAGCCATAAAGGATACAAACATAGGCAATAAACCCCGTGCCAAATATCATGATTAATATGAAAAAAATCTCTCAGAGAACAATTCAGCATCCATTCATAGATAATTCCAATTCTTAATTCTTACCTTTTGACATGTAACTTACAATCGCCAACAAAAACATTCAAACTGCTAAATAAAATCAAAACAGAACTCCACGTACTCATAGTGATACCTAGAAGACTCTCACAAAATTCCCAAGATTACAATCTAAAAACACATACATTCATTCCCCCGATGGAGTGTAGTAAGGGCAAAAGCATAAACTTGTTTGTTTTGCGAATCGACATCATATATATATACATATATATACGTGCGCTCGTGTCTCTGCTGGTGTGTTTATAGTCGACATTTCATAACAAATCCTTACTGCTTATCAGTGATCCCTTTCTCTCTCTCTCTCTCTCTCTCTCTGTCTCTCTCTGTCTGTCTCTCTCTCTCTCTCTCTATATATATATATATATATACCAAATTTCGTATAGTTAGTTTATTCAATAGAAGTATTCAATACAAAAAAATGATATGATGAAATAAAAGATTTGCTTCTCATACACGCTTGATTTCCTGCTTTTCAAGCTTCTTCTGGCGAATAGGGAGATATTTCTCGGATATCGACTAAAAAACGTTATTGGAAAGTACACGATTTCCTGTTTTTTCTTGTTTTTTCTTCTCATAGTTCATAGATCTTGTTTTTTCAAATTCTGTTTTTCTCTAATTTGTTTTTTCTTTCAACTTTAGTTTTTGCAATTTTAACAGGTAAATATACATCACTCAATAAGGTTTTTGAACAGGGATAAAAAAATCAAACAAATCGCCTGAAAAAGCCTGAGCAGTAGAAACACAAGCGTGCTGTGTATCTTCATCACACACACACACACGTACACACACACACACACACACATACACACACACACACACACACACACAAACACACACACACACACAAACACACACACACACACACATATATATATATATATATATATATATATATATATATATATAAGAGCATGTGATAGTGTGATTACAAGGGCAGTATGGGTTTTGAAATAACCTAAAATTTACGCTGGCGTCTTTAACCAGAAAAAACGTTGTAAATGATCTATCTTTAAAATAAAAAGATGAGCATATATTATGCCAAACAAAATTGTATATAGATATATGAGCTCGATGCATATTGTTATTTGTAAAAGTCAATCACTGAACTTCAACAATGTTGTACATGCACCTCGGCCGATACGTCATGTTGGTGCGCAGCAAAGAACGTGATCTTAATTGTGCAGACGCTATATTTTCCACGCTGACTCAGTTAAGATTTGCAATTTAGACAGATAAACCATGCTGAGTTATATCTGGCTTGTTTGATTCCATTCGGTAGATCTATGTAGAGTTAATTGGTATTGGCATGGACAGTATGACATTAATGGAGGAAAGATTTTGGACCGAACAGAACCAAGTCTTACACTTGTTTTTATGTACTTATTTCTCATGATTTTTCTCCTCAATGAATACCCAACTGTTTAGGGGGATCTCAGTTGCCACAGGACCTTGCAAAGACTTATTTGGGTGCCGCCAAATTAACAAAAGAATCTGAGAGTATAGTACCGGGAGCTGTTACAAGAAAAGACATCCGACTCGGAAGGCAGACGGGCTCAATCAGTTTTTGGAAATATCTTTTTTGGACATTAAACTGCTTCAATATACTTCAAATGATAAATATGCTTCATTCATTGAACCTCTAACAAGCATTCTTCCAGTTACCTTCAAATATTTTATGGTAGCCTGTTCCAATCCGTCAAGATTCCTTAACCATCAACGCAGACTTCTTTGGGTCAAAAATGTTGAAACAGAATATGTCGAACGTGAGAGATTCGGCTGAACAGGGCGGTGTGGCACACTCACACGCACACACACACACACACACATATATATATATATATGTGAGAATGTATTAGGAAATGGATTTTTGGTCTTATGGAATGAATTATAAATTTCAGTAGATTAAGTTTCTATGTAATATAATGATATTAATGTTTCATTCTGTCAGAACGATAATGTCAATTTCTTCGTACGTTACCGTCGCGTTAAGAGAGACGAATATACAGAGAATGAACGTGATAAGAATTTGGTGTGAAAACAGTCATTTGTGCCTTTGCATTACCGTATAGCTCAATAGTAAGAACAGCGCTACGTCGGAAAGGCTACCCCATCGGTAGCAGGTTCGATTCCTGCGGCAAACCTATCCAGATTCTCTAGGGCGAGTGATATATTAACTATGTAAAGACGGGATGTCTCAAAAAAGTTATAATGTAATAGGATGCAATTTATAAATTCATATCTATATCGGTTTTCCAGATTTATGTGTACCTATATATCATAACTGAAAACTCACTCTCACTTCGATTTAATTGTATGCATATTTCTTTATTCAATAATGGTATTGATTCCAATACAACTGTCTCTGTTTTCCCCAGTGCTCAATCATTAATAATTATTGGTTCCAACTAAATCTAAACAGAATCCGAGGAATGTTTCAAACCCAAAAATGATACTTTGAATCGATAGGAAAGAACTTTTTTTTTAAATTCATACTGAAACCTTCTAGTAATAATTTCTGGTAAGTCAAGGAATGAGTATTTCGTTGACAGTCCGGGTCAGCTCAGTGTATGGTTTGTTGCTCCTCGATACGAGTACGGCAACTCCTAGAAGAACTCACTTTTTTGAGTCCTCAATGAAATAGCGTGTACGTCTTGAAGGACTGGATGCACAGTCCGGTCCAATCTTGCCAAGATATTCTGTTTATCGGCGGCATAGCAAAGTCTGAGCAATGTTTTTACTACATACAGAACTTGGTGTTTCCTGGCGCTTACCCATTCGGATACTGACCAGGCCTGACGTGACTTAACTTTGTCGATCTCACAAGAACTGATGTCTCTAACGTGATTTGACCGCGGATGTACAGTCTGGTCTTAGCTTGGCAAGATATTCTGTAAATTGGCGGCATAGGATAGGCTAAACAATCTTGTTACTACAGACAGAACATGGTATTTCCTATCGTTTACCCAATTAAGGCCCGACGTCACTTCGGCGATCTTACGAGAACCGCATGTATTAAAGCGATTTGACCGTCTTGCTTGTATGTATGTATGTATGTATGTATGTATGTATGTAAGATTTCTACATATAGGCACTGGAATTCAATTTAACGATAGTGATTTTTTTCTATGATTTTAAGAGGTTGGCATTGTCTATGAATTTATACATAAGCATTACGTATGCAGGTTTACGGCATGAATCGCTATAAATTAAGGGTTATGTGTGTAAGTACATCATAAATGTAGAGCTTGCGTGTGAATTTCGTGTCAAACATTGTGCATGGGGTTAAAATCTATACATTGACCATGAATTAGGAGGTTGGCACAGTATATGATGGTCAGGTTTTGCATTTTGTATTAATATCTCTTGGGCAGAGAATAAATTTACAAAGGTATGTGTTCAGATGCATGAAAATCACCGTGCGTTTATCACTTTCTATTCAATACAATAGTGTACAAAGTTGATATTTGCTTGATGTATTGGGCAGCACAAAAAAGCAATGCTGCTTTGAATCTGAAGGTCAACAGTCCTCAATTTTTCTGTTTGCTTTACTTAAAAAAATAGAGATCACCGATATTTCCTCATATGTTTCTCTGAATTGGCTTTCATTCGTTAGAATTATCTACATGTAGATACAACATATCTTAATTTGCAACACTGAAGAAAAAATAATCAAAATAATTCTAAGCCACAGTTTCGAGCTGCGGACGGACATTGTTATCATATCAGACTACTCCACACATAATAAAGTTGGACCCCTCCCCAACATGCACCTTTGGTACGGGTACTGCAAACGACTGCATGCGATCTTCTGAAAATACTGGACAGAAAATGACGTACCTCCCCTCGTATATTATGCAATGTGGGGTAGAGTTTAGTATCTTGCGTGACTTGTCGTTGTCTCAGGCAGGTTGTCATTCGGAGGAAAGTTTTATCTTGAAATAGCCGGCTTCACGATGATAAATGTACCGGGATACTGGCATCCTCCCAGCAGACACATTAAGCATTGGAAATGCTGTCCTAGATGTTTATCTGAGAATATCAATCCGGCGAAATGTAACCATAGTCACTGAAATAAAGTGCTTGCCTGATGAAATGAAAAGAAGTTAGCTAACTTGACAAAAAAAGACCCGATAAACCAATGTGTGTTACTCCTTTAAGGGATTATCGTGGGTGTTGAGTTGAATCTGACTCAGCTGAAATGCCTGTAAGGCAGTCATTCATCTGTGTTCGTTATAGGATTTCAAATATAGAAGAAGGCTGCACTTGAAATATAAGGGTTATTGGCCATATATTACGATTATAAGATTAGTGGAGACTGTCAATTATAACCAAGAGTAATGTTATCACACAGAGATTGTTATCGAAATCAGACGGTTCAGAACACTTTATCGAAGATGGATTGATTTTTCAAGTCATCTGCTAACAATGACCAACTATTTTTTCAATGATATCATCATCATCAGTCTTCTAACGTGCTTCGTTGGACATAGACCTTTCCAAGGATCCGCCTCATTTCTCAATCATTGGCCTTGCAGAGCCAGTATTTTCTAGATTTGTCTACTTCATCTGTCCATCTTGTATTCTGTCGGCCTCGGTTTCGCATGTGATCTCTTGGGATCCATTTTGCGAGTCATGATGTCCATTGGTAGTCTGACATTCTTGATACATGACTTGCCATTTAATATTTCCTAATAGGTATTATGATATCTTGCACTCCCTTTTTCTTACTGATATACTGTGCTGCCTTGTGATTTCTCCGTGTGAGGTTGAGCATGATTCTGTCATGTGTGCGTCGTTTGCTCCTCAGTTTGCAAATCTGTCTCTTGGTCAGGTTCACTGATTCAGTTCTTTAAGTGACTATCGGGAGGATACATTGGATTTATACCCTTGCGATTGTCTTATTTTTTAAGGTTGAGCTTACTCTGCCAAAGGCTTGCTATCCTAGGATGAATCTTCGCTCGATTTCTTTTCCTTTATGGGTTTCATAGAAATTACATGGTAATTGATTTATAAAAATGGATGAAAAAATTTATAATAGATTTTAAATTTAAAACAACTAATGCATTTTTCTTTCAAATTTCATATCCTTTGCTCACTGTTATTGTTATCTAAAAATGATGTACCAACATGGTTGCAATAAGCTACTATCTCTCTACATAGGGGGGAGGCAAACATGGAGTCACAAAGTTAATTTGAATCATTTCATTTCTTATTACAAGTTGTATTCATCAAACAGATACCTCAATACTTACTTGATTAGAGGCCAAAAATTGAAAAATAAGCCTAAACTTAACAAGAATCTGATATATGGAGACACGAATTCGCTTTTTTCATCACTGCTCATTGATTTTTAACAGACCTTTACTACTTGCAACTCTTCAGTTAGGTCCTATATTAAGAAAGATTACAGGTAGCAAGTGGTCTCACTGGGAGAACTCCCGGAATTATAGGGTAATTGTATGAATACATCTATACTGTTAACATTATCTCTCTCTCTCTCCCGTCTCTCTCTCTCTCTCTCTCTCTCTATATATATATATATATATATATATATATATAGCTGCTACCAAAAAGGCAAAAAAAACACAAGATCGGCATCGGAATCATAAGTTGGTTTGTATACAGTCTGACATTGAAAGCGACACAACAGGTTCGATATTCAGGTATATATAAAAGTGGTGCTTAATGTGTAACGTCTGTTGCTTTGCTTATTGATCTCTCATTATCAAATATGTTTTTTTGGTAACGAATGTATGTAAACCCTGCGTTTCAAAGAAATAAATGATTTGTAGTATATAATAAAATTCATTCACCGTATTTGATGGTTATGCTTTATTTAAAAAAAGAAGCTGCATGTAGTGTGGCATGAGGTATGTATTAAACTCATAACTGGAAGGGACATGGTGTTTGATTAGCACTACCCGAAACAGTAACATAGTGAATAATTGATCATCTCAACAAGAGAGAATTTGCCAATAATACCATAATATCCAATTATTTGTAGAAAAACAAACAAAAAAAAAGGTAAAAAATACTGAAGATCATTAAATGAATTACAGTAATAGGTATAAGGAAATAAATGACTAAAATGATGCAAAAAAGTTTTGACAAAAATGTTTTTCAATGTGTTAACTGATTAAACCTGTAAAGCTCTCCAGATTATCTCTCGAGGCGAAGGTTTCAATCCTGTCTCATGGTACCGGATGGGATTGTGGATTGTCTATAGCCACACTGAAGAGTTGTAATACAATGAAACAGCTGTCTGTGGATGACACAATTATATATATATATATGTGTGTGTGTGTAAACAGGAACATTGCAAACCGTGGAACGAATTATGGATGAATAAAAAGAGTAGGAATTGAATGAAAATGATCCATAACATTGATAATAATTGATAAGTATTATTCTGATTACCTACAAAGATATTGTTCCACTAACCATTTGTTTTGGATTGTAAACATACCAGATTGGGTTCATAATTTTTTTTAAAGTACAGCTAAATTTCCTGTCTCACCAGGGGATCTTTTTTTCTCTCTGATCCAAGCTGTTCACTTGCAATCGGAGGAGAAAAACCTCGGTGTTGTGATAGAAAAAGCAACTGTCAAAAGAAAATGAAATACTTTAAAATCTTTATTGTACTGGCGTGTGTCTCGAATAGAATCCATCAGAGTTTAACATTGGAAATCTATAACCCACTAACTGCAGAAGGTTGTAAGTGTAACAATTATCCTTTGCAAGATAAATGCATTTCTTTACAGCATGTTATCCATTTCTGGTCATGTGTTGCAAGTTACAAACATTTTCTCATGGAGAACTTGGATGACATCCATTAAACAAAATTTAACTGATAGAACTGCAATGTCAGGAGCCTCCACCATCCACAGAATAAATGAAATAGAAAAATCCTTTGGAACCAAATTACGAAAGTCTGGAGATTTAAAACCCAGCTTGTGTTTGCTTTTATCAAACTGTGTTAATTTTGGCGAAAGCGAAAAAATTACCCCTTTCAGAGGTATGTTCAACTCATGGAGTCGGTTTTTGTTTATCCTTTGCTGAGAATCCTTCCTTGCAAAGGTATGAATTGAACTTATCGGGCCAGAATCTACTAAGCTTCATCTACCAACTTTTTATATTTTCATCGCCTCATTGAACTTCACGACCAAAAATTACCAACAGTTAATGCCAAAAATGATTAGACTCTAATCATTGCTTAAGTGCCATAAGCCATAATCGTATATATATATGTATATATATATATATATATATATATATATATATATATATATATATATATATATATATGTGTGTGTGTGTGTGTGTGTGTGTGTGTGATTGCTTTCTGATCGATATTTTGGCTGATTCTCAATAGAATAACCCCAACTTAGAAGTAATAAGTCGTCTCCTGAACAATCTAAACTTCTGGAAAATAAGCTACAATTTGAAAATAAAAGGAGAAAAGGAATTTCTGCACGAAAGAAACATGAACTTTCAACTCATAGGTAACATAGTTCTTTTTAAGAAAGGCATTTGATAGAAAATGAGGTTCATTTTATCCCGATAGATTTCGCGTGTGAAATTTCCGGAGAGACACAGCAAACAGATGGACAGAAAGATACCAGATGAGTATAGCTCTCCGTTAGAATAATCGGAACAGTGTCAGCACCATTCAATGCTTGGGTGTCTGAGAAATTTCTTAGGAGTTCAGTCAGCTCTTCATTTCTTTTTCAATTGGTAATATTTAGAACTTACACCTAAAAATCCTAGAAGAATCCCACAAGGTAGTTAGTCCAGCTTCACTTGTAACACATTGCTCAACACAGTGAGTTTTGTTCTGCTTATACCACCTTGCTCAGGATGGACAATGCATAGTTTTTAGAATACTTAGTCACCGGCTGTGTTGTGTAACAGAAACCAAGTAACTATCCATGCAGAAGGTAAGAGTTTGATCTTAGAATAGAAATATATTTCAATGTCCAAGAAAAAATCTAGGTTCGTTCCATTTCAAGATAAAAAAAAAAACGATAATCTTAACATATTAGCCACGTTTCGATAGAATATGTGGAGGAATTAATCTTCCTTCAGAAAATGAGTTCAAAGAAATCTTCACTGTTTGAAGTGGGAAGAACAGGTGTTACGACCAAGAATTATCAATCGAAAGTTGTTTTTTTTTTGTTTTTTGACGGTGATTACAATACTCTGATAATAGTGAATTACTCCTCTCTAAGCAAATCTTATTCATATTGTTAGTGCAACGCATCTTCAGAAATTAATTGATGCTCATGCCATGCTAACAAGTACCTCAAATAGAGCAAGCTCAACTTTAGAGAACAAGAAAATCCCATTAGTCTTAAAGAGAAGAGTATACAGCCATAGCATCCTTCGATAGTCACTCATCGAGCTGAAACATGCCATTTATTCAAAGGGCGGGCCAGCAAACTGAATACCATACAACTTTCACATAAGAGAATCATACTTAACATCACATAGGAAAACCATAGGGCACCACAATATATTAAGGAAAAAATGGGAGTCTGAGACATCATACCTTTAAGGAACTCAAATGGTAAGGGGGTGGTCATGTTGTAAGAATAGCAGGGAACTGATAGACATCACGACTTGCGTCATAGATCCCCACTATTCGAATGAGGAAGCGAGGCAGATATAACATGAGATGACGACATTAACTGGGCAGGTTCACGAAATATTGGTTCCACAACACCCACACGAGAGATATGTTGCGAATCCCGAGGAAGGTCTATGTCCACTGAAGGACAATGAAAAATCTGATGATGATGATTATGATGACCGAGTGAGTACAGGGAGAGATATACATCGATGGCTGTCTTCCCAACTACTATCCTCAAGATAATAACAAGTGTTTCTATTCCAAGATTTTATTGACAACAGTTGACCTCTCCGCTAAAAACAACCAAAATGGAGATATTTCTACCTCTGCCTACAAAATTACCTTAGCCTGATTGATCCATTTTTGTCACAATACCCCCACTCTTGACGTTTATCTTTCTGTGACTCTAGACGTCACTAACCCACACACCCAATCCCCGCTTTTTGGACAGAGATAAAGGTTAAATAAAGCAGTACATCGGTTAGGTTAGATCAAAGACATTGACACATGACTAACTGGAGTTGACAGCTTCACACGGAAGCAGGAGTTACGGAACTATAAGTAAAAGAACGATGTAAATTTATGCTAAAAAAGCCAACAACATTACACCATATATATTCATGGTTGGGGACTTAGATCCCATAAGTAGGAAAGTAGACAGAAGTGGGGTTAAGGTCCAAAAAGTTTAAAGAGTGCAGGGGGCTACATTCTGAAGAGCAGAAAAAGGTGTATATATATATATATATATATATATATATATATATATATATATATGTGTGTGTGTGTGTGTGTGTGTGTGTGTGTGTGTGTGTATATATATATATATACATATATATATCTGCAACCAGGTAAAAAAAAATCAACACTTGAGACATGATACGAGGCAAGGTAAAAAAACAATCGAAAACAGGTTTCAATCTACAACGAAATTATAATGCTGAGCTACACCTCTACATAACCTTCATTATATATGCATACGTTTCTTTTTTTTAATTCAATTATATATAAATCTTACGGTGGTCAAAGTAAAAGAACACTTTTACACCCTTTAGGGATTAAAATGAGAGGAAAATTCTTCCCTTATAATTGCAAAAAAATTAAAAGTTTGTGGAACGGCCAGTGATCTTCGAAATCATGATAGGTGTACAAAATGGGTTTCGATTTCAACTGAAATATCTTGTTTCATCGATATTAATATATGAGGGAAATAGATTTTGAAGAAATTTTTTTTTTTTCTTCCGTCAAACACGGAGCCAATTTCTTCTAACTACCACCCACAGAGAGACCAGTGGACTTGAGTGGAATATTCTTTTCTCTGATCTCTAACTTTTCAGTTATTTACTTGATGAATGCTTTGACTATTTCTCGTCTTTTTATGCTTTCATTGTCACAATTACGTGATCCCGAAGTATATCTAAATCCTGTGACCTGTATACATTTTGCTTTGTTTTTTTCATATCATCATCATCATCATCATCATCATCATCATCATCATCATCATCAGTCTTTTAGCGTCCGTCGTTGGACATAGACCTTCCCCAGGATTTGCCACACTTTGAATACACACCGTTATTATCTTAGCTAGACTGTATCTTCTTCCAAACTGTGAGTCCAATCGCAGAAGAATGGCTCCGGTTTTGATTCGATGAGTTATTAGAGGAGTCAATTGATATATTGATAAATTGTTCGAAGCGCTGACCAAACAAGTTGTTTTATATCGGGCAAAACTCGAGGTAGACTGAAAATGACAGGCGTAAGTGAAAAAAATTGTTATGATTGAACTTCACAGTGAATAATGTGGGACATAAAGGGCAATTTCCATCGTAATGCTACCCATTACCAAAGGTCAAAACACCTTGTCAGTCAATTGGGAGTAATTTAGAGCAAACACGACTGCTCAGTACAACAGCCGCCATTTTGGAATCAATCACAGGACTATGAAGAGGAATAGACAGACTGTTCCAAGCGATTGTTAAATTTGGAAGACCATGGACAATATGTTCATTGGGGTATATAATGGTTGAAGCACATCTTCACCACAAGAAAATGAAACTAGAGGAAAAGGGTCAACTGCAAGCATTCTTCCTAATAGGGATTGCCCTTTGCGACAGGATCCGCGGGCTTATCTGGTTATTGATCTATCTATTGTGTCATGGACAAACAAGCAAACAAACGGACACACACATCTCTCTATTTCTCTCTATCTATCTATCTATCAATCCATCTATTTATCTATTTATATATGCATATATACATATATATATATATATATATATATATATATATATATATGTATGTATACATATATATCTATATATATATATATATATATATATATATATATATATATATATATATCAACAAGTAATCCATTCTACTCAACAAACTTTCGTTTTCGATGCAATTTCGTTGTTCAATGATCGAATTTCAGTCAAGAATAACAGAAGTGTAGTTTTAACAATAGGGAGGGATCTACTTGTCTGAGCTCCGGACTGTTCTCCATCCTTCAGCGAATAAACACACACACACACACACACACACACACACACACACACACACACACACACACTCGCACACACACACACACACAAACAAACATACACACCGATGCACCTACACAAACATACACACACATATAAATGTATTGTATTAGTTGAAGCGTCTGTCATATATATATATATATATATATATATATATATATATATATATATATATATATATATATATATTTTGAGGAGATGGGGAAGAGATTTTAGCTGAAGCACCCATCTAGCCTAGTTATTTAACATTCATTTAGATATTAAAGGAGTGAAAAAGGAGTAGATATAACTTCCAAAAGTTTATATATATATATATATATATATATATATATATATATATATATATATATATATATAGGTCCACTTTAGCATTATAGTTACCAGTATAGGTCTCATCTAACATCGCACTAATATTGTGAATAGAACTCTATTAAATAATTTTTTTTTCCTTAAAACCTCATCGTAGGTCCATTGTATATGCATGTCACATTTCGTTGGGATTCACCGATATCTGTTTTTTGTTTTACAGAGTGGCTGTCACATCGTATATAGAATACTCTATTACGCACCAAAAGAAACCCTCCTCAAAACATGTTTATCTTAAAACTTTCCCTCAGATTCAGTAAGTATGCATGCCACATTTGATTTGGCCAGTTGATTCCTTTAGCGTGGCTGACATACAGTGTGACACCACTAACTTGTATACCGAGTGATACTTTGATTGACTGTTTTATGGTTCATCAAAGTATCCGTCATACTAATAGCGCAGTATCCGGAAGGAAAACGATGGGATTATCCATGGAAATATATATTTCAATATAAATGGAGATCAAGAGGCTTACCTTAACCACTGTAATCTTTTTTCAACTTTAAAGTTAGTTTGATTCCTTCCAAATCTACATCATTTTTTTCTTGCTGCCGAATACTTTCTACAAGAGGAACGAATCTATTTTATGGAGAATCTCATCCATCATGTTGAAAAAAACATTGTGTATTGTACTCCATTCCATATTTTATTTCATTAATTCAGTGAAATTGTTTATAATCGGAACAGTATTAAACCATTAAATTAACTGCTCTTCAATTGAAATGTGATATGAATTCACAGAAAAGGTTCGAATTACTTCATGTTGTCTCAAACAGTTTTAATGCATCAATATGAGAGAAAAAATACAAAAAACAGGTGAATAGAATCTTGTAATTACAAGCATTAAAATAACGTCTTGGCGTAATATTTATAAGTAAACCTTATCCAATATACAAACAACAAAACGGCCGACTAATGGATTTGTCATTTGCTTATCTTTTTTCAAATTGAACGTTGAAATTACGATATGATTCACTCAAGCTTATACATCAATTTTCATTTCAGCAACAAACAGGTGAAAGGAGTAACGGAAGGGATGTATATTATCAGATTAAAATTTGTATAGTCAGTTAAAATGCTGTTGATTCATGTAAATAAAAGATGTTGTCTTAAAAATCTTGGATACACCTTGCTCATTCAATGATGAAAGCCAACTAAACAATATGTTCTACTCTTTAGTGTTCATTTTATCATATGTTATCTTATATCCAGTATTAAAGGGATTATTTACATTTGTTCTTTGATTTTGAAAAATCTTTAGCCAGCATGTTAAATATCATCATTTTCTCCCGTTACTTTGCTCCTTCTCACTATTTTACAACGAGTTGAAAACTTTCCACAATTTAACTAGCTTTCCTCTTCCCTCTGCTGAAGCAAGAATTCTTGAGCACGTTCCAAAATTCGGTCTCTATCCATTGCAAGGTCTCCATTCTCCTCCTAGCTCACTAGTTATATGCATTCTCCCTATATTCATCATTATGGTTCTTCTGTCGTTTGTCATTGAACCTGGACCTTCCCCATGATTCGCCACACTTCTCCATCGTGGGCTTTGCAGAGCCAATACTTTCAGAATTTGCCTAGTTCGTCTGTCCATCTTATATTCTGCCTACGTATGTAATCCGTGGGATCTATGCTGTCTACCATTCTTAAAACCTAGCCAGCCCATTACCATTTAAGTTTTCTAGTGGATTTCATGATATCCTTGACTCCTAATTTCTCCCTGGTATGTTGTGCTATCTTGCAATGGATCCATGTGAGGTTGAACATCATTATTTCTTGTGCACTTTGCATGCCTCTCAGTCCACGTGTCAATGTCTTGGTTAAGTTTCTTGTTTCAGCTCCATAGGTGACTATTACGAGGGTGCATTGGTTGTATACCTTTTTTTAAGATTAATAGGATCTTTTTATTTATGAAAGTTGAGCTAGCACTGCCAAGGGCTTGTCATCCAAAAGTAATTATTTGCTTGATTTCCTCTTTTTTTCAAGATTCCATGGACATTTGTTGTTATTGACAGATGTAGTGGTCTACTTTTTCCAGTTTCGAGTCTTCAATTTAGATCGTTGTGTCCTTATTTCTAACATGATTGTGGCTCATGAATTTTGTTCTGCTTGATTTTACGTGTAGGCTGACTTCCTACATCAGTAGAATGTCTTGCATGTTTTCTGCAAAAAGGGCAAATTAGATATTTGCCAACAAATAAGACATTTCAGCTGCCTGGATGAACTCATTAATATCTCAATCACCAACAAATTCGCCAAAAGTCTTGATAAACACCAGCCAAGGGAACAAACTGGCTTCAGCAGAAACTACTCAACCATTTCCATTCGATGAATCAATTAAAAATGGAAGCAGCAGAATTTTCATTCATTGTAGCATTTGTTGACTTCCAGTATGCCTTCAATTCAATGAATATCCTCGAAGTCATTATTTGCTATATCACAAGGCGTAGACCTCTTGTGTATATATATATATATATATAAGAGACTCTTGCAATGTATCAACTGGCACAGCAGTTCCTTTATCAGATTACCTTCTAACTCGGAAAAGGGGTACGACAAGATTTTACCAGCTCTCCTAAACCCTTCACAACCTGCGTCGGTACGTTATTCCGAAGCCTTGATTGGTAAATAAAGGAATCATAACAGACAGCAAATACCCAAGTAACCTCAGATGTTCTGACGATATTGTCATTTTCCTGAGAACCTTCATGATCTCAAGATAATGAAAAATAAACAAGATGGAAGTGAGTCTTCGCTGAAACTTCACAAAAACAAATAATCAACATACATATCCAGGACAGTAAACCACTACGTCTACATCCAAAGGAATAAAACAAAGGATCACTCTTAGAAGGGTAAACTTATGTTAACAGGCAAGAAATGCTCATGAGTCTTGAAAAAAGGGTAGACAACCAATGCATCCTCTTAAGTGGAAACATGGAACCTAACGAAAAGATTGACTCTCAAACTCAGAACTATACAATGTTCACTGAAGAGAATCATGCTTAACAAAAGTGGATATCACAAGAGAGCGCAATATATTACAGGAAAAAAGAAGTAGAATATCATACAATCAATAACGAATCTCAAATAGCCATAAGCAGGTCTCGTAGTGAGAATGCTAGAAAACTGTTGGACATCATTTCTCACAACGTGGGTTATATTCGAAACCGTAGCCGGTAGAAAATAAGATTGCATGACGAACCAGACAGATTTAGAAAATACTCGCCCCGTGACGGCCACAGTAAAGAGCTCAGGCAAATATTTGGGAAAGTTCATATCCAACGACGGACACTAAAAGGTTGCTGCTGCTAGTGCTGCTGCTGTTGATGATACTTGAGTATGATTATATGACAAAAATTTTATTCAGTGTTATTCTTTGAAGATATTTCACCTTTAATTTCACTTCTTTTCTCTGTTTTTTTTTTTAACTTCATGAATTAATCTTCACCAAGTGCTATAATTGAAAATTCGAATTTCACCTTTTGAAAGAAATTTCACTCGAGAAAAGGTCAAAATGTCGAAGTCATTGAGAAATGAAATTAAAAGAATAATGGCCTGCCTTCGTAATTCAGGATTTAAATACAGCAACGCATCAACGCTTAGCTCAAAAGAAAATACATCAAAGGCCATTGAGATTTGTGAAGAAATTACGGTTTTAATTTTTTGTCCTCTCTTGATTTCGTCATTGTTGCATCAGAAAGGAAAAGAGATAAAAATGCGTGTACGTATGGATGTATGTTTGTGTGTATATGTGTTTGGGTCTCTCTTTGCATAAACCGTTTCAGCTTTTTTGAAACCCGAGGAAATATGTTTCAAACCTATGGGGCAGTCTCGGCCTTGTAATTATTTGCATATATGCATATTGAACGGGAGGTTGTGATTTTATTTGGAATTGCAGTTACATTATGAATAGAAAATTCTCACCCAAAACTTGAAGAAAAAATTCTGAAAAATTTTACTTTGAAACCTCAACTTGTGTCCATAAGGTGCACTTGCCAAAGTTATTTTAGCTGTCCACAGATGAACGAAAAATGAGGGTTCAGTTTCACATTACAGTCTTATTTTACCGATATCCCTCCTTGAAAACTTTTGAAAGCATTTTCTGGAGAAATCGAATCCTTCAACGTCTTCTCCCTGGTTCACTATGTAGGTAAACTATACTTGCTAGAGTTGAACCACAGTTAAAGAGAGAACTCAGTGACAGAGTGATATATAGGGAAGCATTTGTTTTCTTTATCATATTATCGAACTATTTCAATGGCAGAATATGTTAATAAATGTGAAAATACACGCGTGCATTAACAAATATATATATATATATATATATATATATATATTGTCTGTGTGTATTTGAGTGCATGTGTGCATATGTATATATGTGTGTGTATATGCGTGTGTACGTGGAAAGAGGGACACTTAAACAAAAATACTGCATGGGCATACAAACGTTTACACACATTTATATGTTTAAGCTGGTGCAGATATAAAGATATAGTTCGTGATAGACACAAATATGTACAAGTGTATGTGCCATACACGTCTATTCACACATGTGTGTGTATGTGCATGCGTATGTATGCATGTATGTATGTGCATGTGTGCGTGTGAGTCTGTATTGATAACTGATGGAAAACTTGCTAGAATAGCGACGCAAACAATTAACGACTCGCACACCTAGGTAGTGGAAATCTGAAAAATTTGAAAAAATAAAAAAAGATCAACCCAAATGATACTTAACGCCATTGTTTCAACTATGGACTTTAATATTTCCTAATGACATTAACATTTAACACGTTTCTTTTCAAAATATCAACGAAGAAAGAGTTGTCTTTCCTTTTTTTTAATAAAGAAAACTAGCCATTGCAGGCAATGATCGAATAAGCGTACTATCAAAAAATATCATCGAAGAATAAATAGGAAAAAACAATTTTCTTTTATGACATCACTGGCATTTAATACTTTAACCCTGGACACATCTAAAATAGTGCCAAAAAATATTTAGAAGTATGAAGTCGTCATTAACAGACTACACCCGTGGAAATAAGACTCCCAGGAGGTCAAAACGCTATAAAAAAAAAACTTGAAACTTAAAAAAAACCCCGATCACTTAAACGGGGTCCTGTAGAAGATTGATGTAAATTTTCATGTCTGTAGACCAAATAATATGGCCACCAGTACAGAAAGACATAAACACACGCACTTAACAAAATCATAGAACTCTTTGCAATTTTATGTTACCATGGTTGGTTGCCCCAAAACATTTTTGTTGTCGATACATCAAATTGTTTTAAATTGTAGAAATTGCAAAAACAAGAAGCCACGCAAAAGCCACTTGATTTTAAAAAGAAAAAAAAGCAACAAAACAATTAGAGAAATACCGTGCAGCTTAAGACAAAGCCATAGGAGTGCATCGTTGTGTGGATCGAACTTACATGGCAAGAGTGAGGGAGTCAGCGAGGAGAGCTTGCTAACCCTAACGCCATGGTAGGCGTCTGAATAATTACTTATCAAACTAAGTGATCTATGTCACAGGCCTATATACGTCACAAACATCGGAAAAGAGGATCGATGATGACAGAAAATGAGAGAGATAGATAAACAAGTTAGAAAAGAAGGACTTGAAGATAAAGGGGAAAAAATCGTCTAATTTCAAGACGGAAGTGATCGCTAATGGAATCCCAACAGAATGGTTCACTACGGCTTCCTTTATTACGCCGTGGAAAATGGCAAGAAATTAGCGTTACAATTTTAGCTAAGACCAACTAATACACCCATTGACAGCTTCTGCCACTAACACTCTCACGTCTAAACTAAGCGCCTTTGGGCACTCATAACAATTTACGTCCCCTACTCAACAATTCGCCATCAAACCACAAAAGCAACATCCACACTAATGCATTCTGTGCATGGACATTAGTTGTGAGACTGGTGCTCGGCCCTTGGAAATCCGTCAAGGAAACCAATAGCAAAGTAAGCAAGAGCTGGAAGGCGGCTAATATCATTCTAATGACCGTAGACGGTTAGTCTGGCTCGTGGTGATGAAAAGCTACTAAAACTAGAACGTGAGAGATATTTATCAAGAATTACTCATTGCAATTTATTGAACCTCCAGCCAAGCTTCACCTGTAGATAGCCAGGCGTACAATTGCTCTCAAATGTCATATACGATAAATTTATCATCAAAGGCAAGAAATTAATCAGAAGTTGTTCATTTTTTGTACGGAGAAGGAATGAAAAGACAGTCGCAGTTTGTCTTTTTAGTCAACTCAATTCATGAGGTTTTAGTAATCCTAGTATGAATATTTGTCTGATAGGCTACACAAGTAGATGTTGTATCTCATTGCTTGTGTCAAGCTTCCATGCTTTTCCCTCGTCGGGAAGCGGAAAAATACTTTTAGTTCGCCTAACCTACCCAAATTGTTATCAGCCAAATAACTGGTATATTTTTTGTCAGCTCAGACGAAAACTTGACCAGTGTATAACGCTCTCCGTCTATACCTTCAATTTTTTAATTTTTAATTTTTAGTTATCACCATCGACTGATTTGTTTCCGGTTGTTTTTCATAGAAACAATAATTTTTGCAAATTCCACAATACTCAGTTCTCTCTTATATGATAATATTCATCTCTTGTGCATTTTGGGTCTATCCATAAGGAAGAAAACGGATGTCTGTGACGACATAGAATTTATTAAAAAAGCTCAAATGGCAATGGGCAGGCCGTGTTGCAAGAACGAAAGACAACCAATGGACATTACGTCTCACAACATAGATCCCTAGAGATCACATGATGAATCACAGCTGATAGAACACAAGATGGAGAGATGAACTGGTCAGATTCAGGAAATACTGGCTCTGCAACGCCCATGATAGAGAATTTTGATGAATCCTGGGGAAAGTCTATGTCCGACGACGGACGTTAAAAGGATGATGATGATGATGATAATAATGATGATGATGATGATAATGATGATGATGATGATGATGTGCTGTTTTTTCAAATTGATTAAATTGTTGTTTTCATATCTCATTTGTCAGACTGATTTTTTTATCGCTGAAAATCACATGTTTTTTTTTTGTCCTTTTCTCAATTTTTTTAAAAAAATCCGGAGACTCGCAGTCTAGTTATAGTCTGTTCACTTATTTGCATAGTATCGTATTTCCTCTCGCAATATTCGATGAATGACATTTGAAATATGATGGGAAGGAATTTGTTACTATTTGCTGGGCAGTGCCAATAGCGACATTACAAGGTTGTGACATGCCAGAGGAATTGCATTAGGTAATTTGTCACCTGTGTGTCATTTGTAAATTAGTCGCTGCATTCTCCAATTATTTGTCCCTTTCATCATTTTATTCGTTATCTTATTTCAACATCCAGATAAAAATAAAGAGATATAATGTGGACCGAAAGTGAGGGTCTAATTTTGCACTGTAATTCACTGGTAAATTCAACCCCTTCTGAAACACTGTACATTCGGTGGAGACCACCCGGGCTTATTTCATTCTCTCAGTTAGAAACCCCTGGAGATATGGAGTTAGATAGATTTCTGAACATTGGGCTGTTTTCCTGGGTTACGGTTGCATCACCATCATCATTATCATTATCATTAACAACAGCATTTTAGCGTCCAATGTTTTTCCTCTCCAGACCTTTCATGGGCATAACCGTGCCAATACTTTCTGAAGCCCTCTGCCTTAGTTTTGCGTATGATCACTGGAGATCCCCATTGTGAGTATTGATTACCATCAAATAAAATTCTTGCAGCAAGACCAGTCCACGGTTATTTTTTTTTCCTAATTTGCTGTGTTATCTATGTGCACTCAGGTACACGTTACATGGTTATCAATTTGAGGGTTAATTTTTTGTTTAGGTCTCAAAGGCGACAGCTGGAAGTATACAATTTCATGTTCCTAAGGTTGAGTTTGCTCTACAAAAATCTTGCCATCCTAGAGTGATTCCTAACTTGATTTCCTCTTCTTTTGAGGATATCATAGTGATTTGGTGTCCATGATGGATTTTTGTGCCTTTGTTTACAAAATTCGTCTCACTGAAGTTCATGTGAAGTCCAACTTCCTTGCTCTCTTCATCTAATTTTCCAACATTACTTGAAGATCGTGAATTGCAAGAAGGATGATTTTGTTAGTAAATCTAAGACTGCTCAGGTATTCACCGTCATTATTACAGGTATAATCAAAGCGTTCACCTTTTTCTTTTCTATTGTAGCTACCAATTTTATATCTTCCTTGCTTAGTTGGACTTTTTTTTTTTATTGTTATCTGCGCAATTTTCCATTGTTTTCTTTGTCTTTTCTACCCACCTATTTTCTTTCCTTTCTTGTAATTACTTATTTATAAATTCCTTTTTGACTTTCTTTCCTTCTTCGGCCCCAATGTAGTTTGCTCTTTTTTCCCCTCATTACCTCTGACAACATTCACTGACTTATATGTGTCCACCCATGTGTGTCTGCCATTCTGTTTACTGTCTGTCGGATGAGAGCAGCTCTATTAATCCCTACATGAATCCCTACATCCTCTGCATTACTCTACATTACAAAATATCGGTAAATGTTCTCAATCAATTCAAATCATTTTTTTGTTTGTTACGTTTTTGTTTTCTTGAACGGTAAGCAATGAAATACGGGATATTATTGAATTGTTTGCGGATTAGGGACTCTTCCATATTTACAGTTAGCATCCCAACGATTTGTGAACTGATTTTTATTCAGTTTTTTAGTGACAAATAGCTTGGACATAGGTATGCACTCTCAGACTGCTTTTTCGATGTTATTTCATTTTCTGTTTTTGTTTTGATTTAAAGTCCTTTCCTTGATTATTTCCAGCTTTCATTCATTGTTTTCTAGGTGACAGTTCGTTATTTTCTCCTCAAATTATCGATCAATTTCTTCTACATTGTGAATCAACCTTTCATTATTATCCTTTTGTTTCCTAAATTTTATCCCCGTTTTTTCTGTTGCTTTAATCACTCTTAACCTGCATTCCTATATATATCTTTTTTGAAATTCTCTAGGCTTGTTTCCGTATATTTTTCCTTGTGGATTAAGTTTCCAGGTATTCAACTCTTCCCCAGTTGAGTTTTCTTCAAGTTCTTTCAACATATTCTTCCTTTCTGTTTATCCAAATATACTCCTATAATACTCTTCATTTTTAATCCCTCTTATTCTTCAATGGCTTTTATACCCCTCATTGCTTCAGACTTGATGTATCTTTTGGGCATTAAAACATGTGCATTGCTAAGATGTAGAACCTTTTTTTTCCAACCGATTCATATGAATCATCCTAAGTGCAAACAGCCGATATTCCGCTCTATTTTTTTCTAATATTCCGATTTGGGAATGTTTACACATTACACTGATAGTTGAACACAGGTCCAGTAGATCATATATTACACTTCCAATCACGTAAGACGCGCATCTTTTGCAAAATCCCACTTTAAAAATCCCCTTGCGTCTTGAAATTCAGGTTTATACGCGTAGGCAGGCTTCAACAATTTCTACCGATTATTTTCTTAATGCTTAAGTATTCAATACATATATATGTATATATATATATATATATATATATATATATATATATATATATATATATATATATATATATATATATGTACATATGTACATATATATATGTATATATATATATGTATATTTATATATAAATGTTTATATATATATATATATATATATATATATATATATATATATACATACTGTTTGTTCGTTCTTTGTATTTGTAGGGATGACATGGTATTCTATAATTCAGAAAAAGTTCATTCAAGCAGAATAACGATAATTGAATGAGATAGAGCTGGTATTTGATAATTTCATCATACGAGTCGTATATTGCAACTAGGCTTCCTGTTTCAATGCGATTGTGTAATTGAAAATGTGCGATTGCGTTCAAACAATACGCCAAAATGTAGTGTGCAACTCATAGAACAAAATCAATATACACACACACACATATTTATATATATATGTATGTACATACATATATACATATATATATATATATATACATATATATATATATATATATATATATATATATATATATATATATATAAAAAAATAAGTGTATAAAAAATTGAGGAGTGCAGACTAGCGGAACGGTTATCACAATTGAAAACTGATGAAGCCAACCAAGATCTAAACTCAACTAAGGCTGGCTTTACGTGGTCTGAATTAGGTTGGCAGAAGGTTCCGGTACCTTTTATTGTGCTCGGTATCATTGCCTTATATTTTGGTAAGATATATGGTTATTATCAAGTCAAGATCATCGGCAGTGAAGTGAGTAGTAAGTGAGAACTTAAGTATGCTAATAGTCCATTCAAATAGTTAAAATTCCAGCGTAAGTAACGGCACACACGATAACCTATTAACTACCTAGCTTGGCAAGGACTAATGAGCCCAATATTCTTGTATGCATATAACTGATTCAGGGAGATTGTAAATAAAAATAAGAAGATAGAGGGTGGGTTATTCGGAGGGAAAAAAAGATATTCATAAAAAGTGGGTAGGTTCGTTATGAAAATCCTTCACTTAATCTCAAATACAAACCAGTGGCGTCGGTGAAAAACATACACCCACATCAGCCATTAAGGATTCTTTATACACAAATGAATACATATATCTATACAATATGCACATATATATATATATATATATATTTACATATATATATATATATATATATATATATATATATATATATATATATATATATATATATTTACATATATATATATATATATATATATATATATATATATATATATATATATATATATGTATGTATATGTGTGTGTGTGTATGTGTGTGTGTGTGTGTTTGGTTGTGCTGTAATGACTTTTTTGTAAATTCTGTTAGACAATTAAAACTTGCATCAATATCCAATAATTCAATTCTTGATTCTTTTTAATTCTTTGAAAAGGTTGAGGGTGAAAACCCTCAAGATGTTTTTCTCTGTTTCACCAATCCAGTCATTTCTTTAAAATTAGAAAATAGTACCATCCACTTACCAAGAGAAAAAATATTTTAAGTCAGTTTCATATGCCTTTTTTCCAGAACTGTCATCGTTATATGAATCATTCAAATGCATTTAAAGTCACAATCGCACACCAAATCACATATATGCACGCACACTGTCCCTCTCATTTACATACGTAGAGATTATTGCACAAAACAGACAAGCTTATAAAAGCTCAAAGAGATGCATTCACAAACACATACACCCTTACTTTACAACACTTACACATACAAAAACGCACATACATACTTTCAAATTCACATGCATTCGCACACATACGCTTATATGTACTCTCACACTCACTTACGCATGAAAAAACTCATACACGAACGTAAACTCATATACATTCACAAAAACGCACTCACTCACTCACACACACAACACACACACAATAAACAAATCACATATATTTTCACATACACCAAACATACTCACTTTCAGATACACTATACACAATATACATACACACTATACTCTAATACACACTCACAAACACGCAGTCATATGAAATAGCACTGATGCATTTGCACACACAGTACACAATCATAGACATGCGCAGAAAGCAAACACATATGCCGTCACCGAAACAAAAAGAATTTTAAGATCTTTTTTTTTTTTTTGTATTTGGATATTTTTCTCATTCATTCCGCTCCATATGTTTGTTTCCTTAAGGGGCTAAACAAGTTCTTTCCTTCCTTCTATAAAGTACAGCTAGATTCATTGGCAGATGGAATGGAAACAAATATCTCTACCGAACTTATTTTGCTTATTTCAGTCCCCATGACAAAAGGTCGTTCCAGATGAAAAATGTCTCTGTAAAACCAAACTATCAGTTTCTCTTTTCCTTTTTAGTGCTATTATCACTTTTCTATAAGTGCTTCACTTGGAAATTATTAAATGATATATCTCACGACTTCATTTTCACCTCTTCCCGGCTGAAGGTTATATATAAATACATATATATATATTTATATATATATATATATATATATATATATATATATATATATATATGCGTGTGTGTGTGTGTGTGTGTGTGTGTGTGTGTGTTTGTGTGTGTGTGTGTGTGTGTGTTTGCATTGCCATTGTTTTGAAGCTTGGGTCATTTATGAAAGAGTATTCGATATCAGGGATACAACTAAAGTAACTACAGATAATTCAGGGACAGAATTCATTAATTCATTGTGATTCATGCTCAGGTAAATTTCAGATCATGAGTCCCCGTGGCAGCAGCGTTGAACTAGGAGTCGCCATGAAGTGTTGAACTCTGTATTTACACTACCTATATTTACATATGCGTGTGTGTGTGCAATGATAAAAAGTGCCCTTAGACAATATATATATATATATATATATATATATATATATATATATATATATATATATATATATATATATATATATATATATATATATATATAATAGAGAGAGAGAGACAAATAGATAAATAGAGAGAGACAGACAGACAGAGAGCATGGCGGCCAGCCAGACCAACTGATCAGACTGACAGATTTCGAAAAGAGGGTGGTCCTCTGAATTTGGGATTGTGGGCATATGCATCAAGGCAAACAAAGGACACTCTATAGTTAGAAGAAAAACTCTCCAGAGAAAAAAAAGAAAAAAAGAATATGGCAGAACTTTGTTGATCACAGTTTTCAGTAAACAAAAAATGAGAGATTGATAAAAAAAAAAATTGAAGACATGATAATGACGCATTTTAATAGACTATGGCGTGATAAATCTGGTGCTAACATCACTAAAAGTGAAGAAAGTATTGCAACAGATGAAAAGTGTCAACACCACAAAGTGTACGCAGAAGAAAAGGTAGTCATTATCAGACTTGATGTTACGGAAAAATGGACAAAGGTACCATAGCTACTTGCTTCATAAAACTCGAGCAGCAATTAAGAAAACTGCAAAGAAAGGGACTATTACCAAGAAAAAAAGGCAAAATATACGAGAACCTATCATTATGGTGAGACGATAAAAAAAATAGATAGCTATGAAAAGGCAAACAACCGAATTAAAAGGTAAAAAAAAAAAAGTAGTTTATTACATACGATAAGCAGTCTCGGGTAATATCGATGAAGAGTTAAACAATACATCAGAAATAGAATGTCCCACAACAAGAAAGGCATACAGACACAATACACTTTCGGAATAAGTCATGGGAGGAAAGCATCAGAATTTCTTGATAAAAAAAGGCCAACTTGAAAGCACCAGGTCAAGACCGGATCCATGGCTTCTGTATTTGATGATTAACGACAATCCATGAGATTCTAGCACTACAGCTATGTTAAAAGCCGAAAGAAGCGAATAATACCCGGACGGATTGCAAAAGGATGAAATGCACTGATCGGCATCCCCCCACCCAAGCAGAATTCATTGGAATAACAGACCGATAGAATGCCAGCCTTTGATGTGGAATTTTCTAAATGCACAGAATGCCGGAACATATACTACTTGTTAGGGGGCTGGGGATTCATCTCAGGTCAACAGGGGGGGATGCCGAAAGGGAACATAAATTGAAATATGTTAAAAAAAAAAAAAATTACCAACAACTTAGTTTAGAATTTAAGTGTTGAAATTTTTTTTTTTAAATTTCTGATTTTATATTCGGTCTTGAGAATCTCCCATTGATTGAGAACTTCCTTGCTCACGGACACATGCTCGAGAATTAATACAATGATATTTTACGATTTTTCTTAAAACTGTAATCCATTAGTCAAACTTTGAACGGTAATTGTTTATCATTGGAGTTGCACCTCCACGTGGGACAACGTTTGGAGGGTTTGAGCCAAAAATCCTCAAAGCTACTGATATTCAAACAAGTTTTAAGTCTGAATCATATATAAGCATACTATTAGTTAAGCCTGATCAGAAGCAATGATTGAATGCAGCGAGGAGTAAGTTGGAACAAAAAAAGATCAGCTATAGCAGAAAAAAAAATGCGTTGGATAGCAATAGATTCTATGAATGAAAGGAAATGATATAGTACGTGGCATGTGCAAGTTGTACATAATAGGCGACAATGAATAGATCCCTAAGGGAAAGAAAACAACGAAAACAAAGATACTTGTAAATAATAGAAGTATTCAGTGAAAATCATCTTCAAAACAGGAAATAGAAGGACGAAAGTAATTTTGTTATTCTTATGGAGTCGGAAAAGTATTTCTGAAAGCAACGTCAGCTAAAATTCTTTGGACGTTGTTTTTTAGTTACAGGTGATTAAACCAAAATGTGAGCATATAATTATCCCTACTGCATATATATATATATATATATATATATATATATATATATATATATATATATATATATATATAGATCGATAGATAGAGAGATAGATAGATAGAGAGAGAGAGAGAGAGAGAGAGAGAGAGAGAGAGAGACTAAAGAGTCTTATAGTTTTTAAACACCAAACGATAAAAAAGAAAAAACCTTTTTGTGTCACTTCAGTCACTTATTCCCCAGTATCTATCAATGTAATTTATGTAATTTGCTTCAGTGGTCTTATCTGGTCTGTATAAACTTCATTATTATGGTACAGAGTGTACACATTCTATTATTGAGAATATCAGTTTTTTACCAAGTAACTGTTCCGAGGATATTAGAAGCAAATCTGCTATAATAACATGGATACGTATGATCTAACATAATACTAATAAGTTGCGTAACATTATATTGAATTTCTTCTTTGGAACGATCTCTTGTCATAACTCGGTTGATGTATCATTTAGCATGGATATTTTTACTTAATTGTGCACTCTATTTACGTTGTCTATACCATGTGATACATTGACCGTTAATAACGATTTTTGAGGAAGAATGTATCACAAGATAAGGTATGAATTATCAAATTTTGATGTTCCGTTATGCGATATTTATAGGCCTGTTAGGTAGGAAATTTTGCTTAATCGTTGCTTAACATAGTTAGTTTTAGAATGTTACCATATCTGAAATTATTCAGAAAATTGTGATGTATCATTATACAAAGTTTTATGCTTTTATCGGAAAGTGGCTTATTCTAGCCGAATTCTAAAACGGTTACCTTAATCCTAAGATGAATAATATAACTTGTAATGGATAAAGACAGATTAGAAATTTAGAATTTCCGAGGTGGCTGCACGATGGATTGCTATGCTTGATGTATTAATTCGAGACGTCTTGTTTTTTGTGAATGAGAATATCTGCTTTACCTGAATAGTGACTCGTCATGATAGTTGAGACTTTCTTTGATCCAATTTTATCGAATTCAGTCACTCGATCATTTCAATTACTTTTTTTCAGTATCAATATCATAAATATATTTGATTTTTGAAATTACTGATAGCGTGGGGAGAAGATGTCACGAAATGGTATTGAAAATAATTTCGTTACTTGAGTTAAAATATCCACCTTTTATAACATTCCATTAGCATTTTCCCATGGAATTAAAGCAAAAATCGAATTTAAAAAGAAAATAGATTCAATCAGAAGCATTAAAAAGGCTGAAGAATAAAACTTTAAGAATCTGTATCGAAACTGAAAGATTGACAAGAAAAGTTTCAATCTTCAACAAAATGCAAAAGGATTGAAATTCAGAGGAAAACAGTGAAATCAATACAAGAACTCGAACACTGCGTGACATGTTTAGAAATATATATGAATAGCACCGGAGAAAGGAAGGAAGAAAAAGAGAAAGAAGGAACAAAAACGTTGATGTATCCTGACCATGGTTGCCAAGATTTATTTTCAAAGAGTACAAAGGCTTCTACGGAAAGGTGTCAAAACACACAGACACGTACGAAAATTTTAATTCCAGTATAGAAACCATAAATATCTTGAAAGGATAGAAGTCCATTTTGTTAACCTGGTATTTTACTTGGGAGACCATTCACGTGAAAAATATCGTCGTAAAAAAATTACATAATTGCATCATATTAACGCACAGTCTTCTTTAGACTTCATTCTCATAATAAACTCTTTGATATTCATGAATATATTCCAGATGCAAAGATTATTGATATTTTAAAAATTAGCATGAAACTAATGTATAACCTCGAGGCTATTGAATTGAAGCTGAATTCTTGAAATGTACCAAAATATTGGGCGGAGCGCCAATCGTACAAAAGAAGGCAAATAGTACAAATTTTGTATAAATATACCAACTTTGGCAGCCTTGTTATTGACTGTTGCTTCTCCTGCCAATCTCTCTCTACTACAAATACTATTTCTCACTTACAATATCTCTAAATTCCTCCTTTCTCTATTTTTATTTACCAAACAGTTTTTAGGGCACATCATCAAAGAATCAGAAGTTACAGTCAGGTGAACGCCTACAAAATGCCATTGAATATGTAAGTAAGAATGCAGCCCCCCAAAATTGCCCTAACGATTCAGTGCACTTTGGGAGAATTCAAATTAAGATATTTCGAGAAAAATGTATTTTAAAAAATTTTTAAGTTTTTTTTCTTATAGAGTAACTATAGAGCCAAAGCAGGATTTCCCATCTGCATACAAATCTTTGCATTTCATAAGATTATTTATAGGTTCTGAAAGGGTGTAAAATGAAAGGAAAACCTAACTTTCGAGGGATCAAAAGTGAAGGGAAACTTTTCCACATCATAAAGAATTGGAAGTGACGGAATACTTTTTCTTTTCTCAAGGTGTCAACATTGATAGAAGACTCTTCCCCATATCTTATGCAATCAACACTTATTCCTATTTGAGTGGTCAAAATTAAAGAAAACCTCTCCCAAATTTTGTCGGGTCAGATGTGACAGCAGAATTTTTCCAACGATTCACCCATTTTTTTTCCATTGGCGTCGCAGAGCCAATTTTCTTGAACTTTTCTAGTTCCTCACTCAATTTTTTTTTTGTCGACCATAGTCTTGCATTTGATCACTAGAGATCCACGCTGTGAGTCATGATATCCAGCATTTGTCTGACATTTTTGCAACACGAACAGCCCATTGCCATTCGGGTTTTCTAATGAATTTTATCACTTATCCTGCTTCTGGTGTTCCCCTGCTCAAAGAAAGCTGCAGAAAACAAGGTTATTCTTGTATTGTCGTCTTTTTATGGATTTTTCCACACTGAACCTCTATCAAGTAACACATCACTTAACACCACAGCACACAGTTTTATTGCTTTTTATCGGTGATCATTACAGGAGACAGCAGCTGGGGAAAAAGAATTTTTCCTTTTCTTTTCAAACTTTCTTTCTCATACAAAGAGATCTCCAGACAAAAAAATCAGATCCGACCACCAAGAACGAATTCCGTTAAAAATAATATTCATTCGTCGACAACGACGAAATATTCGTGGTGCACAGACAATTACAATAGCATTTACATATGATTACCCATTAGAGACTGAAAAAAAAGACGATCGATAGCTTGCAAGACATACGTTCTATTACTGTGGAGCATCTGATAATGAAATCAATAGACAACTGGTGAAAAACTAAAAGTCGGTACATATCCATATTCAAAAAACTGAAGACATGCGTTTAAAAGATATCACAGGTGATCTAATATGTTAAGAAGACTTTGGCTACAGAGATAAACATTAATACTCCGTCGGAGATATTCTCTGGATAATAACTACTAAGGCACAAGGCTATTTTACTGAGTACCCACTGAAAAAAAGACCTAACATGAAATATCGTGTAAAATTATACATTGATTAATTCTCTTCCCGAGAAACGTTTCAAATACAGTTGTTGATAAAGTTGATGTACAAAATACAAAATAACATGATTATCTTGCCGGCGAATTCGTTTTTTTGCAGTTTTGTGATGTCAGACAAATATTTGTTTAGTCCTTTACTTTGTTAGATGAATCGTGGTCATCAAAACGACTCTTCCATTTTACTTCTGATACTTTTTATTGCAGTTGTCAGGTTGTTATTCAACGATCGGAAATAAAATTTAAGCTTCAGACCAGATTTGAATTGACATCACTCATCCTTGGTAACTCGTCTCATCAGAATAGCCTTCCATTGATAAGCAAGGCATTATCAATTAATATAATGAAAGAAATACCAGTAGAAAAAATATCAATAATGTTTTTGGTACTCAAACCACAATTGTGACGTCACAAGTTTACGCTTCTTATTAGGAAACTTACCAAATGTATCAAGGGAGGAACATATTTGAGTGGGTCAATGAGCTTGAAGTTTTGCTTTTATGTGAAGTAGTATCGTGAGAGAGCGTCACTCCCAAAGGACAAGTCAGCCATTCAGAATAAAAATAAAAATGGGATCGCAAATCATTTGTGAGAAGCGCATTATTGGACTGGAGTCATGGTTCAAGGAACCATAAATCCTTTGGTACTTTGTGTGATCTATGGACACTGTGCACACGATTATATGATTTAAGCGATTAGGAAAGTAGCAGATATGTCACAATGATAATCTTTCATCGAAGAAATCTAATTGTAATTACGTCAAATATTACGAGTGTAATAAAACAACATAATAGCCGCGTAGTACTTATCTTAAAAGAAAGCATATATAGCCAAATTTATATTGCTCCTGCTGGTTAGCTTTCATAGCCTTATACGTACAGCTCTGTAATGGTGAGTCAGGCTCGATAAAGTTAAAGGGAGCAAGTTCAAATTTTGGTGGGTTTCCTTTTTTGTTTCCTCTTATCTCCCATCTATGCTGCTTACGTAATGGTGATAGAATAACATTATTTGATAGTTGTGTCTTATCTTGATTTCTCAGATAAAGCATTGGCAGTTATTATCTAATTCAAATATCTTAACTACATAACAAACTACCTTTAAATCGCTAGCTTATCTTAATACCATGCACGGACAAAAAGGCTGGATAATTAGGAAAGAAAAATTGTGTTGCGTAAATTCCTGACTAACAGAGGTTTATCTGATTCAATGACCTGCATTTGAAATCGTAACTATATACCCAACTTTGAACAGGTTCCAGCCTAAAATGCAAAATGATCTCGCAAAAAGACAGACTCAGTTCATGAGTAAAGGTGGAGAGATAAGAGGATTTATCTTCTAATTGGGCGGGGTTAACTTGAGAAAATAGACAGTCAATTTTCTATATCAAACATAATTTTCTGGTAATGAGTCAGAGTATACAACAGTCACTTCCCCGGGGGCACTGTGTATTATGAATTGCCTAACCCCTATAATATTATCAATGAAAAGTGGTAATGTTGTGTTAAAACACGTTTTGGATTGGAAACTAAGCATTGGGCGGATCGATTGTCTCAATTTGATACTAATGCAGCATCAGTCAGTTCACATTCTCTGCCTTGTAAATTTATAATTCTGCTGAGAGTGAGTACTCATCAATCGATCTTGTAAATGGTTTAAGGTTTCAGAGTTCATTCATTATTTACGATATGCAAAAGGAGTTTATATCGGTTAAACCTAAACCATGACCCATTTATAGCTCATTTTTTTTCGATTCCAGTTATACAAGTGCGCAGCATTGGATAAAAGTAAAATGTTTGCTGCTTGAAAGGAAACTTAAAGACATACATACAATCTATCTCACCATCTCTGTCTTTCTTCCCCCTTTCTCTTTATATATATATATATATATATATATGCACACACACATACACACACGCATATATATATATATATATATATATATATATATATATATATATATATATATATATATATATATATATATATATATATATATATATATATATGTGTGTGTAAAAATCAGTATTACAGTATCCGATGTATGGTTTTTGTTTCAATAAGTACTCGATGCATTCGACATTAAACATTGATTCAAGCTAGAGTAAAGCCTGAAATATGATGAAAAAAGATTTGCTATACAAACACGCAAAAACAAGAAGCCGAAACAAAGCTGAAGCATGAATGTGTTTGTGTAGCAAATCATCCAATATATATATATATATATATATATATATATATATATATATATATATATATATATATATATATATTGTTTTGACACTTGGAACAGTTCTTGCTCAGGGGCTGCACCACTTTTTCTACTCCAGCTCACTGCATGACTTCAAAAATGTTGCTTGGAAGTCCAGATGTCTTTAAGTCGCCCTGGCAGAGAGGGGCTTTTTTTTGCCAACAGGCAGTAGTCATTCAACAGAAGATGAAGGGTCCTTTCTAAGGAATCTGTTTCCTCTCAGTGGCGCTGGCATGCTCGGAAAGTCACAGAACAGTTCACGAAACGGAATTGTCTTTGCAAGACTATAGTCCTTCGTCATAACAGCGTGATTTGCCTTTGGCAGCAGAACTAAAAGGAAAAAGTACGCATGTGCGTCAGTGTGTAGCTATGTGTGTCCCTGTGTATGTCTGAGTTTTTTGTGTGTGTTCTTGTGTGTGTTTGCATGTGTGTGTCTGTGTGTGTGTGTCATATATTCATCTTTTATGTCCAAAACGTATGTTCTCATTCTAACTGATATATTATCAACATGCATACATATGTACACGCATCCATACGTTCGTATATGAAAAGTTCCGGATTCCTCAGATTTGTTGGTTAATACCAGTATAATCGTCACCTGTGCTTTTAGAAAACAATTTCATCAGAGAGAACGTTTAGTAATAATATTTGGAAGATAATCATTAAAGTTGGAATTCCTAATATCTATTTTAATTTGGAAGTGTCAACAGTTCATGATACCTGGCAAAAAGATTTTGCAATGATAAGCACTGTTCCTCTTTGTCTTGTAATACATAATCGTCATTCTCATCATCCGCTGTTGTAAGTCCACGACTGGAAAAAGGCCTTTCCCAACTCCTCCACGGCAATTATGATGGTGTTAATCCTTGCCCTACCTTACCGGCAAACTCTCTATAAGTCTGATCTCTTTCTACTGCGTTTAGTTTTTTTAGAGTAATCTTTTACAATATTTGTTGTCCATTTTTCTTGCTATGTGTCTAGCCCATCTACGCAATAATCCTTTCAATGTAACATGGTTTTTCAAATTACCCTCTGTGATATTCTGAGTTTGCTCCCTATTGGTCCAATACCCGAGCGTTTTCGCCCGTACTATGCATTAATTGCATGCTCGACGTTCTGATCATATTAATATTCTGTTATTCTACGTCTCTATTTATGCCAAATGCTTTCCAGCCTATCAGTATCCACGATCACTTTACTTCCATGTTTTTCTTACAGCTTTATCGTTTGGCCTAAACAATTGTATTCCTTAACAGGGATATATATATATATATATATATATATATATATATATATATATATATATATATATATATATATGTGTGTGTGTGTGTGTGTGTGTGTGTGTGTGTGTGTGTGTAAGGAGTGACGGAGAGACAGATGTCACGCTTAAAATCGGTTAAGACTCATCAAATACTAAAATACCCTTTAGCAATGAATAAAACGCTCAGCTTTCCCCTTTTCACTTTTAAAAGAAAATGTACATATAAATGTAGGTGTGCTCCTTCAGGGTGTCTCAGAAATGCATTCTCATTCTTATAACGCCTTTTGAAATAATTGGGAGTTGAGATAGTTTTTCTTTGGGAGGACACGCAGTATATATATATATATATATATATATATATATATATATATATATATATATATATGTATATATATATATATATACATATATATATACTTATATATATATATATATATATATATATATATATATATATATATATATATATATATATATATTTTTTTTTTCTCCATTTTCACGAATTACATGTATATATTGCTTTCCACCTTGCAGAGTAAATTCTTAGAAAAACACATAGGTTTTACGACGATCCATTCAATCAAAAATTTCTACGAGACATAAACACATCTTTCGCTCAGGGAGATTCAAAAGTAGCCCTAGCACGGGCTCCATGACGAGGGACTGTTACCATTGATACACTCTGTTCTATAAGTTCATACGAAGCACCAAAAAGCATTTCCTTGGTGAATGTAGTATGCTTGTTAACTGCATTGCTTTTGCTCGGATTGTGAATATATCTCTCAGTGTTCAACTTGCAGATAGGCGATCGATTCTTTACGAAACTGGTAAATTAAACCTACAAATGAAGTGTATGCTAGTCAGCTAATAGCCACGTACTGTCGAAAAAAAAGACATAGGATAATTATGAAGTGGCATCAAAGTATCTGACCGACGATTAAACCTAACACTAAATACAGCTGCTGTTCAAACGATCAGGAGTCTTACTTCTGCAAGAACAAAGGGGGCAGTTGCTCCAGTCGTTCTGCACGAAAATGTGTCTGTAATAGATGTGAGGAAAGGGCCCATTCATCTAAAAGGTTGGTAAAATATGTAGCACTTCAGACCTAATCTTTCAATGTGACAACTGCTACATCTGAAAAATTGGCCCGTGCTACAACACGGATGAGATTAATCGGGAAGAAAATAATTGTTTCTATTGGTACAAATAAAACTGGAAGCATCCTCCGCCTGTCTTTAGATCGGAAGCTCCTTTTGTACACGCCTCTGGATATCAATACCGTATCCATGACAACAACTTGGACTTCCGGTTATTGTTCAGTGTATGTGGACCTGTGAGGATCGACAATACCGGAATACCAGATTATTTGAGCTGCTTAATCTGTGTGTTGATGTCATCCTCAAATCGGACTTTATGAGGCAGCAACGATGTATCTGCATTTGTCTATCTTGCCGAAAATGTAAACCAGTAGCTGCTAGATCTACGAAGTGACTTTACACCAGAAAGATAATTCGTTGCAGCTGGAGGGAAGAAGCTGCTAAACAGATGGGATTATCGAGCCCATCACTTACGCTTTGCAAGTTCAAGTTGTGGTGACCAAAGAAGAGAATGATGGTTGACTAATCCCAGACTGCAGAGAGTTTTATGCTGCTGGATGATGAATTAGTAAACACGGTGACACAATACCAATTTTTTCCGTATCATTTTGTTAAACTCAGCCCACCCCCAGGCCTTAAACTAGATGGAGACAAGCCTTACACTATAGTGGGGGCTTGTGGCCATCTGTACTCTAAGATCTGCATGATCCTGATTTGAGTGATTGATGGCGTTGCGTGTTAGCGTATTGTATCTGGGTTTATTGCAGACAAATCGCTGTCAGATACGTTTGCCTACGTAGATAACAGAACAATTTGTTCGGGGACGAAGGAAAAAGCACGATTGTAAACTCAAAAAATATTCACCTAGACATTGGGAATTTTAATTTGATCTTCAATTGTGACAAATACTCCTTTTGGGTACATCAGTTAACCATTTTGATCATACAATATCTGAGGGTAAAAATAAACCTGACCCAGGGAGACTTGAGCTTAAAAAAAATTTCAAGTTTCCTTAAATATAAATTTCATTCGTTGGGCGACAG
>OY735209.1:39090569-39123069 GCA_963457665.1 Thysanoteuthis rhombus | reverse complement strand
CGTGATTGAAGGAACTGATAACTACATTGTTCTCATCTACAACTGAATTAAGAGAAGTTGCTCTGTTTGCATATTCGATCCGGGCCTCACTCATATTGCTTTTATCCTTATCGTTCGTTTGCAATTCTAACGTTATTCGTGTAGATGAACCATGGGTTTGGTGACAAAGACAACCTCGCTGAAAATCGATTCAAACGATGAATAATGAAAGGAGCTCTTTTTGTGCTATGATTATATCACTGGGGTGCACTTTATTATCATTTTTGTGTTGTTTCAGCACAAACAATCCGACTGATACATTTTCAAACCATTTTTGGTTACGTTGTGCCGACGTAAGACATTCTAAAGAAGCTTTGTACATTTTTCATTGAGTTTTTGATTATGTCAGGGACGCCAAACTTCAACAAGTTCACAGTTAAATTGCTTAAGTTATGAGTTATTGTGCTCACCAGAGATAAGAAAAGATTATAAGGGAAGCATCAATTCTTATCAAGGGACTCTTGTTCATTATTCTAGAAACAAGACATAGCAACCAGTCCTGTGATATTGTTAAACAGTGTTTTGTATAGGGGATAAAGAGGGAAGAAGCTAATATGAAAACGGACGGAAATGCGAAGTGACTTTGTAAGGCTATTGAAATCGCTGTACGTGTGAAGGAAAATCAAGATGTATGTCGATCAAAGGATTGTGATTAACACAACATGATTGAATAGTGCATTCCATAAAATACATAAGTGTATAGAAAAAAAACTGTATCAGGTAGATTCTATTATCGTTTGCCTATAACTTGGGAATAAACAATTTGGCAGCAAATATTTCCTTCCGGTTAGATGATATTTGTTTCGCTACTAATTTAATTTACCCCACCTCTCATCCGGGCCAAATGTGACAAAAGCTCTGTTTCGGTGCTTATAGTACCTAATCTCAAGTCAAGGGATTCAAAAATGTCAAAACAGGAACGTGCGTAGATTGATGGTTACAAAATTGTCTGAATAGAATTTTCAATCCGGGAGGTTTACCAGAATCAGCCTCTACAACTCTTGATTTTGCTTAAAGAACTTCCAAATTTTCTTTCAGAGCTTATAACTTTGCATTTAAACACTTTTAAGAAAGATTTTTTTATCATTATCGCGTACGCTGTATTTTGCAATCTTTCTTTCCAATTAAATATGCGATTGCTTGAGAGGTTTTGATACATTTATGATAGGAATAACTAAAAATGCTGTAATAATCTTTAATTTATTCTCCTAAATTGTTAATGTACTATTTTTATTTGTAACTCTGTATTCATCTGGGTATTAGGGCCTTTAAACAAAAATCGTTGAAAAGAAATAAAAGAAATCAAACCATCTATAACCTTTTCCGAGCTGGTTAAGAATTGAACCGGTCAGTTGACTGACAAATTGTATGGTCTAGGAGTTAGGGTCAAGAATAACGTTTTCGTTGTCGTCAATTCAGCTTTCCTATCTTTTTAATTTGCTTCTTTTTTCTTTCAATACTCATTTAATTTTTTAATTTGCTCGTTGTAACTTTTAATCTGTTCGGAGGAAGGTATGGATCAATCAAAATAAGGTATAAATTATGATGAAAGAATGATTATATCTATGATCCTCGTATGACTATAAATACTGTTACGAATGCATCTGTTAATTAAAAGGGAAATTAAATAATAAAGCCAAGTGAAATTTGTGATAATCATCAACTATGCTTTGCAAGTAGTTATTCAAAATGCTTCCTTTCTGTGCTCCATACTGAGCTTCGAGCAATCAGGCCATTTATCGATTGAAGCACAAACGATTTCCTTTGGTATCTTGGTGGCAGCTTTTGACAGAAAACGTTCAACTGAGGTGTATTCTGCTGAAAGCAATTCTTTCCCGCTCTGACCACATTTTTTGACCAAACAGATTGAGATCTAGACTTCAAGAGGGCCAATCCACGGACTTGATCGAATCTGCAAAATCTCTCCTGGGCTGATGCTGAGACATATTGTTTTGTGAGCTGGAGCAGATTCCCACCAGGAATCTAATTCTCTCGACAGGACAATGTCTCATTAAAATATCCGTCTTGATCCTTGAGAATATCATTGACACACACATGAACAGTTGTTCTGACTCTTTTCCAACAAAGATGATGCTGCATGACAACTTCTTAATTCTCTCATCGACCAAATCATGACTGAAATGGGTTGTTGTCTTTGTTACACACAAAGTTTGACTTCGGAAGCTTCCTTGGATCTATGAGCACAGCCTCTATCATTTTGGTCATAGAAGCATCCGTCAACTTATAAAATCTTCTCACAAATGAAAAAGCTTGTTTGCGTGCATACCAACTGACTTTTACTAAATGAGGGTTGATGAGGACTCGGATATTTCATTTTTATTCTTGAATATTTTATTTTGAATAGCATTTTTTGTCGAATATACTTTTGAGTGAAGTAATACTCAAATAATCGATCAAACATAGGACGCTATAGAGTAACTCTTTTTAGACGCCAAAGGACTATAGAAAAATCGTAAGTAGATTCATTGATAAAATAAAGTATCATCACTCGACACCCCTGCAGATAAATTGCTAGTCACAGCTATCAAACAAAAATACATTTGGAGAAAGAAAGCAAAAAAAGGGGATGATAAAAAGGGACGGTGCATAAGGATTTTAACGGCAACAGAGAAAAGATAGTACGTTTAGTTACGTGGGAAATAAAATAAAGCAAGGGGAAAAAAGAAAAGAAAAGGATAGATGATCATTGAGATCCGCTATCAGGTAAAAAAAGACGGTAAAGTAATTTAGTGAAAGAGATAACAAAGAAGTGATCTTGTCTTTGGAAAGGAAACCATTCGTTGGTCACCAAGCAGAGCAAGCAGCACATTAGGCAAAGTGAGAGATACCAGAGCACAAGGAAATCCACAGGCCGCTGGCAGTAGAAAGGCATTGAACTCTCACCCTCTTTCCCTCTCTCTTTACAAGTTTGTTAGCTCTCTCTCTCTCTCTCCTTCTCTCTTTCTATCTATATATCTATATCTATATCTATATCTCTATATCTATATATCTATCTATATATATATATGTATATATATATATATATATATATATATATATATATATATATATATATATAAGTAAGGATTTTGTTAAATCTTCAAACAAGGACTATCAGTGTATTTTCGGTCAGCCGAAGAAGAAAAAAAAAAGGTTCGATTTTGAACCCCGACATAAGTCTTGCATTTATCGTTCTCTCTCATGCTGCAGCTTCGATGAGCAAACGTGCAAAGAATCCATCACGCTTCATAAACAGCAACTTAATTTTCTGTTCTCTAATTCTCATCAGTGCTGAAGTTAGCATTTGTCTAGTTCCACGATGTTTTCCGAAATCACTTTTGATCTGCTGAGGACATTGATCTGGGTAAAATAATAATCACTTTGAAACATTCATAATTTCCTGGAAATTAAGAATACCTCCTGATTTTGTTTGCGACAGCTTTAATGGCGTTCGAGGTTCTTCCAGTGCGAGGACTGCTTAATTGTTGTACGTGTTCGACATTCTGATTACCACTGGATCTTTTCATTGTTGGGAACACAACATCCAACTGATCTCAAGGGATTTGAGCAGTTTCAAAACAGCAGAAAGATTATGACAGACTCATGATGGCTGGTTGCTCAGATTCTGTTATTTTTATCATCTCAATCCTAAAACTAATCACAATGTATTTTCTAAATCATACCACTGCAATTTAGAAGCGGAGAGAGAGCAACATTCCGATTAACAAAACACCATTAATATGAATTAACACAGCAGTGTATAAGACAGCACAATGTATATGACATTGCTTATGGACTCAAGCGACTATATGATAGATTCTATCAACATTCAGCATCATCCTTCTCTGCTGTTCTGAAAGGTGAGAAACATCGACACATGATTGATTAGTAACGGACATTACCTTCATCAGACCTTAATGCATCTTAAAGTTTTGATGAATATAGAATAATGTATTAGAAAGGTACATAAACAGTCAGAAAAGATACATTAGAAATTGATAAAGATTTATCCAGTCATTCCAATCAACAATGCCAAAAAATCTTCCCTGTAATCACATATTTGAAATGGAAAAAAGATCATGAAATACCAAATATTTTTTTGTAGAAGCGTCTGAAAGCAAATTTGAAACTTACAAAAGTAAAGTTATGAGTTCTGATGGCAAAGTTAAACAGGTATAGACGGTAGTTTCTACTTGTCTTTAATACCTGGAGTGCGAATGTGAGATTGGAAGGAAAAGTTAGATACTAAAATCATTCACGTTGTGAATTACTTCCACTACCCAGAGACCACATTATTGGGTATCTTGTAGTTTTTTTTACTCTTTGACATTTCACTGAATCCATCAAAAATATGGACGCAAAAATACTGATTGTTCTTGAGTCTGTAAAATGTCATGGAGCAGTTCCATTTCTCCAACATTGCAAAGACAAAAGAAATTCCCGATTCTCATGGCCTGTTGGTCAGAGGCGACCCCAAGCCGTGTACCCCGTCTGTCAGAGACAGATTTTCACAAGTAATCTTTAGTGATGAAAGCAGGTTTTAGATCGGTCAGCTATGCTCTTGGTAGGCTTATGGGTGTTCTGAGGAACTATATCATTGAGTCTGGATGATCTTTGATTGTCAAACATGGTGGAGGGAAGTGTTCTGGTATAGAATGCTTTCTCAGCCTCAAATTGAAGACTATTCCCTGCTAATTCGGGATGAGGACGTTGAATACTCAAAAATGTGGGAATGCTTTGCATCATGAGTTACCCTTAACTACCCGGAGACGGTAGAAATAAATTAGAATGAATTGAAATATTTTTCTGCAAAAATTCTCGGGGGGAGACTTTCATTTAAATCGAGTACACTCGAGAGACAATTCTACCATTTGCCTAAAATGTTGAATTTACAGTTTACAATTCGATATGTACATAGACATATACATGCATATTAAGACACAAAAGCAAATTCACACTCGGGAATCTGCGTTCACTAGCATATACACTAAAATACTCGTATGCAAATACTTAGTTCGAGAGGTGTATGTATTTATGTCTGTACGTTTATAAGTCCACACTTCTCCAAAAGTACAAGATGGATCCCGATTTGATTGATTTTTTTTTCCTTTTCTTTATTGAGGGATATTTTCCAGTTTTTTTTTTTAAATACATTTATTCTACACGATATTTCCAAAAGTCTTCGATTTTCAACTGATTTTGCTTACACCGCCTTTTCTGGGAAGTCATCCCTGGAGTGAAATCAACACAGCCTTAACATTTATAAACAGATGTCTTCATAGCAGACATATATTAATGATCTTCTTGCGTAAAAAAAATCCTCTTTTCGATGCCTGTCTCGAGCCGAGATTTATGTACTCATTCATGTGTATTTATGTTTAACCCCTTCCAATCTTAATAGAGCAAAGTTGTTGAACGGCCTGCTTCCACAATATAATTACTGCATTTTTATCGAATATAATGCATATAGTTCATCGACCTTAAAAATGCTCTAAGCTTTCACCAAAGATATAATCAATAATTTTACAAGGTTGACTTCTAAATGGATGGTGAAAAACCTCATATTGGCGTTGATGCCATTTGTTGCTTACATCATTGGCTTCAAATAGGATTTGAAAGCAGCAGTCTTTGCAAACTGGATTTAACATAATCAAAAGATGTATAAATGTTCATAAGATTTAGAATTAATTGTGATGGTTTATCGTTACTTTCCACTTCTGTTTTTGCTATGCTTAAGTCCAAAGGTAAAACAAATTGTGGGATATGTAACAAAGTACAACAGTTGAATTTTTATTTCCTTTAAACTAAATTAATATGTGCTCGATATATTAATCATATAGTGAAGAGCAATATACTAAAAATGAATACATATGTTTGAACCAAGTAACATGAGTTGGTTATTATTATCATTATTACCGAATTTATATATATATATATATATATTGTATATATATATATATATATATATACATGTATGTGTGTGTGTGTTTGTGCATGTGTTTGTGTGTCTGTGTCTGTGTCTGTGTCTGTATGCCTCTGCTATCCCCATTTCCAGGTGCAGCAACGGACTATGAATTCAGATCCAAAGTTTATACACAATCTATCGCACTCTGTTTCAAAAATATCAACATGAAATTTCACGCACCCTAACTTAATCATTCTTCTTGTTGTCTATTATACTTCTGCAAGATTTGATGGGGAATCATTTATGAATTCCTGAGAAATTTTGCAGAAAGGAAAAAAAAATTGGAATACTGATTTCAATTCTGAACAGTAGCGTAGGGGGGGGATTGAGCAAGGATCAGCTCTGAAATCTTGTCTATTCTTGCTTAGCCTGCTGTCAATCCAACAACAATATTGATTGATATTTTTTGGAGATATACAACGAGAGTATGTGGTTGGGATATCTGAAGATCCGCATGGATCCGCTCCAAAACACTCATTTCTTTCAGGGATATCATGGAAACAGACAGACAGGATACATATACTAACATTCGAGTTCCGTTAAAGATAGAGAATGAAAGGGGGGAAGTAAGAGTCGATACTGACAGATTTTGCAATACACGTACGTAGATCATTAAAGAGATTACCTATAAATGTAGATCAATTAAGTCTGATACAAATTGAGCTAGTTGAATTTGTAAGGATAAATAGAATGTCCAAAAACTGGCGAAGCTACACAACAATATATATGTATATATATATATATATATATATATATATATATATATATATATATATATATATATATATATATATATATATATATATATTTACACATATATATATTTACACATATATATATACACACACACACACATATATATGTACATATATATATATATGTATATATATGTATATATATATATATATATATATATATATATATATATATATATATATATATATATATATATATATATATATATTCTTGCAACAGCTCCATTTACTTGTTTACCAATTGCTTATCGTATTTACGTTGTTTAAGCAAAATAATTCATTCACCTTGTAACCATAGGTAAGTATTTATAGAAAGAGTCTCAATATATATATATATATATATATATATATATATATATATATATATATATATATATATAGAGAGAGAGAGAGAGAGAGAGAGAGAGAGATCGATAGATAAATAGATAGATGGATAGATATAGGACAGTAAATTAATTAGATTACAATTAAAAACCCCTAGAAGTGAAATAGTATATATATATATATATATTGGCATGACTCGAACCAAATTTGACATAAACATTCAATGAACTCAGGGGGCGTTCTAAAATATAATACATTTGGGAAAATATTTCAAAAGGTCTTAGAAAGGGGTTGATTTACAATATAACTATATTGCTCAAGTAAACGATTACTTTTCTGTTGAATAACCATCAATGCATTCTATTAGAAACCGTAAACTGAAACTGGAACCAAAGCTGTCAACTTTTTTTTTTTTACAATTTACAAATGATACCAGCTCGTTGGCTATGTATGTATCTATTTATGTATGTACGAATCATGCGTATTCGTTGCGGGAGTGGTGGTAGATGGCTGAAAATTAAAACATCTAATCCTTATTATGTCAACAACAAAAAAAAACTTATTGAATTTATTTTTCTAATTTTCCTCGACTCCCTACCTAAAAAAAATAAATGCATCTAGTGGAGATTTGATTTACAGTGTTAGTCTATGCCAAATCGGTCCGTTAGAATTTTGAAAATCAGAACTCTTTACCAATGATCACGGCCTACGAAGAGAGGACAGTACTGATTGATTTAATGATGCCCCTTTTCCAGATTCTTAATAGATTGCGCTAACACTGCATGCTGCTAAAAGATGTTTATCACGTGATAGTTAACATAGAGTTGCTCTGTTTGTTATTTGAACATTGGTGCAGCTCAATGACTCAAATTTAGTATACAGACTCAATCGACCAAGGGGGACATCTAAAAAAAAATTTGGAGAAAAATCTTCGGAGGGTTTTGAATTGGGTTTCTATTTACAATGTAACTACAACCATAAATTGGACCCTCATTAACTGTTCAATACATACTAGCTGTAAACAAAAAAATAGATACATCGTGTGAATATCACCGGTTTTGTTCCTAAATTTAATATTTTGGTGTAGGAAAAATTCCGACCGCTAGAACATCGTTCAAGTAACCATGCATCTGTTTGGAAATTGAAAGAATATCGATTTATTACGGGAGAAGCAAAGTCGTCTCGACATTTTCTCTGAGAACAAAGAGATAAATTTAGATTCAAGATTCTGATTGCCTCATATCAAATGTTGTGAGTAGCCAATGGCCCGCAAACGAATGTTGTACCGTGTTTCTTTTTTTCAGGCTAGAATGCATAATTTACTACGCAGTGCCCTCACGATGGCTACAAATTCAGCTCCATATGCTCGGGCCCTACGTCACATTACATTGTTATTTACTAGGACCGTTTCTTATGAGACTTACAGGCAACAAGAATCGGAGATGGCGCAGTATTTTACTTATAGATTTTCCTAGGGCATTAGTATGAAGTGAACTCTAACTGTCCCAGCTAGAGTTTGGATTTCGCTCGTCGAAGCTATTTTCCAAGCCGTTACCAATACGTAATTAGCATCAATATGTTTACCACTATCCTGATCTTAATCGATAATCGTCTTTCTGATCTTCTTTCCGGAGAGCTCCCGTAGTCATTAACTATCGTACAGGTAGAGGCTTCATGCAGGATCAGCGATTTTTCGTCAGTTCAATGTTATACCTGAGAAATTCCTATGATTGAAATACACATTACATAATATCGCTGTGACTTACAGAGGCGAAACCTGGAAACAAAAAAAAACCCCAAACAAACAGAGAAACAAATCAAACCATGTGAAGAGCCATGGAAAGAGCCATAGAAAGAGCCATAGAAAGAGTGATGTTAGGTATAACTCTAGGAGACAGGAATACATCGACATTGATTGGAGAAAACTAGAGGGAAGGATATACTGATAATCGAGCAACAAAAATGGAGCTGGGTGGGGCTCTTAGCAAGAAATGATGACAGTAGATGGTGCAAAATGCTAACTGATTGGTCCCCAGGGAGAGTACATAGTAGGAAAAGACCGAACCCCTGGTATGTCGAGTAAGCCATGACAGTGGTTAGCACAATGCTGGTTGTCGGCATAAGGAATGCGAAAAACTTTCCTCCAGCAATGAACATAATAGTGTATATATATATATATATATATATATATATATATATATATATATATATATATATATTGATTTCATAAAGTGCTCGATACGTTCAACTTTAAGTCGTTTTAAAGTAAAGCATAAGATATAATGGAATGAGGATTGGTTAAACAAACACGTTTATGTTTCTGTCCTGTTTTGGTTTCTTCAGGCGAATGATTCGGTTTATTTCAGGTTCCAGTTTGAGATATTTTCTGCAGGGTGGGGGCTACTATTTTAGGGTCTTTCTTTTATCTATTTGTTTTGGCTTTGTGGTTGACTATTGCTTGCTATATTTTGTTTTCATTTAATGGGGATGCATATCCCCTTGTAGATATTTACGTTATCAGTAAGTTGTACTTCTATCAGCTCATTTGTGCTAGGATCCTTTTTATGTGACCTTAGTTGGTTATCTGGTTCGATGTACTCTCTTTTGCCTCAGGTTCTAACGTTGAATGGATTTTTTTTATGGCAACTATGTAAATAAAATATCTATGTTACTTATTTTTGGTACATCTATGAGTGGCTTACTGAGAAATTTTATGTGGTGCCGATATTTTAGTGCTACTTCATTTTTTCTGTTCAATAATTTTGTTTTATTTTTTTTGCTCTATTGGTATAAATAAAGATTTCGAATTTCTCATTTAGGCATTGGTGGCATGGGGTTTTAGTATTTGGCCATATATTTGTTCGTTTTAATATCTGTCATTTTACTGCTGGTTTAAGATCTCTATAATTCGGTCAATACCTTTACAGTGATGTACTATTTTCATATTTTTCATTTTTAACAGATCATATAAGGTTGGCTAATCTAAATTCAAAGTGTGTTTTTGATATTCCTATGGTATACAATATTGGATTTGAGACATTTGTTTTGCAAAAGACTTTTTTGAGTACAATTGCAATCTGGTTTATTCAAGCTTTCTCCATTTGTATCAATTCTGATTCCTGTATTGTTATGTTTTGTAATGAATGCATCAAGATTTTCTGTACAACTGAAGCTAATTTCCAGTTTGTTCATGTAAAACATTTTAGCCAGTGGGTCAACCGTGGGGAAATGTTTTTCTATTAATGGAATGAATATCTTTCCAAATTTTTGTTAAGTTAATTGGCAGTGTATACAAGATAATTTTCTACCTATGTTTTTTCTTGTTGTTGCTAAGTTTTTCTCTATCGGATTTGACTATTTTATCATATCTAGCTTCCGTTTTGGTAAAACCACTATTCTCCAAGTTACTAGTGCATTCATTTTTAACCTTGTGAATATTATTTCATTTGAGGTATCATATATTAGTTTAGATTCAATTGATTTTTTAAAATCTTTTCAGTGACTTTTGTTTGGGTGGATAGAACTATTATAAAAATATTTATTGACCGGATTTTCCATCCTAAATAATTCATACGTGTTATAACTTAAATTAAGAGGACATAAGAATTTCAAAATTCATTTTTTTCATTCTTTCAATGATATATTTTTTACGATTCCCATTTTTTGCACTTAGATTTAAAAATTGAGAAAAATTCATTTCACAACTTCAAGTTTCATGCATTAAGCTAAAAGAAACCTGCAATCATCAATCAAAAGTTCGAAATCAATTTCATCTTTTCCCTTTTTCCTTCACTCCCTCAAAGTTTGATTATGGAAAATAAACTGGATCATACTGCCTGGATTTGAAATCATGATACTACTTTTGTACAATCATTACATTAGTATGTCTAAGCATACATCTAAAACTTTTCATAAAAATCAGAGGAAACAGATACTTTAATTTCATTTGCTTTTTCTACAGAAAGAGAAGAATTAGCATGAAGCAATTATTTGGGCTTCAGCCTTTCTGTCAGATTGTTCAGTGTAATGGTTAACAGCTACGCTATGTTCAAGCGGCTATCCAATCAGTCACAGGTTCGATCCTCTCAGCAGCCCCCATTTTTTTTAAATTGTTCATTCCATTCACGCTGTTTAAGTGAACTATGCTCCGTGTAAAAACAGGGGTTATCAAATAGCGTTACAAATAATATAGCACATTCACACACACACACACACACACATATATATATATATATATATATATATATATATATATATATATATACATATAAAGAGATATTTATATGTATGTGCATAAGAGTTCCTGATTATATGTATTACTCTAAATTATGAAAATACTCAAGTCTCATATATATATATATATATATATATATATATATATATATATATATATATATATATATATATATATATATATATATATATATAAAGAGATATTTATATGTATGTGCATAAGAGTTCCTGATTGTATTTATTACTCTGAATTATAAAAATACTCAAGTCAATTCAAATGTCCAGTTGTTTTGTAAAAATCTAACTATTCCTGTTTTTAGTTTGTTTTCGAAGTCGGAAAACTGAAATGTTTGGAAATGCCCTGGGTGCACTCATCATATGATCAAGTATCATAGCTAATTCTGAATAAAGCGTAATCTAGTTATAACCTTTTCTCGTTCAGTTTGTTTTGCTTTAGAGCGTTCCGACTCCGTCTTGTTTTCGTCAAACGTCCACCATAATCCTGGCATAGGGTGTTGGAATGTAGTAAGAGATAAAAGGATACAGTGAATCACTGATTAGTGAGGGGGGGATGCTGAGAGAAAGAAAGCTAGAGAAAATGGTAGAACGCCGGTAAAAAAGTTTGAAAGAGACGTTTCAAAAAGATACAAGAGAAAGAAAATATGTGTTTTTTGACAGAAGGTTAGAGAAAATTTTCATTTCAAATTGGAGAGAGACATCGATGAAAATAGGAGTCTGAAGAATAACAAAAATAAACCCCACATCAACCCATGCCTTTCCAATCACTTAGTATTTGTTCTTAAAAAAAAAAGTGTCATCACACGTTTTCACAAATTACATTTACTTTTAAGTGGTTATCTCTTCACGACTCCCAGTGGTCTGCGGACCATACCTTAAAAACCATCCTATAGCGAGAGTAAGTGTGGTAACAAAGAGCTTTGTTTTTTTAATATCATCTATTTTTTCTAGACAAGCTAAGGGAGTAAAGGAAACCTTTACATCTTTGATCTGTGTAAACAGAGAAATTGATCGACCTAATCAGCAAAGAAATTAACTTAACACTGCCCTCTCACTGAGGCAACGATGAATCAAGATGATATCATCATCACCATTGTCGTCATCGTCATCATCATTATCATCATCGTCATCATCATCATCATCATCATCATCATCATCATACTTTTAACGTTCATCGTTGGACATAGACTTTCTTCAAAATTGCCACACTTCTATATCATGGGCGTGGTGGGGCCAGTACTTTTTGAATTTGTCTCGCTTGTCTCTCCATCTGATATTCTGCCGGCCTCAGTTGCGCATATGATCTCTGGGGATCCATGTCGTGGGTTAGGATGTCCATAGGTTTTCAACCATTCTTGCAACATAGCGGGCCCACTGCCATTTGAGATTTTCAATGGATTCTATGATGTCCCTGACTCTTGTCTTTTCTCGGATGTACTTTGCTGTCTCTAATTCTTTTATTTGCTTGTTACATGGTTCTCAATTTGCGGATCCGTCTCTTGGTTAGATTCAATGTTTCAGCCCCATAAGTGACTATTGGGAGAATGCATTGGTTGTATACTTTTTTCATTAGGATGAATGGGATCTTTTTTTTTAAGGTTTATCTTGCTCTGACAAAGGCTGATCATCCTAATGAGATTCTTCGCTTGATTCTTTCTTATGCTTATACAAAAGCAAACTACTCAAGAATGTTGGGATATTTGATGAAGGGTCTCCAAATCGAAATACACGATAATACATCTGATATCTTTCATAAAATTGATATTTTTACATTGGCTTTTCTTTGAACCTGGAAAACAAACATGACTAATTAAACCTGAGGTTTCCTTTTGGAAAACCGAAAATAGATTGTTTGCTTGTTAGATCAAAACGCTACGTATTAAGGAATAGAAATGGAATTTTTCTTAGCAACGTGAAACCAGTATATGTTCATGCGACGTCATATCCATCCTTTTTTCGTGGTGCTTCCAACAGCAACACTCAGACTGTCATTGTACGAGTAATCAGCACAGGACAAGTAAAAAAAAAAAGGCATCATGAATATGATGAGAGAACTACCAGTTGAAAAATGACAATAATTAGCAATATTTCGTTTTGTAATTAATTCAAAATAATATCAACATTGATATCACCAATGTATGAAAACATTATAAATAAAGATTGGGATATATAATACGTTAAGGGAAAAATTGAAAATGGGATTCAAACGTTTAGATGTGAGCTTCCCTGGATAAACAGGTTTTATAAGGCATGTATGAATCTCACCAGAAACTGATTGATTTTTAAATCCCAATCAGTAAAATGACGCCCTGGGGATTGCAATAATGAGCAACAGATATTAAAAAAGAGAAATACGACTACAATATTGATGATAATCCGATCGAATGTTTTGTTATTGCCCAATAGCATATATGGATGTATGAATCATGCAAACTGATACAAATCAATGGCAAATCCAATAACTTCAGAAATAAATGGATATCTACCAAATTTGCATCAGCAGAATATCTTAATAGAATGTCAGAAATAATTTGATAATTTAAACTTCCACGCACTGATTTCGAAGAACAATACAGAAATATGACTTGAACGTTAATGTTGTCACCTTTCAGTTACATAATCAGGTTTAGCAACAATGACTACTCCCGAATGCTTGCAGTTTCTCCCACTCGTTCTTTGTCGTTTGTTCAAGCAGCTTTGAAAATATAAATCCAGTGGTCGGCTTTTTCCAAATATTTTCTATTGGATAAAGACTAAGACTCGTTTGTTGACCAATTTTTAAAAGATCAATTTCCCTTTCCAAGCATTTTTGCAAGAAGCTAATAAGGAACAGTACACACCATCCAAAGTTACACCTGGTTAAAGATACATTATTTTGGAGGGCAGTTCTTGGTGTTTCTGGTACAAGAGGACTCGACCGTGTCAAAGGAATTAGAAGTTCAAATGTTTGCAATGGAATTCCAGAGTGCAATGTGCTACCCAGTGTGCAGAATTTTGATGCCAGCAGTTTGAGTTCGAGCAAAAACCCCAGGCTTTAAAAAGATAATGATTTTGGCAGGCAGGCTCTCTGATCTCAGATGAGGCTCTTTCGAAAGTAACAGGTCTCATAAGGATGTAAGTAAAGTGATGTATTAGTTTTTTGAAAACATATATATACATAGATATATGTACGTCTTTTGAAGACAATTGATAACGATTTTTTAATTGATATTCCTGGATGCAATGCGTCCAGGCATTGTCTTAACTTTCGCCATCTAGTATTTTGGTCATACTCGTGGCTGTAATCAAGATCAGGGACTTTGTAATTGAAGTACAAAAAGCTATTGATGTCAGGTATTTGTTTTTTATTTTTTGATATTAGATGACAGTGACAGTGCGCTATGATGATACAACATAAAATCTAAATATTTCGCTGAAGCGAATATATCTACCCAGTGTCATCTTCATTCAGTATCCCTGCTCAATTAGAAGTTGGTTCCTCTCATTTCATGACAAATACTTTGATAATTAATAAAGGATCACCCCCTTTCGAATTTTGCCGAGAACACTGTAAAGTATACGCGTAGCTAACGAGTATTTGACAAATTTTATTAGAGCTACTAGTGCCTACCATCCTATTCTCAACGATATGTGTGTATAGATACACACACACACACACACACACACACACATATATATATATATATATATATATATATATATATATATATATATATATATATAAAGTAATTAGGCGAAATTGATTGATCAAATTATAATCTCGGGAGTGTGTGTGATGTCGTGGTTCTGAGGCACCATGTAGCTGATTAATTTCGTAGTCCCGGAATAAGCACAGAGGTTATGAGATGCCTAGCCTAATAGGTCGTTCAGTTCAGTAAATTTGAATTTACACTGGTAAATGAAGAGAATGATGTTATCTTCTTCATAACGCTAACGTCACACAGAAACATTTCGTTCCAGAAGTCATTTGTGTTGTCGTTTTTCCTTTTTCTTAATAAAACCAAACAAAAACCCGTTAGGCTGCGCTGAAATGTCTGTGGGAACAGCGACACCTGATCTCTTGATTTGTCTGTCCAGCTTGCTTAGTACCTGTTCCTCTGTCCCCTTTATATATATATATATATATATATATATATATATATATATATATATATATATCATCTTTTTGCGACGGAAGATCTAGGATGTGTGAGATTTTGAATGTTTTACGGGACTTCGATACACATTGAAACTATAAATTCAAGTTTCTATTCAGGAAGTTACACTTCAAGGCTTTCACTTTATTCGATCCAATTTCGACTCAGATGGTAGAAGACAATAAACCCCCAGTCTAACCAGCAAACAGACTCTCGGTTCTTCTATTCATTAAAGGGAGTTGATAATATTTTCATTAAGTTATCCGGGCCGTGTTCATTTGAAAATATTGCTAATGTAACTTGATTTTGATTAATTTCTATATTTATGTTTCTTTATTGCAAAACTATGGTCAGTCTAGCTTAGTCCGCTAAATGTGGTAGGGTAAAGTTATTACTACGAAGAAGATATTGTACAAAAAAAAACAATATTCAAAGGTTTCAGAAGCGAAGGGATATTTCATGGTTACTGTCTCTATCAGATGTCAGCTTCTTGTTCTAGATTAGTCCAATTTAGCACCAGACGGAAAATGAACATAGCACTAAATAAATTACTACTGTAGACGTTGGAAACCTTTCACAGGAATTTCATATTTCTTGGCAAATAAAACCGTATTTTACATTTTATATTTGTCTATTTTTGTTTGCTTTCGTGACTATTTAGAAGGATAAACTTCTGTTAGTTTATGCTTTGGAAGATATCAGGAAAGTCTTTTACTGATACAGAGCTGTAACAAATGTATAAGGTACACATCTTCTTGAAACAATTTATTACTACTCTATATAATTCCATTTATTCGGGGAATATAAAAGACATATGAAGACAGGGTATTTTTGCTAAAATCAAAGAATCACACGAGTAAGTACGACTTTCAAAAAAAAAAAAAAGAAAAACTCTTTCGTCCTAAAAAAGAAAGGTATGCAATCGATGCATCCTCCTGATAGTCACCAATGGAGCAGAGACATGGAACCTAATCAAGGATTCACCCCCACTGAGAACTACTTTAAATGCACATGAGAGCATCAAGCCTACCTTCACATGGAAAGATCATTAGACAGCACAGTATAGTATAGAAGCGATAAGAAATCATTTGAAAACTCAAATGGTAATTGGATTGACTTGTAGCAAGTATGTCAGAACACTGCTTGGTATAATGAATCATAACGTGGATCCCCAGAAATCATATGAGAAACTGTCACCAACAAAGAGTAAGATGGTGTGACGAACTGGACAAGTTCAGAAAGCATTGGCCCTCCGACGCCTATATTACAGATTTGTTGAGAATCTTTGGGGAGGTGTACGTCTGATAATATTATAGCATCACCATCAACAACTGAACGTCCGTAGTTGAACATACGCCTCCCTTAAAACACACCAAGAATCTCTATGGGGGTAGGAATAATCATGGTCATCAGCAGCAGCAGCATCAGCAGCATCATAAGTCCACTGATTCCAACGGTGCCATATCTTACCAGCAAACCTCTCCATCTCATTCTCACGTTTTGTGTCTGTTTTTTTAATTCTTTTTTTATACTGCATTTACTTTACTATGTTCACAAGTTTGCTAATTTTTTGATTGTTATATATTGTCATTCTACTTGCTCAATGCCAAAACCATCTCCATCGTTGTTGCTTGATTATTTGTATAAAATCACTTACTCTAGTTGTTTCTCCGATCTCTGTTGACAATTTTCTTTCTCGCAAGGTATGATTGGTGTTTTATACTAGATACAGAAAGTTTCCATTTCCAGGGAAATGCTGGGTTTTATTCACTAAATGAAAATTTCAGCAACGAAGGAGCAATTGGAATAAAACGAAGCAGAATGATTGTGTTGCGCCAATCTCTCAAGTTCAGTACATCTTCGTATCTGACTATGAGCAATGGAAGTCAGCAATCGAATTCCCAATTTTTATCGAGGATCGAACACCACCTGCTTACCTCGACTGATTGTCACAACTATTTCAACCATGCAACACGGTATTTAAATTAAATAATAACTCATACCACAGTCATGTGGTACAAAATCGATAAGTATGCACGTACAAGTGTATGGGGTTGGGCTTAGAGCTCGACTTCAAAGAGAATCAAGGCTAATTGAGTTATACAAGGGTTGATTTCTTAAGGGAATCAAGATAATACCCTTTATGCTACGAAATCCACTCCTGTTTAACAAATAGAGATTACAATTATATTAAATGGTCACATAATCATAGGCTATACATTGGTTGATGCTTGCCAACCAGTCTCTCGACGACACGAAATATGCCTTGCTGCAGAAGGGGGACAATTTATATGTTTGAGACGAAGTTTTATATTGATATAAACATGAAATGCTTTTATCATCAAACTTTTATTACAGATATCATTTTTCACTTTGTCAGTGTTCATTTTTCAGGTACATACGGCTTCTATTAACAAAGAGGAGAAACGTTATCTTGAATTATTTTCAAATGGAGCATCGTTTATCTTTTATTTTTTTTACTACATCTGTTTCTAAGGCATTGATCCAGTGATGTTCAAATACTTATAAGTATGATATTCTCTATTTTCCGGGCCAAATCATAACCGTTACCCGACATTCAGATCTCTGGATTCCTTAATGGTGTGAATCTCTATTACAGAAACCATATGCATACATCATTGAGAAAAAGAGACTTCGACTCTCAGCAGATCAATCCTCTCATTTTGAAACATATTTTCGTTATAGAATTATAATAATTGACGGTATATAAGACATTCCAGAAGCTAAAAATGCAAACATAACTTTCATAGTCAAGCCTCCACAATGCAAAAAATAATAGATGGTTGAAAATAACTGGGTGATGGATAGAAGGAATTCATGCAAATGTGTTTTTCTTAAAATTTTCAAAGCAATGAGGGGTCGTCTTTTACGTAATCTGATACAAAGAAAAAGTATGTAATATATGGATCATGAGAATGGCTATTTCTGTTTATTACTTATATATATATATATATACATACATATATTATTATTATTATTATTATTATTATTATTATTATTATTATTATTATTATTATTATTATTATTATTATTATTATTATTATTATTATTATTATCATTATTATTATTATTTCATGGGCGTACTTCGATGGATTTCGACGGGAGCCAGCCATCTATTTCAGAGATTAATATATTTGGTGACCCACAGTGAAAAATATGCTGTTTACATGTTTGATGCCAATTGTCATTTTCATCTATCTATCTATCTATCTATCTCGCTCTCTGTCTCTGTCTCTGTCTGTCTGTCTGTCTGTCTGTCTGTCTGTCTATCTGTCTGTCTGTCTGTCTCTCTCTCTCTCTCTCTCTCTCTCTCTCTCTCTCTCTATATATATATATATATATATATATATATATATATATATATATATATATATATATATATATATATATATATATATATCTGATACCTGAGAAAATCATGGACATAATTCATAGAATATATCATCCTGCTGTTTTTTTAATACATAGATAAGAAAAAATAGAATTTCATGTATGATTCAAATCTAATTTTGTCCAAATCAATGACACCCTGTTGATAATTTGAAAAAAAAATCGACCAACCTAATCATTTTGATTGTCTGCTCTCCAGAGTGCCTGTTGACTTTTTTGTTATCCTTAAAAACCAATAAAATGAAATAAAATAAATGATGCCAGGGACGGAAGGCCTTCAACAAAATTTATCGCCTCCATACGTGTGACATCCGATCGAAGAGAACTGTCACCCAGCAGTGTGGAAATTGCAGACAGATGTATTAATCTAAAGTAGCATTTCAGATCCGTTTTCACCGGCTGTCGGCCATGGAAACAACGGTTGTAGCGCTCGGGCAAATACGGTAACGTTAACTGCAGTTTGGTCTTGTGGCCTTCACGTTGTCGGAGGCTACTGACCAGGCGTCTCCCCCGGTCCGACCCACAGCCTTACGCTCTGCTGCACCCCAGCTGTCTACCTCCTTCGCTCGTCCTGACTAACACCTTCTGTGTACCTGGTCTGATTTATGGCTCCAGAAGTGCCATCTTTATGGCAAGGTCAACATTTTATTTAGGATTTCATGTCTCACCTTGTACATTCCCCTTCTCTTCTTCGGTTCTTGCCACCATTCGTTCGTTTCTTCCTTCTACCTGTCCTTTCTTTCTTTCTTTCTTTCTTTCTTTCTTTCTTTCTTTCTTTCTTTCTTTCTTTCTTTCTTTTGGTTGCCTCTCTTTCATTTGAAGCTAAATCACCAAAATATTACTTTCTTAAGTTTCTTTCCTTCTTGATTCCCCAGGTTTATGCCTCTTTGACTCTCCCCTCTCTTTATTTATCCTCTCTCTTATCTGAGAAGCATATGTAAGTATATAACCATACGTAATATGTTAAACAATGCAAAAGGGTTGTATATCGAAGCAAATTTATGCTTCTATATGCGTACCTCTGTTCATAAGAAAGTAATTGCGTGATAAAATGCATAAATGCATATAGGTGCTTGTTTGTGTGTGGTATACATGCATATATATACAAATATATGCTTATACATAAATGTATATCTTTCATCATATATATATATATATATATATATATATATATATATATATATATATATATATATATATATGTATATATATATATATATAGAGAGAGAGAGAGAGGGGGGAGAAACAGGATGAAAAAAAGTGCAATAATGGGATATAGAAAGATGGATAGATTATCTGCAGGTTTATGTATTTGTATGCATGCTTATACACAAAATGCCATATAAACACATAAATATGTCGCAGTTTTTAACACAGAATATGTTCTTCAAATACGGATGCAACTTATGTAATGAACTTTATTTCCTATACATGGCCAAAAGAATAAGATATATAAATATAATATATGTACTTAATATAGTCTTATTTATTAGTTATTTCATGATGTGAATACACAATTAAAGAAAAATGGAACCACTGCAGGAATTGAATCTGTGACCGATATGGTAGCTTCTCCATCATACCATTGGTCTTACAATCGAGTTAACAGTCTGTTCTGTTTGTTTCTTTCAATGTGACATTTATCTTATTGAGAAATGAATATATAATCCGACTGAATGATGATAAATTGCGTTATGGTATAGTGAACCCATCACTGTGGTTCCCAGTCAGTCCCAGTAAAATCTGATGCAAGTAAAGATAAATTAGCAGGCTCATAAATGAAACATACTTGTACATCCTGTAAAATGTCAAGGCGTCAGGATATGAAACTCAATGCAGTATGTCTCGAAAATGAAAAATTGCAAAACAGATTAAATAGTAATGGACAGAGCGTCAGTTAATGTAGGTGACAGAACTAAAGGAAATAAGTTGAATGAAATGGAATTTATGTACAGAAAGCGAAAAACAGCGCTAAAAATGAAATAAAATAAGATTGCAATGGGCTAGAGAGAAGCAATAAACGTGATAATAATGGTAGTTATACTACAATCATACACAGAAATGTTATGACTTGATCTTTTCAAAGTGGGAGCAAGTTGTTTATCTATAAAAAGGTACCTTTTAAGAAAATGTTATTCTATATGACCGTTTTTAGGCATCAATTTGAAAACTTGAAATAACTTTAAAAATAAGAGATTGATTCAGACCTTCATTTCTCTGGGGAAATTTTAAATTTTTTCAAGAAATTGATAGATAAATATATTTTTCCAAATATTTTGCTTCTGTTTTCAATTGATAATGCCTTTGTGTTCACCGGAAATTTTTCAGTTTCGGTGGATATTTATCTCTCAAGTTTTTATTGGTTGGGTTCTATGTACTTCATAACTATCATACTAGACTGGCCCGATATTATCCGTCCTATGAACTGAAATACGTACTGTATGTATTCGGTTACTTCCCTCAGTTCCTTCAAGTATTAACTTATTTATTAAAAAAATGTTCACAGTTGAAATAAATTGTTTCATCTATTTTTTACAATCTGAATCATAAGCCAGATCTCCTGCTTTTGAGTATTTTCATAATAGTAACGCAGAAAGCCCTGCAGGCTACAAATTTTCTGTCAGAGAGTGGGTGCAGGCCTGCACATGTCTATAAAGTAGAGAGCGAGAACCCAGTTGAACCTGTGAGAGACCCAAGCCATGATTCGATCACGCAATCCGTCAGTTAGTACACTAAAAACCATTTGTCTGTTCACACCAACTTCTGGCTGAGTTGTGTTAGGAGACATATCAATACAGATCATATTTCATAATTGTGTCGTTAAATTTCATATTATTTCTTCATTATTTGTAAAACAAAAGAAAGTACACTAATATTTGCATGATGAGCAATGGAAGGAAATGAAAAATAAAAACAAAAAAACAACCTTGTCGGATCCAAATAGTTTTGATAGTCAAAGTAATATAAGAGTTGAATTCAAAAAGCCCATGTTTTACGAAAACATATCAAATAATTACAAGCATTTCATCTCTGAATCTCCACTGTATCGTGGTATTCGTATTTTCTTAAAATTTTCACTTTGCTTCTGATCTCTGTCTGCTTAATTTGTCTATAATTCTTTCCTGTCTCTGTATTGTTGATCTTATTTGCAGCCTCTTTCAGCTTTTTTTACCATTGTGCGTTTCTCTTCTCTTCCTTTGACCCCTGTCCTCTGCAATTGTACCCAATCAGACCCCTCACTCTGACTGCTGGAGTAAAAAAAAAAAAGAAAGCTTCCCCCCCCCCGTAATAAAATTGCTATCATTCACACGTATACCCCCTATTGTCTCTACATAAACACATACGCTTTGGTTCTTTCGTCTGTGTGCAGGGACAAAGGTCCACCTTGGTTTCCGGTCACACAACCGGTCGAACAAAACCTGCTCCATGAACAAAACGTATTATATCCTTGATTTTGATCGGAAGTAATTACGCTGGGCGTATGAAGCCGGCTAAAGGCGCGAAATACAATTGGGAATTATGTTAGCCAGTAGAAGATGTCTATATTTTAGCGTGTTGGGAAAGAACTGGTCGGAGATGGCGTCATTGTAATGACGGTCCGTTGTAGATGAAGTATTTTGAACATTGCGAATTGCAAAGCGGATTAAACGAAAATAATGAATAGAAATGGAGGATAGTTATTAAATGGACAATAAAAATCATCTGGACATTTTTCTTCTCAGTCAATGTGTCTGGCGTATTTCAGAAATTGCTTCCGCGCGGAGAACCGGCTGATAGCATTTTCTTTTTTATTTCTGGATATTTTAAGGCTAACTGCAATAATGACAATCAAGCAACGAGTAAAAACAATCAAAAATACTCGAGAGGAGAATATTAAATCGAAAGTGCCAAAATTATGCTATCATTCTGCTTGTTTGCATCAGCGGTCACTACTCATTTTGATAATCATTAATTAGTCTCATAAATTATATCCATTCATTTCTCTCTTCCTATCCACCATTGCAATGTAGAGCGTGAGGAGGATTCTCGTTTTTGAATGGGAGCCGAATAAGACACAACCCTCAGTTTATTTAATCAACTATTCATTATTCTTCTCTCACAAGTTTGAATTTCAAGTTAAAGCCGTAGATGACTTCAGGGGTATAACATAAAGCAAGAATTATGAATAATATTGATATCAGATGTATCAGTTTTATTGCTTTAACATGTTATCATGCATACATAATACATATATATATATATATATATATATATATATATATATATATATATATATATATGTGTGTGTGTGTGTGTGTGTGTGTGTGTGAGCGTATGATCGTGTGTGTGTAACAAATCAGTTTATTATAATTGTTTTAATTGTAAACACATACGCACACACACACACACACACACACACACACACATATATATATATATATATATATATATATATATATATATATATATATATATATATATATATATATATATATATATATATATATATATATATATATATATATATATACCAAAGTAATGATAGCATCTTAGTTGTCAACACTTGTCAGATTCCCACAAATCCAGGTAGATAAAACTAATGATGGTTTCTTTACACATTTAGTTAATTTCTTTGTACGGCCATTCAAAGTTTTAAAAAAGTGTTATTCCACGTATTCATTAGTTTGGAAATCCATAGAAAGGCTTGGAGTAGCTCTCAGCCTCATGTATGAAATTAATCACAAGTTATTAGAATAAAACAATCGACACATAATAAGCTTCTTTCATATATTGTTGTTAGATTTTTGTCTTGGCTCTTCCAGCTTCCTTACGGGGTTTTTCTCTCAGGGATATTCTCCTGTACTTCCCATAGCAATTTTTCATATCTTCTCCAGTCCTTTGTCTGACTCTTCCCTTCTCCATAAAACACCAACTGTACACTCTCATTACAATTTCTTCCCTTTCACGATTATCCTTAACATTTTTTTTTTATGAAAAGGAAAATTTCGTAATTGTTCCAATTTGAAAGTATTTAATTCCAGTATGCAATAGGCCAATGAAGAAAATGTATAAATCCTTCGTCTTCTCGTGATTTTAATGACAAAATATCATACAAAAAGAAAACCCTTGGGATAATTCTGAGTTATCTCATCCATTGTGAAAATAATTGGCAAACCACCTTTTTTTACTATCTTTCTATACAGTGATAACGAAAAAGGAGTAGAAAATGATAAAATTGAGAAAGCACTTCATTTATGGGAACTTTACGGATTAGAAAAAAAAGCATAAAATATTATCGGGCAGGATATTTCTCGAAATATGAAATGATTTACAGTGCGGGCAATATAAAGGAAACTTGTACACGCTTTCTGTGCGTTACCCGCACAGGTATAGGGTTCTTTTCCCTCACTTCCCTCATGCTGATCACGGTTTGGATCACAGATGAAGCACCTCCTAGTTTGGGCTCTTTTTATTCCCAGGAGAATCGTTTGATCGACAAATAACGTGGACAGTAGTGGATAGAACGATGGAAGAATCAAGGTCTCCAAAGTTCACAGCTGGACGCTTAGGGCGTTGTTCTTAATCATATCACTGATTTTCCCAACTTTATCCTCTAGTGATGGACGGCCTGGCTTCCCAGAGGCCATTCAAGGGAGATGTGGATACCACGGAGCCCTGGGAAGCAGGTAAGAAATATTTTCTTTATTTTTCTTGGGTTTTTTTTTCAGGGTATCTTGCGAAATATTAATCTACTCCGCCATTTGAAAGATTGTTTCCAGGGAAGATTTTTTTCCTGGATCTTTGCAGGGTGTTTATCACACGTTGCAATGCATTATTGATATTGGAAACGAGACTGGCATCTTTTCTTTCCGGCGAGGGGGCCATTGTTTTACTATGATGGAAAGCTGCTTGTCACGTTTTTCATTCAACACTTCGGGAAGCATATTTCCCTGTTCAATATAACAGTGCCATACATATCTGCTCGTCGAAGATACAATAGTGAACTGAGTCAGAAATTGTATAGCAAATATCGATCTTGAGACCTTATCCCTCTGACAACAATGGTTTCATGGAGGACATCAGAAAGCTTTATGACTTATTCTCCAAGCGAGCAAAGAGGCAAATTGGTTTCCCCTTCCAACGTATATAATAAAAGGTCATACAAAATTAGTATAAGGTTTAAAAAATATGAAATATTTTGTCCAAAAAAAAAAAAAGAGAATAGATAATGTGTCCTTCACGAAACGCCACTTTCTGCAGCAAATTCATTGTTTCGGTTTTTTTTTCTTAGAAATATGATCTCAAAGCTCTCCATCAAAATAGAGGTTAAAAAGATCTGAAAGGGTCATTCCGTCTCTGATATCAGAGCAGAGCAAAAAGAATCCATAAAAAAGCAATATCATAATTAGTGCGTATACAATTCATTTTTCACCATTGCCAAGTTCTGAAAATGGAGTCACCTTCATTTTTTGAACAAGAATCACTTGAGTCGACTGTATCACTATATGGTGGAGAACCGCATGAGGTCTCTTTATCACGGAACAAAATTTCTCATTCACTATCAAACAAATCTCTAGGGCTGTTTTCATTTTTTGTTTCGGTCATAACGAATCAGCGGTATTTCACAAACGATACTCTTCAATGAAAAAAACATTTGTTTCCAAACAGTTATGAACTAGAATGACAGAATGAACTGCCATAAAAGCTCCCAGTGAACTAAATTACCATACGGTCGTTAAAAACGTTTGGAAACTCCCGCCAAATACACCGATGAATGTATTCGCTCATCGGTCAAACCACAGAGACGCAAGAATTTACCTTCATCTCTTGCATTTTTAACAAGAAAGAATATGGGGTAAGATTTCTCGGTGTAATCCCGATACACATGGAAAATATTGGCGAAAACAATCGGTAAAATCTGTAATCTGTCAGTATCTTCATATTTCGTCTCTCTCTACCATCCAATCTTACAGTTCTGCTTCTTTTTGCATCTTTGCATCTTGTGCCTCTCATTATTTTACGGCCGATTCTTCACCTTTTTTCACCCCCACCTACCTTCGACTTTGACCTGTTTTTCCTGTTCAAATCTCTCTTTATTATTTCTACATCTCTCCTCAACCTTCCACTAATTTTATCCTTCTACCCGTTTTCATCTTTCCCCTCACATTCTTTGTGACATCTAGTATTCTCATATTATTCTCATAGAATTCACCTTTCTCTTCATCAACTTAATATTTTCTCTCCGTATCACTCAGGCTAATATTGTCTCTCCTCTTCCTTTTGAATCTTTTGCTTTCTGCCTCTGATATCGACGACGTTTCATTTTTCTTTTTCACTATTTTACCCACTCTCTTTTCACTTCGCCTTTCTTCAATACGTCTCTTGACTACTCACACCTGTCTCTATGTTTTTAACACGACTTTTCAGTAAATCCATTCTACGGTTTTCTCCTGTTGTATCATCCGAATATGATGGTGGTAAACAGGAATTCCAATATTAGCCCTGATTTCCCAATCCCTTTTTTGCCCTTCCATCATTATTTTATTGCAAACCTTTCCCTCATCTTTTTCTATTACTCCTCCAATATATTCTGACCGATTCCCACCTTTTTGTATCATTATTTTATCTCAGCTCGAAAGCTAAATCACTGTTTAAGAAAAATAAAATTCCACCACTACTAAAAAGAAAGGGTGTACAATCAAAGCACCCCATCGATAATCACCTTTGGAACTGAAATAATAATAATTAAAAAAAATAACCAAAAAGATTGACCCTCAAACTTGGAACCATGAGCACAGAGGAGAATCGTGATTGGCACAACATGGAGTAATCGTGCAATACTGAAAAAAATGGAAGTTCAAGGTAGCATATACACCATTACAAAGCTAAAATGGAAATGGGTGGGTCATGTTTGTGAGAACGGCACACAACCACTGGACATCAAGACTCGAAGCATGGATCCCGAGAGATCAATTGCAAAAACGTGACAGGCAAATTATTATGGCGTCACGGACTAGACAAGCTCAGAAAGTATTAGCCATGTGACGTCTATAATAGAAAAAGTCTGGCAAATCTTGGGGAGAGTCCAACAGCGGACGCTTACAAGCTGATGCTGATTCTTCCTTGAACTTTGTATTGCTTAAACTTCACACCCCTTCTTCAATTTAATCTTCTCCTTGGTCCATTTTTTTCTTGGAGCTTCAGAATTTTTTTTTTCTTTTACCCTTTTTCTACTTCCAATTGTTCACTTTTCATCTGACCCTCTTCCCAGGGCAACTTCAGGTATTATTACAAAATTAGCATCCCCAATTCATGTAGAAAACACTTCTACTGTCCCAGAATTGTTTGTAAAATCTTTCGGTCTCGGGAAAAATCAATGTGCTTTGTTATCAATTTTGCATTTTTTAGTTCATATTTTGTTTGTCGGGAATGAGGCCTTTGCAGGAGCTGAGTTTATCTTCGGGCAACACAACTAACTACATTATTATTACTATTAGCAAAAAAAGACTTTTTTGATGTTAGCAACCCGATCGTTTATTTATTTGTTTATTTTTTTTTTTTTTTGTTCCTGGGTGAAACAGGAAATTTAATTACTACATGGAAGACAAGCATGTAATTGATTCTAGTAAAATTCCCACATCCCCCAATAGAGCCGATAGCCGAAATAATAATTAATATTAACTAGCTGGACGCATGGAAATCTAACGGGTTTTGACGACGAGCGTCATCTTATATCTAATGCCTATGCTCTTCTCCCATTCTATGCTAGTATCTTTTCGTTCTCCACGTTATCGTTTTCAATCATTGTTGCCCCTCCATATTTTTGTTTAAGTATCACAAAAACATGGAATAGTTTCATACGTGGCGAAAAAATAAGATATGTACCAGTATTATCAATAACATCCTTTCATTTTTTTTTTCTTTTTGCTATTTCTCCATGGATAATTCAAAAGTTGTAATATTCACACCTTCCCACCCAAATTTCTATCAAATCTTCAAAAAAGCACATCCTGATATCCAGCTGACAAGCATCTCTCTGCATGTCTTTATTTTGTCCCCAACCCTCCTTCTCGGTATGATGTTACTGCTACATAGCAAGTGCATGTGAGGCACAAGGTCAGCAATTCTAAAGTGGTAATTTACGTAAAAAAAATGAATGTTTATGCATACCGATGATTAAACAGCTGTGCGTGTGTGCTTGCACGTGATTGTGTGTGTGTGTGTGGGGGGGTGTCAGTGTGTATGTGCGTTGTTGTTTTAAGGATTAGTACTGACAGGGATGATGAAAGATAAAAAGAAAAGGTGTATGAAATTAAGCGTATGTTTTCTATATGTTATAAGTGACACATTATGAAGAGCGCATTTTAGATTCAGTAATCTTTCATCTGTTCACACCATCAAAGGAGAAACATGGCAAGATAAAACACAGATTATTTCCCTAATCAGACTCTTCGTTTTTTAATATGGAACCAGTTTACATCGCTCGGCTGATGCAGCGTTTTCCTTTCCACGGATTTGTCATGTTTCCCAGCGACCAGATCTGAAATCACAATAGACGTTCCGGGAGATTGCATCGTCGGTGTCGGTGCAAGTATGGTATGCACACATCGAAAAGATCACGCAATCGACAACTTGAGACATGGCAGCCGGCCCTGTCAGAAAGGATATCTTGACATTGACGATATGTAGCACGCCGTTGTCCCATAGTATAAATATATAAATATATATATATATATATATATATATATATATATATATATATATATATATATATATATATATATATATATATATATGTGTATTATTCTAGTCTAGCATACTTCCCTTTCCTCCTTCATAGCCTCATTTTACATCTTTCTCTCCTACCCTTCTATCAGTTTCTTCCCTTTCTTATCCAGGGAGAATGGCAGATTCCAGTCTTGTAAGGTAGCTGATCAGGAAGATGGTAAACATTTGAGTAGAAAGTTTGTGCGGTCTTACATACAAGCAAAGAGAATAATAGATGGGATTCTGCCAATTTCAGGATTCTGTCATGGTAATACCAATCATTATACGATAACTTGTGATAATCCCTAAATCCCTTTCGGAAGTATTAGCTGAATTGCTAATCCTATGGAGAGGTGAAACGATCGAGACGACAGAATTATGAAAATCGGCAAAAATATCGATGATAGTAATGTGGGTGCTTGCTGTCACTCCATCCCCGGTACAAATCACTAGATACATTCTATACACACTCAGAACCACAAATAAAAACCTACCTTGCATAGCAGAAAACAAGCTCCTTCAGAGCTCTGAGGTTTTAACAGTTAAGCTAACTATATGAGAAAAACAGATCTAATTACCGTAAACAAAGACGGATATTATTGATTCATTTTTTATTAGAAGAAACATCGTCTTCCATTATTAATTCCTGGGTGTTATTTATTTCATCTCTAATTTTAGTTCCTTTTCATCATAGCCCTAGAACTATAAAAAAAAAACCGTCTATCAACAGCAGTGAATAATCGCACGGAAATAGAGAAACTAGTCTGGACAAGACTCGAACTTGCACCCTTTCTTCGTCTAAAATATAATAAATCATATATTATATCATTACGACTGTGGGTAAGATTTGATAAAAACAATCAGCTATAAGAGCTCTGGGCACACAATCAGTGTGTATATATATATATATATATATATATATATATATATATATATATATATATGTATAATGTGTACTGTAGAGAGTGAGACAGACTCGGGAGTGAGGTATTTGAAGGTAAGGTTTATTAATCCTTATAACTAAATTGTCCATACATGTTTCGGGATTCTTCCCATCATCAGTGGTGTGTGCTGTGTGAGTGGGTATTAAAATGTACCATTTGGAACCAGAGTCCACTGCCAGGAGCTATGCATTGTGGGTAAGTTGTGTTGTCAGGGCTGCTGGAGGCCTCCTGCTGAGTGGAAGAATGTCCAGTAGGTATCAGGTCTTTGGTAAAGCAGCAGCAGTTGGTCTTGGGGAGGGCAGAGTGTGTCACTTGGGAGTGATGCAGAGTTAGATTTTTTGGTATGTTTGGGGTAGTGTATATATATATATATATATATATATATATATATATATATATATATATATATATATATAAAGAGAGAGAAAGAGAGGGGAGAGATACAAAAATGTGTATAGATATACAAATATGTTTGTATCTTTGTATGCATCTACATATGTCTCGTGTGTATATCTTCGTATGTGTCTGTTTTTTGAGAATACATGTTTGTATTCTCATACTGATAAACTCATGAACAATATAGACCCCAAAATAGGCAGAATGGGATATATACGTAGATATTTACACGTACATTACAAACGCGTGCGTACCTTATTCTATCGGGGATATGTGTTTTGTAGTCCTACACGTGGACAAATATGTACATATACACATACATATGTACACGTATGTATATACCTACATAAATGTATGCTTGTACACAAACACATATATGCAGACAGACGGACAATCAAACACACGCACACTTTATATATATATATATATATATATATATATATATATATATATATATGTGTGTGTGTGTGTATGTGTGTGTGTGTGTGTGTGTGTGAAGGTGCGGGTCAGTTGCTCTTTGCATCAATATTTTTGTGCACCAGGGACTTAATCTTCTGGCCTAAACATCAAAGCTGCCAGTCTTGACGTTCTTTGCAAAAACAAGTTGATCAAAGTCACTGAAAAACACTGTTCGTTTTTGCTTTTTACGTTATTGTGTGAGGCAATTCTTTTTTTTCCCTCTCCCTCTCTATATTTTTCCCTCTTTTTCCCTACCGTCTCTCATTCTACCTCTTCGAATTCAAGTGCACAGTTCAGAGCGACATGTTTAACGAAAGGTTACTTTTGAGCTGGTGACCTTCACAAAGATCACGCTTACACGCACATACCCGTGCATATGCATTCGACTCAATCATCAGAATACGTACATAGCCAGACTCTTCAAAGGCAAGAGTACAGCCTAAATACAGATAGACACAAGGAAATTATGTACTAGCTGGAATAAAAAAAATCTCAGAATATCAAAACACTGGAAAGCAAACAATATTTCTTAGAGGTTTTATGGAATCGAAAAAAAGTGTGTTAGTGGGATATACCGTCGCATAACCCTGTCTCGTTTAGTGTATTCATAGTAGAAATCTCAAAAATATTATTCGTCTCCAAACTGTGTATTTACAAAATCACTTTTGGCGTTCGTGCACGTCAAAGCCGAGTAAGATCTTCTAAGTGAATGTAGCAAACAGATATTGTCATTGGTAATGCATCAAAGAGTTTCGACGGATCCAAACCATTTATGGCGATTCGTGTAACACAGGTGATTCCATGTTTATACATCGGGATGTCCTCTGATTCGCTCCTCACTTTCTATAATGATATTCAAATGAATGGATCTCGGGATAAAACCTTTTTTTGCGGAGCAGTAGTTTAAATTAGTATGTCATGTGCATATTGAAACCTGCTGATTTCAAATTCTTTTGTTCTTCCCCGGTGAAGCACGATTGCTGATTTGTAAGAGGTCAAACATAAACTTACATCACCATAATCAGGAGTAGCCGCAGCAGCAGCTTTATATTTGTCCAGTCTAAATTTCGAAAGATCACTTTGAGGCAAGCAGTGGAGAGTTTGGTAGGCTGGTCTCATCGAGAGAAAAAGGGTCTATTAAAGAGGCTACTGAAACGATACGTTGCAGAAATTTGACATACACGGGGTCTACACCCTGCTGTTGGTCTTGATTGCATTGATGAATTTGGGGGATACTCAATTAGTCGAAGACTTTATTGAAGTCAGCAAGAGCTATTGCAATCGTATTTTTGTATCTTACTGCTTTCTGCTTCGGTTGATTTACTGATTGTTGATGTACTATAATCGACTAGCCTTTTCTGAAGCCATCCCATTCCCATGAATAGTTTTCATCTGGTATAAATTTGATACAGTTCGAGATCACTTGGGTAAGAAATTTGTACATGTAGTTGAATTGGCTGATTGGTCCATAGACACGAAGATATTTTAGGTTCTCTTTTTATTTGATTGAATGATGGTTGCAGTTTTGCAAATCTCTAGGACTTTGCTCTGTTTGTGGCATTTTTTTCAATTTTTGAACGATTGGGCTAGTTTCGTATTTTCGCCACGTATGAATACATATACATTTTTTGGAGCAAATTTCCTTTCCGTGGAATGACTACTCTGGTCACAATATAATTTACATGTGGATAACCAATGCATATATTGTCAAGCTGAAAGGGGTCAAGAATATTTTAAACTTTGTCTCTTGTTTCTTTGCAACTGACACAGCTCCTTGGGCGATATTATTTTCAAATTCCTGAGAGAATAATCAATTTTTTTTTATCTCAATTAGGCATTAACAAGACAACCCCCCCAGTACCTTTCCATACACCTAAAAAGGTGCTCAGGTTGCAATATCAAATCCAAAGATATTTTGTGTCAATCCCTTTCATGATTTTTTTCTCTTTGAAAAAAAAAGGTGTTTCTCCAAATGTTATTTATGTTATGTACATCATTGTTGTAGCGACGACCATGATATATAAGAGCCATAAAATATGATATTGAAAAATTGGTATAGTTTGAAAGACTCCA
>OY735209.1:39058069-39085569 GCA_963457665.1 Thysanoteuthis rhombus | reverse complement strand
TATATATTACATACTTGCAACATATCCACCGACACAGCAATTCCTTTATCAGGCAACATATGGACTGAGAGCTTTCAGTTCACATGAGAAAATCAAAGTGGCATTAGCGGATTCTAACACGTAACTCCCTGCCTTGAGATCTAAACTGGGCAAATAAAGCAATCGAAATAAACGACAAAATTACTTAAGTAACCCCAGATTTGCTGACAATGCCGCCCTTTTTGCTGAGAAACTTCGTGATCTCCTAATACTTCAAGACCAGCTGAATTAAGAAAGCAAGAAAATTGATCCTCACAATAACTTCTGTGAAACAAATGTCATGAACAACAAACACTTTGCGGGCATAGGCTCAGCGATAAAAATCGAAAAGCAGCACTGAAGAAAGTTGACACATTGATCTATGATAGCTAATCTCTATAAATCATTCTAGATTGGCAAGCGTTTGGAAGAGCAAGCTTAACCTTCAAGATTGACCTTCCAACTGAGGAATCATGTAACATGCACGGGGTATGATCATACTCAACATTACATGGAGAGATCACAAGACGGCACAATATATGTTAAAAAAACAAAAACAGAACAGAAAAACATTGAGAATATATTAGAAAACCCGAACGGCAATACGCTATTGATGGTGCTTGAATGTCAAGCAATCACTGGACATAACAATTCACTACGTAGATCTCTGAAAGATATATGCAAAACTGTGGCCATAAAAAATGTATTGGCATGACAAACAAGACATGCTTTGAAACTATCGGCTCTCCTACGGACACTGAAATACTGATGAAATTAACAACAATATGCATATCTGCAAGCAAAAAATATCAAAATGACCGAAATTCAAATAATGTTAGACATACCAATCCGACCCTGCATAAGGATGTTACTATACATGGATGTTGGGAGAACCTTCGAAATTGATGGTTCCCAATGTTCTCATTCGATTCCTGACGGTGAATATTTGTTGATGTGTATTTGAGAGTTAAATTTTTGGCCCTCATTAGTGTATATACCACCCTCGTGGTTTGATGCTCGTTTTTAAATGCAAGCAAGTCCAGTATATTATAGTTCTATCATAGTGAATTTACCAGTCCTATTGTAGTTGACTCACCAGTAACTCACTATTGTGGTCTGGTGCCCGAATGCACTGTTAGTAACTAAACGGTAGTAGGCTTATCTAAACAAGCCCTATCATAAGGTGATAGTTGGTATGTTTACATTGCTGTCCATTACTACAGTATGAAGGGTTTGATCTCGGCATCCTCTTAATACTTGTGGCCGTGTTCCAGTTGTAATAACTTTGAAAATAAATTGTTTCTTATGTAAAATGTAAGTCTTATAAGGTTCAAGTGGTGATATATAACAAGTTTGTCCAGAAAGTATCCAGGTATTTGATATTACCATAAATGAAATTATCTACCTAATGCAATGGCGCCCCAGTCCCGTGAAAGTACTCCCTTTGAGCCTCTCACATATTCGGAGTCCCTTTCCCCCTTCCAAACAGTCTCATTTCGGGATCTTCATCAGTGACCTTCCTGATCTTGCCCACAGTCTAAAACCCCTTCCTTTTCATTAACAAAAAGAGGTCTCTGGACTGTACTCCGACCAAAAGATAAATTTACAAAGAATAAAACAAACATAAAAAAAAACTTTACACGTGTCACGTGGAAAGGGTGAACTCAATTATTTTGAATGCAACCGCGACACAATTAATTGAGTTTACTCAATAGACACTCACTGCCGACTGAGTAACCCTACAGTGAATTGCCGCTCTACAAATGCAGATTAACATCCCTTATGTTTATTGTCAAGTTACATCAAGCTTGCACTACTGGATCTTGTGATATTCAAAATGGTCGGATACATCCCGGACAGATTTCGTAGCTAGGAACTGCATATCAATAAATCTGCCATCTCTTCATATCCTCTTTTCACTCTCCCATTTGCTGTCCGTCTTCACGAATCTGTCTCGTGTTGTTCACCATATTTTTTATTTGCTATTTAATATGGCAGATTAGAATATTCATATCCACGAGGTTTGTAATGTATTCACAACAGCCCTTTTCATCTGCTTAACAGGTCGGCTATTTGAGTCAACTTTGTAAATTGATCCAAGTCTCCAGAGAGCTGAACGGCTCATCGGACCACAAACAATGTTCAAACGATTGTCTTTGATCCACAAGCTTCACTTTTGCCGAGTATGATACTTGTCTGCACGCTATGACATCGTAAAACGATCTTTACTAATCAAAACGAATAAAACATCGTACATCCCTGTTTATGCTTGAAACACACGGATAAACAGCATTCCTCCAATATTTGATCGTAGGCATTTACTACAATATTCACTGTTTTACATTTTCTTCTCTAGATCGCGACATTACAGTCGTTATACACCTTGACTTTCTCCAAGAGTATGTTGCATTTGGCAATGTTGAGTTTTACTTACAATGATAAGAGCATCTGAAATTAAATTCAAGATTACTGTCACTATGAGGAAAAAATAATTTCTGTTAAGAATCAAAGAGAAGTGGCAGGTAGAATTACAGCAATATTGTCTCTAACTTAATCATCAAAACTAACGTTACTGGAATAGATAAGCCACGCCCATGAACGACAGTCACTTGAGGTGTGAGAATCTAGTTCTAGTCTTGTCGGAAACAATTTCATTGTTTTCCAATGCCGTGCCTTTGATTATAGCGGTAAAAGGGTCAATCGACTAGCAAGAAAATATGATATCAATAATAATAATAATAATAATAATAATAATAATAATAATAATAATAATAATAATAATAATAATAACAACAACAACAATAATGATAATGATAATAATAATAATGATAATAATGATGATGGTTTCACACGTTTTAAATTTGTAAAAAATCAAACCCTTCTTAACTTCATCCCAAATTTGTCGAAAGAATGCATGCTTGAATACATCACGTCATCCCTTTGGTATGATTAAAACATTTATTGAGTATTGTTGGTGTTTATTGCATCTATAAACGTTTCACAAAAATCATGACCGACCAGATCCCTAAAAAACTGGATGAAAACCAACCTAGGGAAAAAGCTGGATTTAGAAAAAGCTACTCGACCATGGACGATTTCCATTCAATAAATCAACTGAAAGAGAAAGCAGCAGAATGCAAAATGCCACGCTGTAGCATTTATATACTTCTAGAAGGCATCTGACTTTGTAGAAATTCCCAAGGTCATGAAGGCCAGCACTCAACAAGGTGTAGACCCAGTACTGCATCATATATACAATCACAGCAGCGAAAATGAGTAAAACAAGGTGATACCAGCTCACACAAACTCTCTACAGCCTGCCTCGAGATGATCTTTTGACTCATTGACTGGGAGAATAGACGAATCAAAATAGACAGCAAATATGTAATCATCCTCTGATTCACAGACGACATTATCCTTTTACCATAGAACTTCTATGACCTCCAACTAATGCCAGATGAACTAAACGAAGAATGTAAAAAAGTTGGCCTACACATGAACTTCAGTAAAGCGAAAGTCATGCGCAACGATCACCATGAGAATAAGGATATAATCGTCAAAATCGAAGAAGCAAAACTGGGGAAAATAGACCACTACATCTACATAGGACAACAAATCTCTATGAAACCCACAAAGGAAGAAGAAATCATGCAAAGAATCGACCAAGGACGGCTATCCTTTGGCAGAGCAAGCTCAAACTTCAAATATACGACGATCCCAATAATCCTAAAACAGAAGAGTATATAACCAATGCATTCTCACGATAGTCACTTATGGAGCTGAAACATGGAACTTTACCAAGAGATAGACAAATTGAGAAGCATGCAATGCAAACATGGGAAAATCATGCTCAACCTTACATGGAGAGATCACAAGACAGCGCAGTATATCAGGAAGAAAACAGAAGTCTGAGACATCATAGAATGTATGAGGAAACATTAATGGCAATGGGCAGCTCATGTTGCAAGAATGACAGACAACCGATGGACATCACGACTCACCATATGATCCCCTAGATATCACTTGCGAAACCGAAGGTGACGGAACATAATATCGAGAAATAAAATGGACAAATTTAAATGATACTGGCCTCGCGACACCCATGATATAAAAATGTGACAGATCCTGGGAAGGTCCTTGTCCAGCGACAGACGTTGAAAGAATGATGATGATGATAATGATTGCTGTCTATGAAGGAACCTATTCGATGCTCTAAATGAAGAACTATTTCGTTCAAGAGCTGGTGACGAGTGTTCGATTCCAGGTGATTCCCAAAATTCGGAATATAGATTCTAAAAGTCATGCGTGCTACAAAAATCAATGTTACACTTTTATTCAAAGTAATTTGATGTTAATTTGATATGCATTTGATGTAACACTCGACTCCCTAATTTTTCTTGTTATATAGTTTATGAAAATCGCATTATATTTACAATGCAAATAGAAGCCCCTTTAAAATCTTTTTAGATTTTTTTTTTTTAATGTTTTAATTCAAGATGTCCCTCAGTGTCCACTGGGCATTGTGACACTTCTTTAATACATATCAAGAAGGTAGAGTAATTCCTCAGTTGCATCGCAGGGATGTGATTCTCAAGTATTGTGTCTGCAGTCTGGACAGTGGTCTTGTCCGTTGCATAATCACCAGTGCCAACAGTCAGGGACAATCTTGATATGACCATGGACTTTCCGCTGGGGTAAGGTGTCAAAGAGTTTGTGGGTATGGAATTTTAGGTTAGGTTTTAACACTCTGTCCGGGTTAGTCCTTTATGCAATCCCCAAAACCCGGCCATTGGCCTCTACTTTTACTGTTCTAGATCATATTGTGCCATTTTCCCCCCAATTTTTCATATTCTTTCATCATCTATGATATCAAACAATATTTCAAAATGTTTCTTCTTTGCTTCAGCTCATTTTGACTTCCCTAGCTACTCGTATAAGTGCTGGAATTTTCTCCCAGGAAGGATCGTTTGATGGGATGACTAATATAACTGGCCGGAAAAAGCAAGTTCAAGTTTCACATTGGAATTTTCTTGCATCCTGTTACACGATGGACGCCTATAACTAGTTTCAGTTAAATCTAATTCAAATTAGACAATAGTTTGCAAATTAAGTCCACACACTTACATCGTAGTTATATGTCCGTGCCATGAAATATTACCAAAATCTTATGTCTTTTGGCAGGGGCATCTTTAAATGTTTCCAGTGAATTCCAATAATTTTTTTTTGGTGGGGGGTCTACAAAAGAAATGATTGGATCCTGGTTCGACTCATAACCAACCCTCCGTCGTAGTTTGATTATTTTTTGAAATTGTATTTCCGTGAGATTGTATGATTAAAAAAAATGTTACTCTTTCAAGAGAGCTGTGATATCCATACTTCTGTTATGCATTTACAGAAAACTCAAATACAAGACTTCCAAATGACTTATGGTAGTAATTGTCCTGATTTCTCAAAGATTGGTATCAGGCTCATCAAATAAGAGGGTCTTTTTAACTTATTATTTCTCATACTACCTGGCAAAGAAGTAAATCAATACTTAATCAAAAACGTTAAAGAACTGTATTTATGAACCAATTGAAGATTAAACATCTTAGAATAGGTAAAAATTCATCAGCTGTCTACGATTTTGTGCTAAAAATGATACACATCCAAGCAGAAATTCGAAACCAGATCGACAACATCAATACTCTGTAGCAGCTAAAGGAGCCTGTTTACCTTAGTATTCCATACGCTAGTTTAGAAATAAAGGAATGAGTTCACTCCCAATTGCGTTCTTCATATCTCTTGTCTCATTTGGTATATGTCAGCATATCCATATTCAACAATATTTACTTCACTCCGTTAACATGTCATTTGCTCATATCAATCAATTCACTATGAATGTGTTAGTCCAGCTGCCGATCAAAACCATTCAAGCTTACTTATTGCTGTCGATTAAGATTTATCTCACTTTACATATTTAACTGTATATCTCTAGCAAACCAAGCATCTTTACTTCTCAAGTTTATGTGATTTAATCTGTTAATATCTATCAACTTTTCTCATATGCATCTACTTATCCTGCTATCTATCTATCTATCTATCTATCTATCAATCTATCTAACAATCTATCTATCTATTTATCTATTTGAATCTATCTCCGTCCATTCATCTCTACCCCAAGTCCATCGTAAATCTCAATCAGTCTCGGACAATATATATATATATATATATATATATATATATATATATACATATATATATATATATATATATATATATTCTACAGAACTGCCTTATATCTTCGGGATGCTAAACATTGAATAGATCTTACTCGACTCAATGAAAGTCAATACAGCTTAACGCAGCATATTGAGAAGCCTATGTATTTCTATTTCTACGTCCCCAACGTGTGAGCGTACCGACTGATCCGTGGGCAATGGATTGATGATGACCCTTTAAGGAAAATGGACTCTATCGGCTTACGTTCACACTTGGGTGGAGAATGTCACTTATGCAGTACCGATCAAAATTGCTCGTGCCATACAGTAATGTGCATGCGCAAGCAGAGTATGCGATGTTTGCTGCAAACATTGCAGCAACCCTATTATCAGTTTCTTCCTCTGTCTTCAATCCTTCTTTTCTTCCCTTTCTTTCTCTATCTCTCATTTTTCTTCCGCTCTCTATATCTTTTTATTTCTATCTTTTTCTTTCTATCTTTTTCATTCTTCCGATTTTCGTTTGCCTATCCCTAATTTTCCTCTTTCTCTTTGATCAAATGAACAACTAATTTTTTATATTCTCCTTTTCCAAAAAGTTTTTTGTCCTTATATACCTTACCTAATATTTTATTTCCTTATCCGTGTCCTAGTTTGATAGATCTTTCTATTTCTCTTCTGTCTCCCTTTATCCTCCTATATCTTAACTTTTTTCGTTATTTTTATTTCTTTTGTCAAATTCCAGTATTTTGCCTGGCCTGTCTTATTCTGTCCTTATTCATGCATTCTTTAAAATGATTGTTGTTTTTTCCTCGTTTATCATTCCTTATTCTAACTGTACTTCTTTCTCTTCTTTTAATTACTCGTTTACTCAATCTTCACCTATTTCTTTCAGACTCTTTCTTTCGGGCAATGGTCGCACTTTTTGTAATTTGTTCATTCATTTTCTTTCCTCGTCGTTTTTATTCATTCGTTTATTTATTTCATTTTTATTTCTTATCTTTCTCATCTATTCATTGGTTCATTTCTTGAAGCGCTTATAGCTTTTTGTTATCACTTTTCTTCCTTTCTTTGTATCTTTCTCATCCACTCTGTCATGATTGTATCATTTCCTCTTCCTTTTGATTTTTTCTGTGCCAAAGAAGCGCATTGTTTATATATTTCTATTTATTCTTCTTCATTCTTTCTTTAATCGTATTTCTAGCATTCTTTTTTTTTGTTTTACAATCTTTCAATCATCCTGTAAGCTCTTTCCTTTCTCTCTATTTTTCGTCCTTTGGTAAATTGTGCTTCTCATACTTTTCCATTCCGTCTTTACATTTCTCATGTATTATTGCTCACACCTTTCCTTTTTTTCCTTTTTTTCTTTTGTCCTTCGAAAATAATATAGTCTTGATTTTGCTTTTTTTTGTCGTTATTTCTCTTTATATCTTTGTTTCCCTCAATTCTCTCTCTCTCTCTCTCTCTCTGCATTATTTTTCTCTTCCAGTTCATTTTCTTTTGCTCCCATTCTGTGCAAGTTTCATCATCGTTAACAATCGCGTTTCTTCTTCTTCTTCTTCTTCTTCTTCTTCTTCTTCTTCTTCTTCTTCTTCTTCTTCTTCTTCTTCTTCTTCTTCTTCTTCTTCTTCTTCTTCTTCTTCTTCTTCTTCTTCTTCTCAAAAACTATTACTTTTTTCGTGTTTATTATCCACCTTGTTCCCTATCTTCGTCAATATCTACCCTCGTATCATTGAAATCGTTTTCTATTCTTTCTTACTGCGTAAACATCATTCTGATTGAACCTCATCTCAGCATCTATTTACAATCCCCTGCCTTTAGACTGAGGCAATCTCTTGAAAGTCATAACCCTATGGTCACTCTCCTCTACTTATGATATTTACTAAACCCAACTTCGTCTTTCATATTTCTATATAGCTGAACACCAAATAAGGCTCGAACTCACTGCACTAGCAAATTGATTCCTTTCTTAACGCCTGTATTCTAGCCATCTACCAAAATAAGAGCCAAAATCTCCACTAAGCAGCGCTGACTAAATTATCTTACAATTTATTTCAAATAAATGCTTTCCTGGTTTTTCTTTTATACGGATAAACAAAGCAGAAGCTTTTTTTATAAAAATGTGCCGGAAGAAAGTTAGATATAGAAAAACATACGTTATAATTGCACGATAGATTTGAAGTCTAAATGCGAAGGATATCGAGAAGATAAATATTCTTTTCAGGATTCACTCAGTGGTGCCGTTGTTCTTGACAGAAACGACTAGGATGTCATTTTCGACATTTCCAATGATCAGGCAATGACATGGTCGGAATTACAATGATAATAATCTCATCATAGAAAAGCAAATGTCACTTTTTGTTTGCTTGCTTGTCGGTTAGTTTTAGGCCATACTAGAAAAATGAGGATGAAGCGGTGATATGGCTGGAAATTATTATTAGTTGATTTCATCCTTGGCTCAGGTTTCATTTGTTTGTAATTACTTAAACTAAGCCTTTACACTTTTTGTTCCAAATAATACTGATTCATTGAAATAGCGGATACATTGTTTCTTTTCTTTTGAAGAACAATAAGACTAATTTATACAAGAACAAACTTTTATACAAATTGATTTCATCCTGATAAATAATTATTCCATACATGGAAAAAATTTTTTATGGGTACTATGTTTGTTACGTGTAATTGTACAGGTTCTATGCTTGCTATCTCGGATAAAATAAATCGAACGTATACACTATTTTCTCCAACAACTATCGCATCTTGTATACATGAAGAAAATTATCAGCAGTTGCTTTGTCTCCCTGAACGAAGCTCATCTCTCTCTCTCTCTTTCTCTCTCTCTCTCTCTCTCTCTCTCTCTCTCTCTATATATATATATATATATATATATATATATATATATATATATATATATCATGGTCACAGAAGAATTGAAAAAGAGTAGAAAAAAGAGAGACCTTATTTCGACAAAACATACATCTCATTCATGTATTGGGAAGAACCTAACCATTTTAGATGATGGCTTATCAAATTGGAAAGATAATGTGTGTCAGAATCTTGCGATTGAGTTCCAACAAATGTGAAACACAGAGACCAGAACACGAACAGCTGTCATTGGAGCGCTGGACTCTATCAAAATACCATTATGTTGAGCATATAAAAGTATCGATTTCCCCAAAGTATGTATATATATATATATATATATATATATATATATATATATATATATATACATATATATATATATATATATATATACATATATATATATATATATATACATATATATATATATATATATATATATATATATATATATATATATATATATATATATATATATACTTTTCGGTTTGGTTTTTGTCCACCATATTTTGTGATTCCTCGCACGTTTGGATTTGAGATATACCTTAACCAAAAAAGTAAAATCATTATATGTTAAATATATGTATTGTGAGTAAACGCAGGTGTCAATCAAATATGCAGAGGACCTAGAACTACAAAGAAGACAACAGAACATATTGGAGAGGAAAAAAGATGTAAGTAAAATTCAAAACCATAAATCAAAAATATACAATAATTTTCTGTTATATTTTCGAAGAAAATTTCCTTTTCCTTCAAATCATGACGTATATTTTTCTTTCAAAGGTTTTTTTATCCGAAAGAGAAAATGTCTATTAATTGAAATACTATTTTTCTACAGAATTTATCTAAAATTCCTGTTAATATTTTTTCAACTGTTCTATTGTTCAATAGATTTCATTTTTTGTTTTCATATGCAGTCTGGGAAAAAAAACATTTACAGCATCAATCTTTTTCCAGTTCTCTTCTTTAAAAAAAAAAGTTCCCCTTTATCCGTCTTACAATATGAGGACTAGTAGGGACTCTCTAATCGAAAATTACAAGGTTTTCTCAAATATTCTACCTTATTCCCAAAGAAGCTTTTTTTTTTTTTTGGTAAAGATACTTTTGGTATGATAGAAGTAAACTTAAATATTCGATGAATGATAGTAAGTTACAGAGTAACTTTTTTCTGGCGTCTAAGGATTTCGAAAAAAGTGTAAGAAGATTCATGGTCCAGATAAAGAGTGGTGGTTTTGAACCCCCACGGATAGATTGACATTCAACGCCATCAAATTAAAATTATATTAGGAAAAAGAAATAAAAAAAAGGACCGTGTATAAAGATTTTAACGATGTAAATAAGAAAGATAGATGCTTAGTTTAGTTGCTTTGCATACGAAAGAAATTAAGGGAAAGATAGAAAAGACAAGGGCAGATGATCATTTAGTCCCTGTATTTAGTCCTGGCTAATGCATCCCTCGCCCTGGACAGCAAAAATAGAATAAGTTATTGAAGGAATGTATTCCATTTACGTTCTCAAAGGTGAGTGATATATTAACCATTCAACAACGGGAAATTATCTCAAATAAGTTTTATCTATGATATAACACAGAGCAAAATTCATTCCGTCGAATCAAAGCCACATTGAAGAGTTGTAATACAATGCAACCGCTATCTGCAGATGACACAATTATCAATAATTATTGTATTTAACGCTCCTTATTCTGGGTTGAACAACCTCAGGTAAGGTAATTCGTCCGTTATAAGCTATAAACAGCGGTTTTCCAACTCAGGAATGGAGCACTTTTCAGGTTTTCAGACTGTCATAACAGAATCGAACGAATCGATAATAAACATTTTAAAAATTACCTTCTGCTTCTGAAAATATTAATCACGTTTTGTTCAAAATATCTGGATCAAAATTATGATCCATTTGCCCATGGATAAAAAGTTCGAGCGTGCCTGTTCATTTACTCCTGTCAGTTTAAAAGCAGATTTGCTCATATTTTATCCAAAAATCAACTAGTTGAAGAGAAGCCAACGATATCAATACCTCCAAAATTGGGAAGGTTGGGTCAAGTTTAAATTTCTACTTACTTCGAAAATTGAATTTTCATGTAAACTTTCAAAATTCCGAAGTCTTAAGCCCTCTGCCACAAAGAAAGATGTAATGTAATATAATTCCAGGTTCCTACATGAAGATTGTGGCCTTGAAAGTGGAACAGACAGACATGAGAATGAGTTTTATCTTTGATCAACGGTGCCTATCGAGAAAGCACTTTCAGGAAATTGTTCTTTGGGGCAAATTCATGAAATTTATCTCCAGCCATCAAAATGTAGCTTTGAAAATACTGTCGTTTGGGCACTTTCTTATAGCCTATCCAAAACATTATAGACACGCTATGGGTAAATAAGTAACTTATCTGAGAAGTCATCAGATTTGTTCGCTCTGTGATACATTATGATGGATCATATTGATACAATAAATCCAGTAAGTCAAGCTAAAAGCTGTAGAGATTTAATTTACCCTAGGGTTATTTATTAACTTAAAACGTCACGTAAGGGAATCAGTACAGATTTCCAATTTTATAACAAATTTGCATGGACTTAAAAAGTTACCACGTCTTATGTATCCATTATCTACACAAGCCACATTGAAATCCAACTAAGAACTAAATTCTCATTGATGGGTACGTAAGTGCATCATGACAAATCTGGATTCAAAAGAGACGATCCTTTTCAACCATCTATACAGGGTTTATAAATGTAACGTTCGACTGGTTCTGTGGAAAGTCACACTGAGTTCAAAGGTCCATCAAATGACACATACATGAAAGTGCAAAGGACACAGGCGTAGACAAGAAAAAGATGACAGCAAAGATACAAAAGACATCCAGGCATAGGCACCGAATATGGAGTGTATTAAGGGGATCATGCATGCCCCTTAGGGACGATTCGACATCAGCAGATCCACAGGGGGGCCAGAAAGTACTCATCCAAAAAGCTATGATACAACAACTTAGGTAGGGATATCAGTTCGGATTAACCTATGTATACTGTTAAATGAGTTTAGTGTCTCCCATTATATAAAACTATCTTTTAGGTATCCAGCGAATGTACACAGTCAATTTCTCAAATCTATCTATTTATCTATCAGTCAGTTAGTTGATATGATACATAGAAATATTTCTATTCCACCTTACCAATCCTCATTTCTGGGACCACTCCCCTATTAACTTGCATTTGAGTCTCCATATCTGCCAAGTTATTGCATACTGTATATATACTAGTCTGACGAGTCATCATTATTCAACTTCAATTGTTGCCCCAAAAATAACGCCTTGTACTACACAATCTTCATATCGATGTTTATGTCTGATAATTTACTAATGTAAATAGTAAACTATTGTGACATATAATTCAAAATGATTCTTACAGAAAAGAAAAAAACAATGATCTTATTAAAAATTTGAAAAGGGAAAGAATCTGATAATATTCCACATCAAAAAGGCTCAAATATCAAATCATATCACTTGCGTCTTTTGAATATCCAGGATAAAAAGTACCTAAGTTAATCAAGATCTATTCCTTTAGTCGGGTGAATGCACAAAGCAGAGGTTTCAAAGCGAGAATTTTTTTTTCTACCTTGATGTAATTCTAGAGTAAATGATCAGTTTCAATTCTCTTTAGTCCATCAACTCTAAAACAAATCATGAATATTTTTTTCTGGCGTTTTACTCTCCCCATTCATCTTTTCTTCCCTTGTTTGTTTGTTTGTCTTTTTCTTTCTTCCCTTCTTTCTTTCATGCTTACTATCTTATGAGCACTGTCTTTGCTATCAATTGCTCTACAGATTATAAAGAAACCAAGAATTGCATTTTCTGAAAGCTCACCAGAAAGAAATGCCTACAGGTAAGCTCACTTAACCACCAACATCTCAAATCTCTTTTGACAGCACAACCTTATATATATATATATATATATATATATATATATATATATATATATATATATATATATATATATATATATATATATATATATATGTATTCCTTTCATCTATTACCAAGCCAGCGGGCCAAATGAAAAGGGCTTTCTTTGTATTATTTAAGTGAATCACATGTGTGTATTTATTGGATTTGACAAGAGTCTCAAAGTTCACTCTTTTTTCGAAAAGTGACTACTCGAAACTGACATCACGCTATAAATACTGTAAAAATTGGAGGAGAGAAACGAAAAGTATTGTCATCAGACAAAGAGCAAAAAGTAATTTTCTGTCTCTGACAGTCCATTTATATTCGAGAAAAAAGTGTTAAAGATAAGGATTATCTTCATTGCAGAATGTATTAGGCTCGATCTTATACTTTCCCACATCTAACCGAAGAATCCGATCCAACGAAGTAAATATTAAAATCCATTTTCACACAAGTTGCCTGGTGGTCACAGCTGGAGGCTGAGTGACAGCAAGTCTCCTCACGTATCCAGCCCGCCTTCCCACACTCTATCAATCCACAGCAGTGGTGTGGTTTACAGTTTCACACCTGTTGCCTGGTGGTTCTCGCTGAAGGATGGATGAAAGTAAGTCTCCCGAGGACTTCGGACCTCCTCTCATCCCTCCCTCACTTATCATAGCGATGCTGTGGTTAGTGCTTCCACCATCATATGTATCCGTATGTGTGCGTGTGTTTTATCTTCCTCTGTTAGGCCACTGCTAATAGCTGCGGTCGTGGATCTCATAATCCTTGTACTTTCTCCTATAGTTATACAGTCTCAAGAAGTACTGTGGTGTGCACAATCTTAATCTTTCCTTTAACCCTAATCCCTCAAATGTTGCCTGCGGTGTCTTTGGTTCGGTTCTGAGTTATTTATCCGTCTATCATTCGACGGTTGTTGGTATTTTCATTTTTGGCCTTAATTTCATTTTTTCAAGCATTTTTAAAACCACAAAAAACCTATTACAAAGTAACTATCGCTGTGAGCTGGTTCCATTTTTTAATTTTCATCGTACGGAACCACAGCGTCAGGATATCGCAGTTCCCTTCACTACATAGAAAGATCATTTGTCCTAAAAACTAGATTCCCAATGTAACTATACTGCTGAACTTGATCATCACTTTTGGTCCTTTGTAACAACAACTGTAACTCCAAAGTATAAAGGGATACCTACTTCAAGCAAGTTGAGATTTCATTTTCTCCAAGCACTAAATGTTTTTGTTTTTGCTTTTTTTTTTTTTACCATATAAGTACAATGTTGAACTGGGCCTTTTCTTTCCAGCCGTTATATGAAACTGAGACACCAACATGTTTTAGTTGCTTCTTTTTACTTCATTGGGAAATCATTTTTTGAAACGTTGAATTCACGTTGGGAGTTTATCTTCAATGTTACAAGAATGCTCAACTAGATCCAGCCTTCATGTCCTCCTTAAAGAATTATGGCTTACTTCCATTTACTTGCTTTAGAGAACCATGTTTCTAAAATAAAAATTCCAGGTGTAAAATGTTAACCAAACGGGTTGATGTCTGTGCTAAATGAAATTCCATGTCACTCGTTTATTTGGAAATAAGCTTTAATAAGCATATCTCAAAGGAAGAGATTTCAGTTTCTCTGTCAATTCATCCGTCTATTTCCCCCCTGCTTTGTCTAACCAAATGACATGCATTACTGTAAAAGAAATCCCTGTGATTGTATAAAGCGCTCAAAATATGTGTTTATCATCCACAGTATATGATTTTTGTGTTTGTGTTTGTGCGTGTTTTTTTCTTAATTTACATCTGTTTTGCCAAATCGAGGCTTATTTCAAATTTTTATCATATTCTGACTGAAATTTCTTTACCAACCGTAGTATTGTTTTCTTTTCACCGTTCCTTCCTGAAATACCAAATTGATTTTTTTCGAAGCGTTTTGTCCCAATTTAATCCCATGCACACAGGTGTCAATCGGGTGTTTATAATAAAGAATAAACCTGAAAGGTGAGAGATTTAGAACCAGATTATCTTGATAACACCAATTTATGAATTATTTATGTGTAACAACCTAATATGATAGGAGGGAGGAAGCTTCCCAACTACATTGTTTCACTACGCCATTACCCCGAAAAGTTTAGGTGACACAAGGAGGAATAAATGGAAAAATTGGCAAAAAAATGGTATTCTTTATTTTCCAGTAGAATGATTTCGACAGAAATGTTGGTAAAGCTAGGGAAAGCCAGGTTTTCCTGACAGTTGAACAGATTCATCATTCTCATCAAATTATCCGACTTGGCAATTTATTTGATACAAGAACTAGACAAATTCAGAAAATACTGGCTCTGCGACACCCATGAGAGAGAATTGTGGCAAATCCTGAGGAGAGTCTATGTCCAACCACGGACGTTAAAAGACTGATGAAACGTTGTAAATTTGACACATCGTGTGATGCAACCTATATCATCATTATTACAGAAATTTCAACTATGGTGTACAGTGATGGTGTAAAAATAAATAGATAGATAGATAGATAGATAGATAGATGCATAGTGAAATAAAGGGAGATAGAGGGAGATTCCTGAAGCTATATCTATGTTCGTGTGGGAAATAGAGAAGACCTAGTACATCAATCCCTGATCAAGTCGTTGGTTAAAACGCCTATAGGTATGACAGCAATGCAAACTTTGATTCCTCGAAAGCGACCGAAACTAGAAATTTTAGTTCCAGTGTTAAGGAAAGAATTACCTCTTCTTAAAAGAGGCTTCACACAGTTTTCAAACTCTCAAAGGATTTAACCGAACATTGTTGGTGGAATATCCTCTTTAACCTGTTTGTAAAAATATCTCTGCCAACTCACAAGTGAGTGACTTTCACACACGAATAACTGATTGAGAGTGGTAAAGGAAGATCGGTTCCGTTACTTCATGTCGTGCCTACTACGTTCCACAACCCTTGTTCTCTTTCATTTTTTTTCTTGTAAACATTGAAATTCTGCTATGAAAAATGTTACTTCTATAAAATAAAAAGTACATATATTTCAATTGATCTCCAGGAAACTACTGTGTTACTAGGGATGTCATTTAAACTGAGTCATTAAACAATATGAAAACATAAACATTTGAAAAAGCAGAAATAATTCATCTTTGATTTGGGTGTATTTGCCCGACTGTGTTATCTATAATTACAAATATATTACAAATTCCAGTAATGTTTCCGTGGTGCTGTGGTCTTTGGGAATGGATCCGAATGGGAGCAAAACATTTTTTTTCCTTTTTCCCTCGTTTTTGAGATCAGTGGCAGATGGATCATTAGGCTTCCCTTTTTGCTTTCGACATTAGTGGTGGCTTAACCATTAATTTGGATAATGTTTTTGCTCTTCCTATGGTCAAACTCTTTCTATTGATCCTCAACTTCGTTTTTTGTACGTAACGATAACGGAATACAATAAACAGAACAGAAACAAGTGACGCCATACACAAATAACAGTGATACGGTGACGTACGCAAAAACTGATGATGAATTCACTTCTACTTCAAGCCAAATTCGGTTTGACTTGTTAGCGTAAGGTTAGCAAATGCCATCAACATGAATTATTAAAGAATGACTTGAAATGAGACATATAGTTTTAGAATAAAATCGTTAGGAGAAATGAATTTTGTGTTGCTTACTTTTCAGATTTTAATGAATCAACGAGAGCTTGACCTTAGCGAAGCCAAACTTGCTATATCTACTTATTTTCAATTGTGTATAGAGGAATAATGATACTCAAATATACTTTTATACGATTGACTCAACATCATTTTTTTTTTTAGCTTTTATTAAAAAGGAGCGGAAAAGGGAAATGGAGCCCCGCAGTTATTTAAACAGCAAACCGTCAAAGAAGCAGCACGTATCCTCTTCATTTCCTTCCCATATCTTAATCTCCTGCATCCCCAAGAAACCATACCTCTAGGGCATCAGCAACATCATTTACTTTTTTTTCTTTTTTTTTTCGGTATGAAAACGCTAAAAAAATTTCCCATGTAAATTGCTTGTTCGATTCATGCCAAATTGACTTTCAAAAGATTCGTATTTGAATGCTATACTCCAGGATAGCGGGGTAAACTCTGCTTTACTTTCCCCGTTATTAGTGTTAAGGCCAGGGTATTTTGAATCTTAAACGGTAGAATCTTTGATATTGTAAAGCAAGAGCGACCGTCATCGGCAGCTGAAGAGTTATCGAATCATAGCATAAACTGAAAGATATTGAACGTTTTCCTCCATAAAAATGGTAGCATAATTGGCATGTGAATACAATATTAATGGCCCATCGAAAATTGTGTGAAAAGTTGTCAAAATGAGTAAGTGGGAAATATGGGAAATTTTCCAAGTCTCAAGTCTCGCTGGTACCGGCCAAATGTTGGACATATATTAAATAGGTCTATGGAGTACTCAATTGAATTAAATGGAAAGATAATAATTGGTCCTAAGAACTTGAGTGTCATTATGCAAACAGTAATGGGTAATAGTTTATGTTACACGTTTTCCGTCATTTAAAAACTATTATGTATTGTTTGTATTAGCCTCTCTCGAACGGCATTGAGTTTTTTGTTTATTTTCGTGAGCAAAATTCGGGCTTGGTCAGCTGGTGTTCCTTTATAATTATTGCCCTTTGGAAGGATATGAAGCCAGTACTCTCTGCCCTCTACTCATATCTATCCATCTATTCATCTATCGATCAGAGCCTAACTATCTATCAACCAGTTATCTTGACCAAAAATTATTATTCTCTTGCAGGCCACGATGGTTCATTGTAGAATGGAAATCCGAGGAAACCATCTTATCAGAAATACCATACTATTTCCAGAGCAGCAACATTAGTAACATTACCACTCGCAGCACCAGTCAATCATTATATCAGGTCCTTTTTCTTTTGTATAATATCAAACAAATACACATACAAAGACACTGACACAGACACAGAGACTCTGATATATGCATATATGTACTCGTATTTACAATGATGGACTGTGATACTATCATCTGATATCCGTTAGAAAAAATCAACATTGATGCAAACCATAGATATACACCGAGAACAAGGTATAAAAGTGACACCAAAATGGCACTGCAATAATTGAACTTCATAAAGATAAGGATATGATATGAGTGAGACAAAGGGATATAATAAAACCGAGGATCTGTACAGCTATTCTTGAAACATAGTACGAGTAAAACACAGAAAAAGAATATTCGAACAACTTGAGGTTCTCTCATGATAATGCTTGAATAGCAGAAACTGCGAAAAATACGTAAAGTGATTTATTGAGACGAATACAAAAATGGTTTTGTGATGGACAAAATAGAGACAAAAGTAATGTTCAATGACAAAGCACCGAAAAAGACAATGAAGCCTTAGAAGAAGTTAAAGAAAAACATTTACTCATATTTTTCGCTAAAGAATTAAAGGGCGATGAATTAAATTTCTGAGCTATATTTTAACACTCTTCAGTATTTGACCCTAAAAGCAACTCAAACATAGCTGGTGTGTTCTGTCTACAATGTCACTAAAACATTAGACAGAGGTGATGGTATCAACACAAAGCTTATCAGCAGAGGAATCTGTTAGAATTGGAATTGAGACTTCATTAACGCTCCCAAGGCCAAAAGTACAAAGGGTCCATCGACATCAACATTTGTTGGATAGCTGAGTCGAAAGTGGACCCCAAGACTTTCAGAACAACCTTGCATGACAACTTTGGCTTTGAATCATGAACCAGGATATCAGGACTCCAACTCACGGAGTTCGTAAAGACCAGAGACGGGAAAGATGTAATAAAGTGTTTCGGTGACTTGAGAACCATTGGTTCACTTTTAAAATGTTCTCTAACGAGAAAATCTTCAGAGTTGACGCCAAAACGACAAGTACCTCACAGAGTCAACAGTTGTCGATGGCACCTTTGGGACAAAGCATCCTGTCACAGTAATGGCTTTGGTTTGCCCCAACTAGAAAAAATGTCCCCATTCTTCTTCAAACTGGAAGAAAAGGTGGTTTTGATAACTACTGCAAGGACCATATTGTGCCATGGTTCAATGCTAAGTACCAAGGGAGCAATATGTCGACCCTGGACAGTGTTTCTTGCCACACAGCCAAGAAGGTGCAGAAGTTCTGCAAAGCCAAGTTGATTTTTAGCCAGCAGACTTCTGACCTTCCTCCAACCCAAACCTGAACTTGCTTGGCGATGCCAAATGAGGTGTTTTGGAGCGAGCCACTATCAAGACCTCGGATCCCAAGCCGTCATTGTATAGGATTTGGCCAAGAAGTCCAAAGATTAGGAAATAAAGGAAGCCACCATGAATAAATTATTCGTTTTGATATCATCTATGTGTTTTATCAACATCATTTTCATAAATATGCTTATTTATGTATTATGTAATGATTGAGTTTCGAATGTTGAAGCATATTTGCCAGTTTTGCTTTCTCACCATGAGATTGGTTTGAAACAAAATCATGCTAATTATCGACTCATAAAACTTTTTAAAAAAATGGAAACATGTTTGATGCTCTTCAATGTCTAATACGTTAAGTTAACAGAAAATATCCCCGGATGTAACAAGTCATCTAGCTAAGTTACTTGTTGATCAAATATTTTGGTATGTTGTAAGATTCTTGCTGCATTACTTTTATCTTTGGTTCAAAATAACCCACTGTATTGCTGCTACATGTTCCAATAAAATCAATCAATGAATAGATTCACAAGAAGAGATTTCTTAATATTTTGTGCCAAGACCAAAGTGGTTGTTCTATATGCGATCAAACCCAATAAATAAAAAAGATGTGTAATGAAGCATTTTTTTTTTATACATTATATTCATGTCCTAAGTTTTGTACATTTTTTTTCCTCTTGAAAATGTAAAGCGTTTGAATAAGAAAGATAACAGGGGAAATATTTTCAAATTAGCTTTGACAATGTCTGGAGTTCTTAAGCTTGGGAGGTTTAGGAAAACTACAACGTTTCGGAAGCTTTTACCCATCATCAATGCATTTCAAGTTTGGTTTCGAGAATACTTGAGAACGTAGGAGTAAAAAGTGTAGGGGCCCACGCAAGTCCACAAAACTACGAAAATTTTCTTTCCCTTTCCAGACATTCAGTTCTTTTGAGATCTCATTAAAAAAAAAAAACAAATTCTCGTAAGCCGAAAAATCATGAGAGAAATTTTTTTTTTTTAAATTCAGAGAATTTTTTTTGCATTCTCCGAGTCATCAAATGTTGGAGATGATTTGTAACAAACTTGGTTGAAGAGAGTGGCGAATAGCAGAATTTCGAAAGGAGGGGTATATCTGTGTTTATCAATTTTAGTGGGGGGGTTCAATACTCTGAAAGAAAAACATAAATAAATAAAAATGATTTGCGTTGATTAATTCTTGTGTCTTGATGAGGAAATTCCAACCATCGTCTCTGTTGACAGTGAAAGGTGACGATTCACAGGTTTCGGGTTCCCTTGATTGCTCTTATCTTCCCTTTTTATAAGAGATAACAAAGATCGCAATAGAAATAAAACAAGGAATTTCAGGCTACGTGCCTTCTTTAGATTTTACAATTAACTGAAGAAGGGCCTGTGGCCCGGAACGCCTAGTTTTTGTCCTTTGCACTCTTTGATTTCTCTTAATTTCTTCCTTTCAACGTCGTCAAAATGAATATCGTAAAGCAGCATTTTAATCCGGTAAAGTATGGCCAAGTTTCCCCGATCTAATCCTCTGGTAGATGGCTGAAGGCAATGGAGATATGGGATGAATAACACGGAAAGATATGATGATTTTATGTTTTTTGCTGGTTTTCAGCATGTATACATATGTATGTCGAACGGAAAAGGTTTCAATTAGTATTACAGTCACATGGTGAATAGAAAATCAAATTAAAATCTTTGAGCGTTTTTTCTTCATGATCTTTCGTCAAAACCTCCCTCGATGTCAATGGAGTAAGAATGCCAAATTTGGTAAAGTTTCACAAATACTAAAAAGGGACACGCTGGCAAAAACAGCCGATTCTTTCATATGATATAGCATGATATAATATGGAAAGTATCTGTACACACTGGGTAAAGGGAATTCATTAATCTGTTGCAGTAAAGCTTTCATATATATATATATATATATATATATATATATATATATATATATATATATATATATATAATATTTGTGTCTGTCCCCGAAATCTGTTCTTTTTGAGCTATTGAAATACATACAGTGGAACATAAATATATGCTTACACTGTACAGAAGTATAATAGAAGAAAAAGATCACATCAAAGGAGCACAATGTATTGAAACTTATCCATGTAAAAGAAATAGTAAAGACTTTTATAACGACTTTCCACTGAACTGGAAGACTTTGATATTGAAAAAACTATATAACAAATTTAGTGAAACAATCAAAAACCCAAGTGAAACTATGGTTGGTTAGAAGCTTAAAAAAACTCTGAACGGTTTGCTGACTAATATGGAGACAATATGTAAAAAGCGAAGACAGGCAAAGCATCATCAAGTTTTGAGGGACACTAAGGCTAGCAAGATCGAAGGCAATTAACAAGACTTGAAAAACAGACTAAAAACTTATATACAACTGCTCAAAAGAAAACAAATAAGGTCCAATGCTGAACAACCGGAGTGCACTTCAACCAACACGTTGACACAACATACCCACATGATGCCATTTAAAGTCTGGTCAAAATGCTTGCTACTCCCATCCATAAAAAGAGACAACAGGCAATACCCAGTAAACTATAATGCTATACCACTATCATCAATATCAATAAAGGTTTCTTCAAGATTATCTTACATAGAATAAAAGATAAAACAGAGTCAGCTATGAAAGAAAGTCAGTTTGAATCTAGACATGGTCGAGGAAAATTTGATGCAAAATCATTGTTTGGAAAATCATCGAAAAGGCAAGAGAAAATAAAGTCCAAATTCACTTTGTTTGCATAGATACTGAGACAGCCTTTGACAAAGTGCCGAGATTGGCACTGGAGGAAGTAAACATAGGTGTTCGCCAAGCGTGTCTCCAATCACCAATGTTTAACATTTTCTTCGAATTACTCACGAAAGGACTGCAAAGCATAAGCTCTAGAAGTGAAGGATACCTTCTCAAGTGATATCCGATATGTAGACGACACCACACGTCTTGGCAATCATTGGCAAAATAAGACTCTCAACGTGAGAACTAGAAGAGACATGTAACGAATTTGGTAAGAAGATAAATGGCGGTAAGCGTAAGATCATATCAGGTTCCAACAATTGAATCTCGATCGATGGGACTGAGTTTGAAATGTGAGGAATTCATTTTCTTCCCAACACCTCAGTTGATGTCAAAATAAGAACAGAATTGTTGCATCAGCTTTTGGCAGAATGCACAATGCCATCTGTAATAGGCCATATATATCAAATCAGTCAGGAGTCCGTCTGTATAATGCATTGATACTTTCCATAGCGATATATGCCTGGGAAATATCGACGCTGAAAGCAGAAGACTCAAGGGAACGGCAAGGTTTTGAAATAAGATGCTTCAGAAATATCCTGGGTCTGACGATAGCTAACATTGATGGGGACACCGATGTCATGAGGGGTGCAGGTGTATCAGCCACGGGAGTAAATCAGATCAAAGCAAAACAGGTCAGATAGCTTGGTCTCATTGCGAAACTTTCAGGTTACAGCATTGTTTACCAGAAATATGAAGGTGATTTTCTAAAAACATAAGACGATGAGGAGACGATCAAGAAGATGGGCCAGCTTAAATTGATAAATGAAAAATACTCTTTTCTTATCCGGAAAGAAGAGCAATCGACAGCGGAGGATGATGATGAGTACGCATAGAGATGTCAAAGGATTACAAGGCTTGAATATACATATACATATATATATATATATATATATATATATATATATATATATATATATATATATATATATGGGGGGTGAATAGGATTGTGCATAATACGTCTTCAACTGTATCATCTGTTTGTGTGTATGTGTCAGAGAATGTGTGTGTGTGTGTGGATGTGTGTGGGGGTGTACAGTTGGTGTAAAGAGCAAATCATTATGATTCACAGTTCTGGACATGTGGCACACAAGTGAACACACATTCGCACACACACACACATAGAACAATACAGCATCATCGATAGAAAGACTTCTCCATCCCAAGAACGCTATCTGCATCTTGAAATTGCAGTAAATATCCAATAAGTATCGAACTAATAAACAATTCTTATCACTTTGAAATATCGAAGTTAATTATCATGAATGTGCAAGTGATACGACTATCATTTGCATTACATTTCGAAAAATACACATTTTGAACAGATTGGAATAGATATCGCTTAATTTCTTCCACAAAAGCTAATATAAAAAGTTCTAACTTTCAATTTTTTAAAAACCTTCTGGTGAAAAAGGAGTCAACCTTTCAAAATGTGCTGAATCAATCAGGTTTCACTTTTGGTTTAAAATTACGGGAATTATTTGAAATGCCTGGGTGCCGAGATCTCCTCGCGCCAGTAATATGAGAATTTGAAAATATCAGCAATAGGACGAATAGAAAATGATTAGAATATAATGGGGGATTCATAATGACTGAGTTCTGCCAATATAGCATTGATGATTATCCTGAGGCTGACTTTTGATATATATATATATATATATATATATATATATATATATATATATATGTATATATATATATATATATATATATATATATATATTATATATATATATATATATATATATATATATATATATATATATATGTATATATATATATATATATATATATATATATATATATATTAGTCATTAATTTTGAATAGTTTTCAATACAAGTTGAAGATTATAGATATATTCGTCATAAAGAATGAAGCCAGGATATACAACGTATCTATGCTTGTACGTACATAAATCACAAGATTGTTTTCCAAAGAAGAGAAAAGGCAAGCAATTTGATATTATTTATGGAGGCCCTATGCCAGACAATGCGTAGGTAGGTAAATAATTAGAATTATTCATGAAGTCTATATTGTTTTATTTCGAAACACATCTAATGCCAGATGTTCCCTGCTGCTACTTAAAGTGATTAAACATCTGCTGACCTGAGAACCGAACAAAGACGCGTATTTCTTCTCATATAACCATCCTTTTCAAACAGAGTATAAATTTTATATAGACTTTCCATTGATATGAATCATCTGTTTTTACCTAAGGGAAATATTAAAGGCTAGGGCTCCAGGCAAATTTTAAACTGAAAGAAAAGAACTTGTCACATAATATGCATTCTATTCTCAATTTCAAAACCCGCATTGTTTCAAGAATTCATATTTTATAGTCCATGTAAAAGAAAAGTTCTTTCAGGAATACTTTTCTGCCAGAATTGGCTTGCAACAGATTTTCCAGCAACCCTTTTAACGAGAACATATTATGATCTGACACTTGAATTTCTCACTAATCTTGCATCCGATCATCAACTTTGTATTTCGTATTTTAGTTCAATCAAATTACAATTGGACCCTTAAGTAAAATCCACGATTAGCGATTTTTTTTTGTGTGAAAAGTGGCACTAGTTCATGGCTTCAAACAGGAGAAAACATTCAAAATCTTCCAGTTTTTCCAGTCATTTTTGGAAATTCATTTAGTGTCAATAATGATACAACTAATACCTCTGGAGCACTTTCGTCCAATTATTGATATAAGTAAATGACAATAAATGTTCTACTTAGAATTACTCTTTGCAGATAATACAATGTAATAGAATATTGATACATTTCGAAAACTATATCTGCCGGAAAGTTGAAGTTATAATTGTATGTGTATAATCTTTGCAGTTTAATTGAATCATATAAAAAAATCCACACACACAGATTGAGGGGAAAATCTTGCCAATCTTTCTAAGAACTCTAAGAGAGACATTTTGAAATTCAAGATTAATGACTATGAGTGCACACATATGATGCAATTATGACTGAATGCTTTATACGGAAGCTTTGGAGATATCGTATGGACAGACAGGAGCTAATCTCTGTAAAGCAGCGCATAAATATTATACTATCTAAAAGAGATCTAAGAATTCTTTCTCACCCTTTCCCTGTCTTTTAGACAAACTTTGCATGAAATATCATTGACATTCATTTGGACTTTTGAGGGTGACCCAGAAATGTGAGAAGGGCCTAAGATAATCGATAGCTCTCAAATTGATAACAGATCTTGCATATACCCCAAAACCCAATCACATTTTACATACTGCATCTGTCTACAAGATTTCAATGAGATTCATTGAGAGATGTTTGAGATATCGTGTGGACGGACTGGTTAGATTGCAGAAACAAACGCAAAAAATTCCCTCAATCAAAACATTTTTGGATTCGCCAATAGGTTTGAACAAGTCTTACTAGATATGTGCCTTTCAGTTTCACCTAATCTCATCTCAATTTTGGGGAATTCTCGGATATATTTGGAATGAAATCGAGGGGAGAGAGAATTGTATATTATATTCAAACGGATGAATATTTCTCGATCTAAAACAATTTCAGAGATCCACTCCAAAATACAGTAATTTTTTCTTCCCCCAATGTCTCACCTCACTGTTCACAAAATAAGAGGTTATTCGACACTTTTGAAGATATTGTATGGACAAAGAGGCAAAATGTATTTTTCGATTGAGTGCTTTCTCGGGTTTTGCATCAAAATTGACCAATTCGTGTATAACCGTATATAGCTATACAAACTCTATGTTTCTTATCTAACAATTGGCTCATTAACTATGGAAGGAAAACAATTTGTAAAATAAGAACAATCCTATCCTATTTATTGATATAGTTTGTTCAAATGATCGGGGTAGTAGTCGGATTTTGACATTTTACAGCCAGCCAAAAAGCCTTTTGAATCATTCAGAATAAATTTGAATATCATTTCTTATTATTCCAGCATCATCTGAGACCGACCATCCTGAATTTAGAATGACTACGCATTTTTGAAATTGCCTTTTTTTCTATTTGATTTCACCATTTAAATTAGTTGTTGTAAAGACAATACGACAAAGGTTCATGTCTTGTTTTATTTCTGTTATTCTACGTATAATTGCGTTTAGTTTGGTACGAGAAGTATCAATAGGGTTCTTACTTCCGGGTTCGCGCATTTTTTTTGCAGTTCTCCAGTCCTTATCTTCGCAGTCTCATAGTCAACGCAGTGCTGTGGTTCACAGTTTCACACCAGTTGCCAGGTGGTTATCGCTGAACGCTGAGTGATAGTAATCCTCCAGTCTCCAGCTCTCCTCTCATATCTTCCTCACTTATCGCAGGAGCGCTGTGGTTTGTACCCCCTCCAACACTTTTCCCCGTCCTCCCCTAGGTAAGTCACTGCTATTAGCTAAGGGTTGTACATCTTATATTTGTGCGATCCCCAGTTGTGATGTGGTCTATATCGTCTCAATCTTTCTTCCTTTCCCAAGTTCTTCTAATCTCACTTTCAGTGTGTTTGCTACGGTTTTGTGTGAACCTACTCTTATTAGTAAAACACTTATTTTCATGTTCAGTACTTTCTTCAGCTCCTTTGCCAGGTCCTGGTATTTTTCCAACTTTCCATTTTCTTTCTTATTTATTTTGTGATGCGCAGGCACGTCCATCATTTTCCTTTTCTTGTCCATGATTACCAGGTCTGGTCTTCTTGCTTACATAGTGTGGTCAGTTTTGAAGTTGCAGAATTATTTGTTGATTTTCATTTTAGGGCTGTTTCCTGTTTTTGCTGGTACCAATTTTGTTCATGGTTGACTTAAATCTGTTTGATCAGTTCCCAGTTTATCACTGTTGATAGCCTATTGGTCTTCTTCTGGGTTAATTGGTTACATTTACTAGTTAATCTGTGTAAGGTCTCAACCCACTCTCTGCAATGTCAGTTTTGCTGTTTGTTTTCTGGGTTCTGTCCATTTTTGCTTTAATGTAGTTTGTCCTGATACATTCGTTTGGGATATCATGATGAGTGGTTAATATCATTGATACTATCGTTGTTTTTATCATCATCATCGTCACCATTATTATTGATATGTTGCTGTTGATGTTGTCTTTGATTTCAGTTTATGTAAGTCACTGGCCAATTGACAATCAGAGAATTGAGGCAGGCAACCTTGTAAGTAATGATAGACCATGCTTTAGAAAAAAGGAGCTGCTTGGCTTTCACATATACAGATGATGCTACACTTCCATAAATATACAATATAAATGAAGTTATTGAAGCTGGATGTAGTAGAAGCATTCACGTAGACGAGTATTTTTTATAATGTGCACAGTGGATGTGAGAGCTTTTCTCTATATTTCACTTATGTTAGACTTTCCTCGTATTAACTGGCGCCTGTGTTGAGTAGTCCAAGGAATCCAATAACAATAGGTATTATTTTGGTTTTGAGTTGCCACATTCTATTGATTTCTATTTCAAGGTTTTTATATTTTGAGAG
>OY735209.1:39025569-39055569 GCA_963457665.1 Thysanoteuthis rhombus | reverse complement strand
CTCAAATGCAGCCTTAATGACCGATTAGTTCTATGTAGGAAAATACCAGCCTCTGGGTCTGGAGCAATGGTCTTGGTCCTACTTCGTGGTACTGCATGGATAATGAATAGTCTCCAGCCACACTGAAGAGTTATAATACAACGAAACAGCTATCTGTGGATGGCCCAATTATCAATATTTTATATATATGTATATATATATATATATATATATATATATATATATATATATATATATATATATATATATATATATATATATAAATATATATATATATATATTTCCAGAAGCTTTCAACATCCTTCGTTGCCGGTGGCTCTCTGATCTCTATCGTTTCTTCGCCTTGCTCGCGGTAAGCCTTCTTGGTATCTATTTTAGAAATCTTATTCTGCTTGTAAAACTTGTCTCTCTTGTCGTAACATCTTATTCCTTCAGCTTCAACCTGTATTCTTTGTTTGACAATCTATTTGACATTCAGTTTGCTCTTTCCTTCAACTGTTCTGACTCTTTATATTGTAGTGTCGTTGTCTTTAGATAGTTCATTCAGTATTGATAACTCTACTCTTACCGTTTTGATTTTTTTCATCTATGTTTTCCATCTTGGTCCTTCGCATATATTATTGTTCAATTTAGTAATTACCGAACCAATCGTCTTGGTGACAGCTGCTGTAATTATGTAGATTATATCATTCATTGATATCGTATCTTTGTCTGTTTTTGTAGTATTAGTGTAATGGCAGAGTTGCGGCCTTTTTTGCTTTGAAGGTTGAGTTTTTCATTTGGAATTTGAGTAGCTGTTCCTTGCTAAACATTCCAAAGCGCTGAATTATCATACGTTTTTTTTTTAAATATTATTTTTGCCTCATATATCTTTTCTCTGTTCCCATAACCAAATTAGTGGTTATCATCATTCGTCAATTTTGTTACCATAATTTTTGTTATTGCTATCAATGTTGTCTTTTATTTGTTACACTTCTGCATCTGTTAGTCTTTCTTATCTCCCAATGTCTCTACGTACATTTGCAAGTTTTTAGCATCTATATTCCTCCATATACTATGAGTGTGTTAAGTGCTGTCTTCTTCTCGTCTGTCTAATGCAATGCAAAAGCTGTCATAACTAGTTTGCGCTCACATACCAGCTTATTTCGTTTTTCTCAAGGTTCTATTATTTGCCGGAGGACCTCTTCTCTTTTCTATCGTTATCATTATCATCATTTATTATTATTATTATTATTATCATTTTTGTTGTTGTTGTTGTTGATGATGAAGTTGTTGTTGTTGACAATGATGATGATACTCGAATGCCTTTTTAAAAGAATCTTGGGTTCGGTCCAACTAATTATGATTTGTCAAATTAAGTCGTGAAAATCCTCTTACTGTGTCTGCGTGGAGAATATTCTGTCACATCTGGTACGCTTTTTGCCAATCTATTCTTATTTTTTTTTGTTTTTATTCTGTTTTTTATTCTACTATCTTTTTTTTCTTTCTCTTACTTGGCTTATGTCTGTCTTTTTTTCTGGAAGAAAGGGGGATTATTATTATCAACTTTCTCTCGCTTTGTCCCTCGAGTCCGGTGGTTAGATCAACCAGGGTCAAAATGGCCACTACTTGTCTTCCTTCCCTTGCGTAGCTAACTATCGATCAGGATGTCTAATTACATCACAGGGTTTGAGAACAAAAGAAGATTGACTTGATTACTTGTTTTTACACACGCATTTTATTATCTTAATTGAAGCAAAGGAAACTAAAAAGAAAAAAAGTTAGAAGCATCAACAAAATTAATAAAAATCACTATCAACGATTATAAACGTCGCTTTAAAGATCCAACTAATTTGTTGGAGATTCTGAAGGGAATATTTTTCTACTAGTACTTTCGTCTTTTTGCATTTTTTTTTTCATCACAGCATATTCATCCGATCGATTGTTCGGCCTTTATATTAAATCGAAGGAGTCCCGGTACAATATGGCTGAAAACTGATAATGTTCTTCTTCTATGATGTATTTTCTTTTCCGCTTCAAGACAGTGCCTTTCCCATTAATATAGTGTCCTTTATGATAAACAGGGACTAGTACTCTCAGCTTACTACCATTTGTGGCACATAAAGATGGGAAGATCCGAATGGAAAGAAACGTGAAGTTAAACCCGAAGAGAACTGTCTTTTTTGAAAACATGGTGATTGCATGGAGAATGGGAGAAAATGACTTATAATTAGTGATAAGTACTAAAGTATTCGATTCATTTGCAAATTTATGAACAAAAATAGTAATTTTAGTGGCTTACTTCCGCCATGAATCTAAACATCTTTTTTTTTCTCTTGTTTTAAAAATTGATTTAATCATGGTTCAGTATTCTACTTATGTCTATCTCTTAGTTCAAACATTTACTAAATATTATTTTGTCAGAATATTTTTGGATGGAATCATTCATCTTTTAAAATTTTCTTGTTTTGTAAATGCAACTCAAGTTAAAAGTTCTCTTTGAGTCATAAAGCTCTCTGATCAGACCGAATTCGAATCCGTCCATTGCTCCCATAACAAAGGCAAGGGAGAGAGAGAGAGGGAGAGGGAGGGATGGATGGGGGGACAGAGAGAGAGGATGCAGAGGGGGAAAAGATGTCTTACGTCACGTCATATTATTCCTTTAACTGATCAATTCTGGTGATGTAGAAATTGTAACAACAGGATATATATATATATATATACATATATATATATATATATATATATATATATATATATATATATATATATATATATATATATATACATATATATATATATATATATGTATGTATATGAGGTAAACACACTCACTGCAGAAATCGAACTTGCAAACGATGCTTCAACATAGTATTGCTCTTTCCATTGTGCTAAACCATCGCCGTTAATGCAAAGGCCACAATTGACTCGAAATTATCATTTTGTCCTTCCACCGTCTTAAGCGCTTTTGGGTTCTTGAAGTGGGCAGATTTATTAATGTCCACGTTTTAATTTTCTGAGTAATAATAAAATTGCCTGCGTTTCTTTCTTCAATTCCTAAGATAATTATATTCTAATTTGTTCGATATTTTTTCTCGTTTTACTTTCGATTCAATGATAATTTATTTTTTCTGTTGGGGGTTTAACCGAAGATTTACTTGGAAAATCCTCTGGAAACAAATACTTTATCTACAGAAGCTAATATTGACAAATGTTGACAGAATTTGCAAATATAACGTCACAGGTATTGAACAGAGTATTCTTTTGTTTATGTAATAATTGTTTTATTTGTGAAATATTCTGTTTTCATTCATTTTCTTTCTTTTATTCTTTCATTTTTGAATTCTTCCCCCTCTGATCATTTCTTCACAATCAAAATTATCCTTCTCCCTCCTAATATCCTTGCTGAATATCATTTCCTCATAATTTCTAATAGTCCCATCTCATCTTGACACACTCCCCAGGAATAATAGTCAGCAAAATAGTTTTGCAGATCTTACTTATTAGTGTGTTCGATTCTCATTGGGTGCTCTGTGCTTGTAACCTTTGTGCCACGGTAGAATCACCCTGGGATGGCAAGACTTTGGCAGAGCAAACTAAACCTTAAAAAAAAGTCGATCCTAATAATCCTAAAAAGAAGCGTAAACGACCAATGCATCCTTCCGATAGTCACTTATGGAGCTGAAAAATGGAACCTAACCAAGAGACAGATCTGCAAACTGAGAAACATTTAACGTGCACATAAGAGAATGATGTTCAACCTCACATGGAGAGATCACAAGACAGCACAGTATATAAAGAAGAAAACGGGAGTCAAAGATATCATAAAATCTATTGAAAAACTTAAATGGCAATGGGCAGGCCATGATGCAAGAATGACAGACAACCAATGGACATCACGACTCACATTATGGCTTCCCAAATATCACATGCGAAACTGAGGCTGACAACATAAAAGATGGAGAGATGAACTGGACAAATTTAGAAAATGCTGGCTCCGCGACTCCCATGAAAGAGAACTGTGGCAAATCCTGGGGAAGGTCGATGTCCAACGACGGACGTTGAAAGAATGATGATGATGAAGCTTAAAAAACATAACCCGATCCATCCCTTCTCTATTGTTAATATTTAGTCTCATCTATATAAAAAATTTTGATATGTTTCTCTTCGACGTTTTCCCTAGTTGCCTGGTTATTATCGTGGTTCTTCTCAATAAATTTCTCTCACAGTCATTGCTGTTTTCTCTATTTTGTTTAGATAACATGTTTGTTCTCTTTCATTCCCCATTTTCTTCTTTCTCTTTGCTTAGAATTCAGAGCTCCAGTCATCTACTCATACCTTCATTTTAACTTTCATTTTTTATCCTTTTTTTATCCCATTAATCATCCCTCTACTCATAGATTTTTCTTACTTCTTTCTGACTTTCAACATTTTTGCCAGTCTCTTTCTCGCATGTAAATTTTTCTCACACTATTTTTCATGTTTTACAGATATTCGACCCCCTCCCCTAAACTAAGAAAAAATATCAAAATGCTTTTGTTTTCCTACAATATATATATATATATATATTTTACTCTCTGGTCATTACTTCATCGACCATTTTTCAAAGGAAAAATGACGCCTGGCAAGTTGCCAGAATGACAAGGTAATAATTCTCAGCTAAAGGAGAAGTCTGACCCTGCCAGCTACGGAACAGGTCAAAATCGAGCGTTGTTATAAATTGTTTGAAACAACACTTTATTCAGGCTCCTGTAGCGACGGTCGCTAAAATGATTCTTTAGAAATATTTTTCCAGTTTCAATTTTAGTTGTTTTTTTTATTACAACAATGAAGCCGTTTTGCTCTGGAAACCTCTTTTAGCGAAGCAGCTGCTCCATCTATCTCAATTGCAGGAGTTCGAATCTAAACATATAATTTTATTCCCTATTTTTCCTCGAAATTCTGGCTTCATCATCTTTTATATTTGTTGAAATACATTACTGATATTCGTAGTAACATTTTGGAGAAATTCAATGTTACATTACCTGCTAATCTGACGACCAGAAGCTACAGGCTGCATGAGTAGAGAATAGGTGTTGGTATTGGATGTAATAAGCATTAGTAAAAAGAAAAATACCTTCTTTCTCTGTGAATACGGTTGACAAGCTCCAATGTAAATCTGCATCCTCGATTTTGCGTTTGAGTGAACGATCATCACAGTGAAGAGGACACTGATATATACTGACAAGAGCTTGGAAACAGCAATTTTCATGACTATTTCAAAGCGAACAAGGGAGGTGCCGTACTGTGTCGTATTTTCAGACGGTTTCAAATGCAGCTAGCTGTCAGTTAATTATTCTTGGCAGGGTTGCTCGCTTGACTAGCGAATGTTACTGAATGATTGACAAGATATCTTTTGCTAAATGACAACCATTCTTAAAATGTTAATGTCTGGATTTCAGAAGGTGAAGTAACCAGTTTTAGCGCTATAAATATGTGTCTGCCTTAGCTTAAGTAACTACTGTTCTTTCTTTTTTTCTATCTTTTTTTTTGTACGTGTGTGTCTGACTTCATATTTTTTTATTCAATGAACATATGAAGACATTCATTTTTGAACGTATGTGTTGATGTCATAACAGGAATTGGGAAGTACTATCTCTTCAACAGAGAAATCATTACTTCTTAATTATCAATAATTGATTAAGAGATCAACTGTACTCATTCTTTGATGAATGTTTATGGCAACTCTTGGTGATATCAATATATTTGCTGTTGTATCAACAAATATTGATGCTATTAACTACATATATTTTGTTTATTACTTGATTAAATACAAACATTCATTCCTTTTTTGGGGGGCCGGTTTGATTTTTCAGGGATGGTTTGAGATCTACAATTCCCCGTTGTCGAAACTGAAAGTTTATCATTTTCGGTGAAACTCACTACAAGTGCCTAGGGATGGATTAGGCTACGACCCATGTATTATTTTAATCAAATACTATTGGCAGCTCTCTTTCTATCTTCTGCGTTGTATTCATACTTCCTTATTTGATAGTGTTAAGAGTCCAGAACAAATAAATCTACATTTTGCATTGACATTCTATCGTATATTGCCTAATCAAATGATTATTCACAAGTTCAACACCAAAGAATGTTATCTAGTGTTATTGTTACTAAAAATGTTAAACGCAAAATGAAGTGTTGCGTCCCACATTCTGGAATTTGTATGTCAGTTTCATTTTGTCTTATGTACACTCTATATCTGTTTGGGAATGATGCTATTGAATCTGCAAGAAATCACCATTCCTGTAATGTCAAGCACACCCCAGAAAATAAAATAAAAAAAACTCTTGTAGTCAGTGGTGTAAAGAAGTGCCCAGGCACGTAAATGCAGAAAGGCATAGAAAAAGAAATAGTAAGTTGATCTCACCAATCAATTATTAAATAAATGAGATATGACTTCAACGGTATCCAATCAGAGAGAAAAATCGAGAAAACTGTGCTCTTGAACCATAACCATAATCATCTTCATTGGGAAACTTAGTACAATGTTAATGTATCTGGCAGAGTTAAGCTTAGTGAATAGGAATCAGCCTAGTTTTTGTCCCATCAGTGGTTCCCAAATAGGCAACTCAATGCAGTGTACAACGGTATAAGATCAGGGAGAATTAAATATTAATATTAATCTAATAGCCTCAAGAAGGTGATTGATAATGATTAGAAATATTTCCTGGTCACCGATATGAATATATCATAGACAAGGGATCAATTGATTATTCTCTCAACTGTGACTATCAAGTCAAATATCATCACATGCCTGTCGAAACTATCGTCAGTACTGACAGCAACCTTTCTGAATACTCCAACTTCGAACCCTAAAAAACTGGAGAAAAAGTAAGATTGTTACTAATCAACGAATCGGCTTATCTTATATGGACCAATATTGCATTTCGAATACCAATTACAAAATTCAAAACCTCATTCATGTTAGAACAGATATTAGGCAGTACCAAAAGAGACTCAGTTTGCATCTGTTTTTTATTACTCTAATCAAATCTAAAGTAGAGAAATATCTGTCCCGTTCAGTTTTCTGAATGTCTCTTGAGATGGAAATAGATTCGTAATCAAGAACAATAGAATATCACGCCAATGACATTTTTAAAAGAAATCAATCACTTATCACATCCTTCCAAATTAAAAAAAAATCAAACAAGACGTTGTTCAAGCCCCTATCTGATTCACATTATTTTTCATCACGATGCTGGAACAGAATAGACGAATAAGAGGGGCAAATTATGCATCCATACAAGGAATGGTGTTGACCAGTTCAACCCAGAACAATTCTGAGCACATATGGAAAGTATGATTCAGTAATTCAGAAAGCTCCTATTCACTGTTGACGTGACAATGGTTACTTACAGGTAAGGGAGCATCCAACGGTCAGCGTCCAATAATGCAGAGACCACATGGAATGGAAATTAACATAGAAAAACGGCCAGTGTCCGCTGATCCACACTGGAACAAATGCATCACTTGTCATCCATCTCAATTGGCTCGACTACACTAAAAGACGTCCGGATCTTCCCTTACACAGACTGTCCTATATCTCTGACGCAAAACTAGACGGGGGGATAGAAATGAGACTGATTAATTCAAACCAAGCCTTTTGTAGACTGTTCAAGCCTGGAGTAATCTAAAATAAATGCACAAAAATTATAGTCATAGGGTGAGTAGACAGTTTCCCGTCATTCAGGGGTCAAAAGTGGAGGGAAACTTTTGCCCTCCAAGGAAACATGTATTCCGTTCAAGAAGTCAAAAATGAAAGGACATTTTTTTCCTTTCAAGGGCTAACTGGAAACCTTTTGTCTCGAAGGTGTCAAAAGCGGAAAAAGTTTTCTCCACATGCTGAATGTAGAAAAAATTTTTTTTTTCCTCTCCTGAGCTGTCAAAGTGAATTAGAATGTTCCATCACGTTCAAGGAGTCCAAAGTGAAGCGAAAATATTTTCCCTTTTAGGCAGACAAATGTGAACAGAACTTATTTCCACAAAACGTAGCGGTTTTACAAGTCAAAGAACTTTAAACCTTTCTCTTACTATTCAAATATACAACCCAGATAGATGGTTTATTTAGCTAGTACTTATCATATATGAGTAATTCAATAATTAGATCGAACATCATAAAATAAAAATGTTAGATTACAATTCAGTAAACAACTGTACCATGCTATAGATTTTTTCAGCCCACTCTTATGTTTATAAATACAGAGATAGATAGAGTTAGAAATAGATATATTCCTCTCTTACTCTCTCTTACTCTCTGTACATATCTATAGATCTATCTATCTATATATATATATATATATATATATATATATATATATATATATGTGTGTGTGTGTGTGTGTGTGTGTGTGTGTGTATATGTTTATGTATATATATGTATGTGTATATATATGTATGTGTATATGTATATCTATCTATCTATCTATCTATCTATCTCTCTCTCTATATATATATATATATACATACACACATATATATATATATATATATATATATATATATATATATATATATATATATATATATATATATATATATATATATGAGAGAGGGGGTTATTTTGCTATGCGTTTTCTTTAGTTCTTTATTCTGCTCTGGCCATTATTGACGAGGGCTAACAACTAACCAAAATATACTCCTGTTGTTTCTGCTAACGTCTAAAAAGGAAAAGCATGTTACTTTATATGGATTGATTTAAAGAGCTATGGGTACGTTTTTATCTGATTTATGTTTTGTTTAGAATTTCTTTTATATGGATTGGTATGAAGTGAACATTAGAGTAGTCCAATATGCGTATGCACAAGTTGTTGAGCCATTAACATGTTCTGGGTTCACTGCGTATAAACCAACATAAAAAAAAAGCAACTACAAAATGTAATTGAACTCTCTCTCTCTCTCTCTTTCTTCCTCTTTCTCTCTCTCCTTCCCTCTCGCTCTCTCTCTTTTTCTCTCTCGGAATAGAGCACACTGGTGGATAGGGAAATTATCTGTAAATAAATATATCTCTTAAATACAGCCTTTTGACTGCTTAGTTCCATAGCTCAGAGGTCGGATATCGGTCTCCGACTCTGAAGCTAAGGTTTCAGTCCTACCTTGTGGTACTAGATGGGATAATGGAAAATACATAGCCACACTGAAGAGATGTAATACATCGAAACAGCTGTCTGCGGATGACACAATAAATATACATGTATATAATATGTATAGATAATATATAGATATCATAAATTGTGTGTGTGTATATATATATATATATATATATATATATATATATATATATGTATGTGTGTGTGTGTATACATGTTTGTGCTTGTTTACTCTTTAATGAATATTGATATATTTTAACTTCTTTGTGAAGATTCTTCATGAAAAATGTGGTAAATTTGTTCAAGTTTAAGCGGCTGAAATTGAAATGGGGAACAAGATGTACTTTTTTCCAGTAAAATGTCACTCTATAATTGAGAAATCTAGTGTTTCTGACAGGAAAAAAACGAAAAAAAAACCATTGTTTATTATGTGAATATATCAACTTCGCCTTGGATGGTATCAGACCATTTAAACGGGGAAATTTGATAAGGATCGAACTCACAGACCACTGTCAGCCATACTGATCCTTACATCCCCCCAACCAAGAAAAAACAAACTTTAAACCTAATCTCATCCCAAACACGAAAGAAAACATTGGCAATATTTAAATCCGACAATCCACTATGACACCAGCGATCACGGTAGTATAGTTTCCAAATAGATCAAACCTACAGCAATAGGTAAATTTGCTGGCAATCACTCTATACGCCATAAGTATTATTATTATTATTTACATCGTTATTTCAGGCTATCACAGGGTCAACTTTGTGAAGGACACAGAGGGAATCGAATTTCCTTTTTTTAAAGATAAATGTGCCAGATTAACTTTCTAGTCATCATGCTATGCTATCTGACCTTAAAAAAAGTTTTTCTCACTTCAATTTGATCTGGCACGTGGCTTTGTGAATGACCCCGTGGAATACAACGGTTTACAATTGCAAATTGGTCGGAATAAGACGTATTTCCGGTTGCCAAAGAGTGCATTTGACATTCGCTTGGTATGTATCCTTGTAAATATTATTTCAAATTTTATTTGCTTTCTATTTATCTTGATAGATATTGACCACTGTGATTGTATACGTGGATAAAACCAATTTTGCCTCTTTCTATTCTTACAACTTTTTGATAAAAAAAAAGCACAAATACATTATGAACTATATATATACATAAATATATACAAAGCAATCATTTTTTGAGTGTCGGGCTATAACTCCAGCTCCGTGAAAGAACATTGTTCCAAAACAATTATCGGATCTCTATGAATCATTCAAAGAATAGTGATACAATCATTGCCTAATGTGTGGTGAAAAACTAAAGCAATTTTGCTTTGATTTCGCTCTAGTTTCATTCAATCAATGTGAATTTTGTATTTGCTCGTTTTCTTTTTTTCTCTTGTAAGCATTGTCAATGTTTTTGAGTATACATCATAAGAAAGCCTAAGCAAAGGTTGAAATGAATAAAAAGTTAAGCAGTAATGCTGAACATCTTTTATCGTTTCGTAGGTATGCAGTCGTTTAAGAGTTGAAACGAGAGAAAATCCGTCACTTATTGGATACATTACAGAATGTTGTGCTTCCTAACAAATCCCAATAATAATAATAATAATAATAATAATAATAATAATAATAATAATAATAATAATAATAATAATAATAATAATAATACAGGAACTGATGCGTTTGAACAAATGAAAATTACACATCGTTATATTCTGGATGTGGTTTTCGATAAAAACACATTTGGTGCCAATAGCTGTCAACTGGCTGTCCAGCGATTCAAATGTTCAACTTGCCTTCATTTTGTTTTCAGTATAAGACTGTTTACTGTCTACTGTTGGAAAAAAAAAACCTATTATTCAAAGAGTGTCCTACAATCATTTTTTTAAAACGTTTGCACTGTCATGTGTGAAAATATCCACATGGTTTAAGGATACTTTCCCATCGATAAGTGACTTACCGTTGTATTATGCATCATGAAATAATGTAGCTGGCGCTGACTGCTTTCATATAACCAGCAGAATCGTTGTACAGTGTTAGACATCTCTAATTTGGCCAAATTTATCAGTTGATAACACTGCACGGATTTTCATTCGTACATATTGCATGCAACTATTGTTTTTGGTAGTTGTTAATGAATGTCTTTTAATATAAATTAAGATTTTTCGTAGCCGTCATCAACGTTTGCGGCTTTTAAACTGAGAAATCTCTAATCACACATTGATCGAATTTTATACTTCTGGTCCAAGGATTATCAGCTGGATTTTGTGCACAACAACTTGCAAGACATTCAAAAAGGCGTATCACCTTGTTCCATTGAAATTGATTCGAGGGAACGTCTCATCATCGACACCTTTAGAACTAGTTACAACAATAGTTTGACACAATTGATAACCGATTTCAATTGGCAAATACGCAAGTATATCAGCCACAGGGTAGGTGGTATGTATGACCATTAATTGAAAGTTGTAAGCCATCAGATTCACGAGAATGTTTCTTACCTTTTATTCCAAAATGAGAAGAATTAACGAGAGATTTCGTTCACACGGGGTATCCGGTCTCCAAAAATTCTCTCCTGAATTGACCAGCGTTCATTTGCTTCTGTCTTTTTCTTGTAAGAGAGAACCTGCCAAAATAGTGAACTGATGAGTCTGCAAGTCAATGATTGGCTGGATGATGTTGATTGGATACTTAAAGATATTGCTCTATATTTTCATAGAGATTGAGAAAAACCCAAACAAAACAAAAAGTCACTGGAAAACGTACCGTATACAAGAGAAAAAAACAAACAAACAAACATTGAATCGTAGTATATTCATTCAGTTTATACAACACTTGCATTTTGGAAGCTGATAATTGTCATCTCTTTAAAAGCATGGCTATTTTATGGCACAGGGCATTTGTGTGTTTTCCTTGAAGTCAATCTTGTTTAACCTGATTATTATACTTAATTGTTCAACATTATGACTGCTTATTTCCCTAAATCTGATATTTTTTATCATTAATTTATTTTCAACAAGAGCAATATAATTTTTAAAAACAGTACTCTTTCCCCGGATCATTGTGAGTGTGTTTTCGTCCAAAAAATGAATGGTGCCATGAGTAGTAATTTGCTTAAATTTAGTCGTAATATTAATGCACTTATATGCCTAAATCAACTTAAATTAATGCATTTAAACACAAGCACATTAGGGCAAGATCAGTTGTATGAATTTTATAACTAAAAGTGGATCAATTGAGGACAAGGATTCTATTAAACCAATTTGATTCACCCAACCTCTCCAACAAAAACAATGATTAACAAGAGTTAATATCGATCTATCGATTCTTCCTTATTTCATAGAATAGTTTTACAATTTGCTAATTTATAATTTGCAGGAACAAAATATTCTGCTGAAACGATTTATTTCAAACTGATATCATTTTAGGTTTGCAGTATGAGTAAGTAAGACTTTGCAAAGCAACTATGAAACTAATTTTTGCTTTTATCCGGAGAATAAATTGATCCCAAACCCCTTAGACACTTTACCGTTCCCTAATCATAAATAAATACATAAATGAATATAATGAAACGTATAGAAAAATAGGTACAGTTGACAAAAAAAACAAAAAACAATAATTTCATGTAGCACTGAGTAAAAGAAAAGTCTTAATGTCAAAAATACTGAAAAACGATTCATGGGTGTAGACAAGTTTTCAACCACAATTATCTTTGTTTGGACACAATTGAAAATTCAAAATAGATTACATGATCACTCAAAGTGATAAAAATCATAATCAACAGAAAGCACCGTTACTACTGAATTCTAAACTGTCACAATACATATATGTCCATGGAAACAAGTCTAACAGATACAATCATTCTCAACTTGAAACGAAAAAAAAAACGAAAAAAAATACCTGAAGAGCCTCTTGATATCCGAAACACATGTTGTGATACATGATAAAAATACGAAAATTACAATGTAACAAATTAGAGAATACATATATATATATAAATATATATATATATATATATATATATATATATATATATATATATACATATATATATATATATATATATATATATGTGTGTGTGTATATATATATATATATATATATATATATATGTATGTATGTATACACGCACGCACACAGACACACACGCATATATATATATATATATATATATATATATATATATATATATATATATATATATATATATATATATATATATATATATATATATATATATCAAATAATTTAAATAAAATTTCCAATGTAATTTACAAAAAAAATTTTTTTTTCTAATTTGCATGTAGTTTGGAATAAATAATAACACCCTCCCTCCATATTTGGTTGCACAGCCCATAACGTTTCTTGCAGCCATCTATGAAATTCTTGCACTTGACAGCTGGTAATTTCTCCTATTTTTCCTTTGCGATTAGTTCAAGATAACGAATGTTCGCAGCATGTTTTCTATGATGTATGGCACGCCTTAAAAACGTGACTCCAGATTTCAGCTTTTATCAAATTTTATCGAATCAGTTTCTAATATTTTTATTTTTCTCTCAATATAATATTTTTTAAATTTTTCATAGAATCACATCTGAGAAGTCCCATATATCTGTATTTATTCTATGCAATTAATGCCTAACTGATTATGTTGTCTATCTATTCCCCCACCGTCATCTTGCAAGTTCCAACCAAGGTCATTGCTGAATACTTAAGTTTGTTGAACAACATCACGAGTTCTTCCTAATTTTTCCCAAATAATTTCATGTGATCAATGTACATGAGGTGATTTTCTCCTTCGTTTCAGAGTATTGGTGTCCAATGATATTTTTCGAAGTTTTTTTTATTGGTTAGTACAAATACTAGTCGGGTCAGAAAGTCCAAATAAAAAATTCCTATTGCTATGGTTTACAAAGTTTTTTTCTTTTCCTGTAGTTGTCAAATCTATATTCCCGTTCATCATTGAGTTGGTTATGAATCTCATTTTATATTTGCTAATCTTGAATGTCCTGGGACATACGAGTACCTATGCAAGGGCATACGAGCTATGCAAGGGCAATGTCGTAGGCTTTTTTGTAGTCTATCTAATCTACTGCTGCGTTTTTCCTCCTCTTTTTCCTTCTTTCAGAACAATCCGGTCAATGTTGTGTAGGTCATTTGGTCCTTTGGTTCTTTTTCTGCACCTTTTTCCTTTTCTGGTGAGAGCGCTTCTTCTTCTTCTTCTTCTTCTTCTTTTTCTTCTTCTTCTTCTTCTTCTTCTTCTTCTTCTTCTTCTTCTTCTTCTTCTTCTTCTTCTTCTTCTTCTCATTATGATTATCATTATTATCATTATCATTATTATTTACATATGAGTGGTAACGATTTTAACATGGATGTGTTAACATCGAAAAGCTGAATGAAGAATAATGAGTTCAATTGATCGCCCACCGTGTATGCATGGTGAGCAGTTCGAAACAAAATGACCGACTATTCATAGTTATCGGGCCCGAACGGAGGGCCTCCATTGTAGGAGAGAGTCTGTAGGACAAATCAATCGATATATCAGATTCACAAGGCGAAATGGTTATCGAGCTAGGATTGTCTACGTAAGCATAACATGTACGAAACGAAAAAAAAAATCAACAACATTCAATCCATGAGGGTGTGTGATTGTGGTATTGGGGTCAAACAGTCGATAGGACTGGGATAGTTGTTTCCCTAAATGTATTTATATATTTTATCATTTCGATGCTGTTTTATCATAAATGGTGTTTATTGTCTCGATTTAATATTTGTTTATTTGGTTGATTCATTGCCATAAGTTGTTCACATGGATAATCAGACGTATTTTTTTAGTTGGTTATCTTTACCTAAACTTCTGATTAGGTTTGGCTTGATTATACTGCTTTGGTGTAATTTTTCCCTTCCTACGTTCTAGTCTTTTTTGTTTCTTCATTTGACTTCATTTTTCTGATTTTCTTTCTATCCTTTAATTCGTTAAGATTTTTTCCATTTCTCAACCACAACTTACTTCTCTTACGTTTGTTCTGCAATTCCTTTTTTCATAAAGTTCCAATGTTATTCTGTTGTTGTTCTAGTGATTTTCTATCTTTTCTGACTTTCTTGAATTTTATTTCTGTTCCCCATTTTTACTGTATTTACCGTATTATTCAACATATGAACCGCATATGTTTTCTTTATCCGCGATTGGTCAGCGGAAATTCTAGTCAAATGACGCATTTGAAACAGAATATTTTTTTCAGGGCCAGGGGTTAACATATCTTGTTTTACTGCATGATAACGCCTGTCTTTTAGCTCCAAATACAACGAAGTGAACAATCATATAACTGGGATGGAAAGTGTTTCGTATTTTCCAGACTTGTGATTCTCAAACTACAACTTGTTTTGCCCAATGGAATCGACCTTGTTTAGAACTTCATCAGAGATTTAGTTCATTTTAACGTCTAATAGTTTCGTGAAGATACAATAAAAAATAATCTATTGAAGAGCAGCATCGGGCTGTGGAAAACCAGATAAACTGCTTTGATGATCGACTTATGATACTCCCATTTCTAATCGGACCAATTATTTTTGCACTCAAATTTCGGTAAAGCAAGTGACAGACGGAGCTCTAAATAGAACTAGTACATTTATCCTTTATTATATGAGCTTGCTGCATAGTTCACCAAAGCTTAAACCATCTCAAGAGAGCCCTTATGATCACTCAGTTTCCTGTATCCTTGTTTCTTCTGCGTTGTTATTCTCTCCGATCACACCTAATGTCGCTTTGTTGGCTCTCATGTCGTGGTAGCCTTACTGGTAATTCTTCAAGATTCCTAGATGATGTGTATTTATTGTTCTACATATGTCTAAAAGATCATTACTTGATTATGTTCGTTTCATTGATGATACATACTTACATCTATTAGTTCTCAGCCTAATGATGGAAACTATTCTTTTATATGAAAAAAAAAAGATTTTTTTATCATAATGCCTTCCCTTGTCAATGCTTCCAATCTGACGGAGAAGATTAATCGCAGAGTTCGAGCATTATACAACGAACTTTTCAGATTAAGATTCAGGCGATGGCTACGAATCGGGCAATGGAATAATTGATCTGACCCTGTACGTATTGTTATATTACATAGCAATGTCACATGGTCCAGGGTGGAATAATTCTTTCAGAAGGTCTCTAAGGTTTATAAATTTCCGTAAATCAACTTTACCGTCGATAAAGATATGGACTTGAATTATCAAGATCGGGTAAAAATATGAAAAACATAGTTTTTACGCATTTCTCCTTCGATTTTTTCACTTTTTTATTACTTTTATACAGGTGTCTTCCTTGGCTTTCCCCCTTACCATTTTTTTCTTTACCCTGACATTATTCCCTTTTTATTCAAAGAATGGTTTTATTTCTATACCAATCTGCATAAGTAACAATCACAATCTTTTTATACGAGATTTGTGCAGTTTGATTGTCTCTATCTCTCTCCATCAACCCCTCTCTCTCTTGATCTATCTATCTCTTCTATTCTCTCTCTCTCTCTCTCTCTCTCTATATATATATATATATATATATATATATATATATATATATATGGTCCGACGAAATGATTATGCGTTATATCATATTCAAACTTATTTGAAATGATTTCCTGCCACTACATGGATAATGTATCACTCACCCTAGACTACGTAATTAGAATAAAGAATTAAAGAAATGGGGCTGCAACAGGAATCGAATCTGCTACCAATACGGTAGCTGCTTCAACAAGCCAACACTCTCAACATTGTGCCTAACTGCCATTCGGTAATGCAAACGCCCAAATAACTGTTTTCACTCAAAATTCTCATCTGGTGTACTCTCGGTCTATTAGGTTCTTTTCAACATAACAGTTTTGTATTAAGAAATGGACATACATGGTCCGACAGAATCATCATACATTGTGTTATATTAAATACATATATGTTCATAATAATTAATTTACTTTTTTCTATTACTGTGAACCTACTCAGATGAATCTGTATCTATCGCATTTGGTTGGTATCTCAGTTCTGTCTGGGTTTATTCGCATTTAAAAATGCCACTGGGTTTCATTTAATATCAAATTTGAATGGTTTATACATTTATTGTAATTTTCAGTTGCTTTCGTAACACTTTTGAATCGAACTATATTCATACTCTCAGCATCTTAAAATTAAGATGAAAGTAAAAACTAGTCAATCTAAATAATGTAGCAATGCTTCATCGAAGATTAAATTATGGGAGAAAAAGTTTATACTAAATCACTCTTAGAATGTTCAACCGTCAGAAACCGTCGACTAAAACTGTCACCAAAATTGTCTACGTAGGTTTCTTCAGTTTCAAAGTTGATCCAGCTGGCTTATAGGTACGAATGTATCACGCATAGGGGCCACACCAAAGAAGTTGAATGGTCGAACATTTAGATATTCACTTTTATTATGTCTACAAACTTTTTTAATTCCTTTATAATAGATGGGGATTCACATTGTGAGTTCAAATAAAAGACGAAAGACGTAACCGATTCATCGATCACTCCCTTTTCCAATGTTTCAATCGATCACCCCAACATGGGACTCAGCCCAAAAGACGTTGGTAACTCCTATTGAGTGACAAACGAGACCAATCTATATACCTGTATATCTATTTATATTTTTTGTATTTTGTTTGTAACTAAACTGCAATCAATTTTTCAGTTTTAATTCTATTTTCATTAAAATCCGTGAAACAAAACTGTCAAGATAGGTTTCTTTATTTCTGATTTTCCATTGATTCCCCAAACACGGCATGCTTCCAAAAGATGCTGGTCAGAGGGTGGTTTCCATTGGGTGATTTAGCTACTTTTTTTATTTTCTTTTTGCCTCATTTCATCTTCCTCCTTACAATACGATAAAAATAAATCGGAAATTTATTTTGGAATACATCTTGAAATCTCACACATCAAAGGAGAACTGCTGGCGGCAAAATGCCTTTTGGCCGACAAGACTTGCATCAGACTTTGATTCCATGTGTTGCTGGTGTTTATTTGATTAATAACTTCTCACCTCTTCAATGCAAAGATTAAATTATTACAACTTGATTCGGTGTTAACTTTCAAAGCAGCCAAAACATAAATTAAAAAATAAAAAGTACAAAGTGTGAATACACCCGGATAGAGAAACAGGAATAAACTCTTATATATAGAGAGAGAAGAAAGAGAATTCACGGGTGATAAGGACTGGGGGTGACGACAGAGGGGAAAAGAGAAAGAGTAGAAGGGGAACATGAGGCGACGCAGAAGAATAAGAGAGGGAGAAAAGATGATAAGGATGATGGTGCATTATGCAAAAGATGGTTCGAAGAAGAAGAAGAAGAAGAAGAAGAAGAAGAAGAAGAAGAAGAAGAAGAAGAAGAAGAAGAAGAAGAAGAAGAAGAGGAAAAAGAAGAAGAGGAAAAAGAAGAAGAAAAAGAGGGAAAAGAAGAAGAAAAAGAAGACAAAGAAGAAGAAGAAGAAGAGGAAAAAGAAGAAGAAAAAGAGGGAAAAGAAGAAGAAAAAGAAGAAGAAAAAGAAGAAGAAAAAGAAGAAAAAGAAGAAGAAAAAGAAGAAGAAAAAGAAGAAGAAAAAGAAGAAAAAGAAGAAGAAAAAGAAGAAGAAAAAGAAGAAGAAAAAGAAGAAAAAGAAGAAGAAGAAGAGGAAGAAGAGGAGGAAGAGGAAATACAAAGAGAAGTCATTGAATAAAAGAGTTCATGAAGGCAAACAAAATAGATCCGTAGAAAGGGAAGGCAGAGAAGAGAAAAAAAAGAAAGAGGTTGAGAGGGAGTAAGGTCCAATCAGAAGTAAGGGGTTTGGGAGTGCTGAAATTGAATGAATTCTCGAGGAAGTAGAAATGGCTTCTGCAAGTGGGAGCTAATGAACGTCAGAGGTCGTGTTTAAATTGAAAGACTTCATAATGCTATTTTAGACGCGAAGCTGTTCGAAAGATCAAAGTCAAAAGAAATCAGGATATTAAGCACAGGAATAAGATCGAATCAAACGAAAGGGAAAAATATCAAAAGACAAATATGGAAAGATTATAACAGGGTAAGGAAAAGGGGCGAAATTCACCCAGAATACAAAAAAATACGTAAGGGAACGATAAAAACTTGAGAAGCCGATTATTTGTTTCCAAAATAAACGTTACTAAATTCACAGGATAGTATTCGATTGACTATATGAAACTAATGGAAAAACCCACAGCTATATTTGAGTTATCGTTTGGAAAAAAAATTTTTTTTCAGAAAAGAGTGTATATATATATACATATATATATACATATACATATATATATATATATATATATATATATATATATATATATATATATATATATATATATACATATATATATATACATATATATATACATATATATATATATATATATATACATATATATATATATATATATATATATATATATATATATATATATATATATATATATATATATATATCGCTCTGTAGCGGAAGAATCCATTGTCAGGGACAGAGGAGTAAATAGAAAAACATCCCGTTCTATATTGGCTTTTTTTTTGTTTGTTTAACTCAGAAAGTCTCAACTGGTTTTGTTATATGTCGTATATATCAGGTTTTTCTAACGTAATTTTGAGTTCTTGGAGACAGTCAAACCCATTAATCGAGAGGGCAAAAAGCAAAAATAAAATGATGTGGTGGTTTATCTCCATTTTTAGAGAGAAGTATTGTATGCGCAGCGTTTTGAATCTTTTTGAGTTGCATCGACGGATGAAGTTAAAAAGGCCGAAAAAGCAACGATAACAATGGTATCCATCAATTCAATACACACAATGGATGTATGGTAACATGAAATTTTTATGGTTTAAAAATTTGGAAATTTAAAGAATATTTTGAAAGTAAACGTCCAGAACAATGAAACTAAAAAAAAATATGTTTGTATTTTTATAATGTATTCTTACTTTTGTCAAGAATTTACTTATCTTCATTGGCAAGAGCCATCATAGAATCCATTCAAAGTAACTTCGTTACAACAGCTAACTAATTAACCTAAGTTTGTATCGTGGAAATCGCCTCGATTGACGTGACGAGAACTTTTCAAAGATTTCGGTCCAAGTGCCGTGGTCAATGGCAATATACGACATTACAATTTCTCCCTAGTTCCATTTAAGGTTATTTGATCTAAGAATTGACGTCTTTACTTACCAAGAGTCAACATTCAGTGAAACATTAAAGCATGGTTAATTTTGTTTTAACGATGGCCGCTGGAAGCCACACCAAAATCTGACAACTGATTCTAGGCAAATATCACTGGTCAGTCAATAAAGAAATAAATTAAGTTTGCTTGTCTAGCAAAATCTGATACGTTCTAGACGTTGTGAGGACAATTACGTTTCTCCAATCAGAAGTTCACTAAATATAATGGTTTCTGTTGCTTTGTATGCGCTTTGAGGAATATACCCACGACTCATTGGCAAATTAGGTTTGGGCTCAAATACTGAATGCATCCACTGTACACCTACGTTTTAAGCTATCAATTCTCAATTGTGACCCTGTCTTCGAACAGAACGGCAAAATATCCAAGAATTGCAAGTGTAAATATTAGCCTGTCGCTGTATATAAGACATCGAATCATTATGTGCTTTCTTCGTTAATGTAAAGATCGATTCATATACGCTAAATGTAAAAGATTTTGTTATATGATTCATTCAAATATTCGTTAGATTTCCTATTCCCAAGCTATCCAATGAGAAACAACCGTATCTTACTCCTGAGCGCTATCCTACAGAGATCTGTTGTCTCCTTTGGTTTTATTGGGGTCCAGGGCGCCAATCTCTTTGCACTTACCGGGAATCCGTCCATATATATTACGGCGTGATCTGTACGAAGGGCAAATGTTTCAGATTTTTATATTTCTTCCACGAGAGGATCTTATTGATATTTACTAAAATTTTGCATCTGGTGTCAAGTTATTAGTGTGACGCACACAATAAATCGATACGCAATTAATGGTATATATCCATGTATTATAGTCTATTGTTATATATATATCTGACCATCAATGTTTTGATAACCGAGTTTAGTTGTGAAGCTTCTAATTTCCAGTAGTTCTTCAGATTATGTTGATTGAATGGATGTATATCATACATGTTTCAGATATTTTCTATAAAAAAAATTGCTGGTACCAGGGCTTGGGAGTGCTCTTATTTATTATGTTTGCAAGATCGTTACTTTCAGCATCTGTTGTAGTCTGACATGTAGTATAGTTTTTTAGTCTATTCATATTCGTTACGTGTTTGTAATCATTATTTTGCTTTGTATGCAAATCAGTTCCGACCTGTTTAATCGCCTCCATCGTGGATACACCGAAAGAAATTCTGTCTTAATAAATAAACTTAAATAAGTTTACGTAAGTTCATTCAGCACTGCTTCGCTTTTACGAAAGACCTGAATCTACCATAGCTTAAAACTGTGTCTGCGCGTGTAGGTACTTAATCTTGATTTATTTAGTGCGTCCATTAGCAAAATGTGTTATAGGGTTTTAGAAAAGCCTTGGAGAATTTGTAAGCGTGTTATTCTTAGTGTTAAACAGATAGATATGAAGAAGACGGATCTTAGAACGCAGGCAGTATTTCCCTATATAAAGTTATTGCTTCTTTGCTTTTAGCCATTTCGGCCAACTGGAGTTTTCATAGGAAGGCTCTACTTTTGGAAACATTTATTTCATATTACTTCATTAATATTGGGAAACAAGTCCGCTTGAATATGGTTTTAGTACAACAGCGATGATATGAGCCAGCATTTCATAAAGCTTCAAAATATCATATATTCGATTGTACACGCATCTTGCCTTATGGCCGAGCTGAGATTGTTGAATACATCTCACATGTATGTATCATCGTTCTCCTCTTATACCCCCATCAGGGGTGTTGCTGGGTTAGATACATAAGCAAGACCCACATCTGATTAGCCAGGCTGGTCAGAGCTACGTTTTGCTTATAGCACCTGGTATCCACCAAAAGTCGCCTACATGGGTAATGAAAAGGCTCGATGTAGCTCAACAATGGTAATCCCACGAAAACCGGAGTATCCAATCAGGTTAGGCTGTAACCACTTAACTCTGGGCAAAGTTTCTCAGTCCCAGTACTGAGTGCTTAGCAGAGAGGTGTTGTGTACCATTTTCAAAGACTTTGATCCACTTGGCAATGGATTTTACCCCGACCTACTGAATCGGAGGTGAGCACTTTAACACTAAGTTACGCTGATCAGTACTTGTGACAGCAGAAAAAGGTCAGGGTTACAAATAATGATTTAAAAGTCATGCAACCAGCCAGTAGCTCCGTGTTTTGTGAGTTTTTACAATATAATCTTACTGGTAATCTTTATGAAAAACAATTGTGTGACTCAAAAATGCACTGACACACACACACACACACACACATATATATATATATTTAAATTGATATATATATATATATATATATATATATATATATATATATATATATTTATATATATATATATATCTATGTATATATATATATATATATATAGATAGATAGATAGATAGATAGATAGATAGATAGATAGATAGATAGAGAGAGAGAGAGAGAGAGAGAGAGAAAGAGAGAGAGATAAATGAATATATACTTATAGTATTTTATATGTATGTTATCAGATGAGTATTGTATGAGGCATGGGGTATTTGCATGAAATACCTAGCGAGTTACATGTTAATGCAAGGAAGACCCTTTTTTCCAAGTTTCAGAATAGGTGTCCAAAGATATCTTTTGGGTTATGGTTTCCGTGTTACAAAGGAAAAAAATGATACATGGACTGGGTTCGTTGGCGTCGGATGTAAGTGATAGGACTAACAATGATGATAGACGAGAAACTGGATACAAATAAGTTTGCGAGCTCAGTGGAGAAGTTTGGGAAGAAAAGCAGGTCAGGTGAAAGTATACAACGCTTGAAAAGCGAGCAACGAACAGGAATAAAGTGATATATAAGATATAAAAAAAGATGAAAAAATATGGATGGATAGAAAGAGGAAAACGAGGGGAGTCTTTGAATTACAAAAAAAAAGGTGGGGGAGAAAAAAAAGGGGAAAGGCAAATAAGGATATATATATATATATATATATATATATATATATATATATATATATATATATATATATAGAGAGAGAGAGAGAGAGAGAGAGAGAGAGAGAGAGGGAGAGAGAGACATCAAAAGACAAAAGGAGAAGATATAGGGAGAAGGGGAAGAAATGAAAACCTGAAAGAGTAGACCAGTGATGGTAATAGTAATAGAGAAAAGATGGATGATGCAGAAAGGGAGAGGAAGAGGAGCGCATGAAGAAAGAAGGAGGTAGAAGTAATTGAGATACCATTACCTTTTTCTCTCTCCATCTTTTCTCCTTCCTTTGGACTATTTCTTTACTTTTCAGTTTTTTGTACTTCTCACTACTGTTCACTTCTGAATGCCCCCTTTCTCTCTCCCTCCAGCATTTCTCTATTTCAATTCACCCCTAAATTTTTTCCTTATATTTTTTCTTCCTTTACCTTTTTTCTTTCTTAATCTTTTCTCCTTCCCGGAAAACCACAAAAGAAGATTAGTGGTTTCAAAGAAGGATAAAAGATGGAGAGAGAAAATGGGATGAAGGAAGGAAAGACTTTGAAAAAAAGAAAGGAAAGCAGATGTAAATTCAGAAGGTGTAAGATGGTAAAGGAAGAATATATTACTGATAAGAAAGATAGCAGTAAACTGAGAGAGGGAGAGAGAAAGTAAATGGAAGAAGAAAATATGAATAAAATATAAAGTAAGAGTAAATGGAGAGAGAGGGAGAGGAAGAAAGAAAGAGAGGGGGAAAGGAAGAAGAAGGTATGGAAAAGAAAAAGGTTGGAGTAAATTGTGAGCAAGGAGGGGGAATTCATAAAGATGGAATGAGGAAGAGTAGATAACCAAAGCAGTAAAGCAGTAAGAGAGAAAGAGAGAGAGAGAGAGAGAGAGAGAGAGAGAGAGAGAGAGAGAGAGAGAGAGAGAGAGAAAAGATGAAGAGTGGAATAAGGTAAATTCTGGAAATCAATGTGTACTGGAAGCTGAATACTTCATTTCATATACAGCACCGAGAAAGTTATTATTTCGGGATGGCCTCGACTAAACCAATGTCATGCAGTAGTGTCACAGTGATCCTACCAGTCAGACGTACCTTTTTCTGCTCACGGATATTGGTCCATCGTTTTGGTGATCTTTCAACTTCAAAGACTGAAAATGTTGACAAGGGATGCTGATTCCCCTGCAGGTATTGAGAATCACACAAAGGAAGCATTTGTCATTATCGATTTAGTACTTGAAGTACCATTGCAAATTCTGAAATATTCTCAATTCTGAAGCGTCTTTGTCTTTTTAGGGCTTTGAAAAAGAGATGAAGAAAAATATAGGCGAATAATAAGTAGGGATAGAAAAGAGATTAAGGAAGAAGAGAAGAAGAAATTCTAGGAAGAGCAAGGAAATGTAGAGGCAAATTAGGCCAGAAAAAGAAGGGGACAAGAATGGATACCAGAAGAAGACGATAGACTAGAGGCTAGGGCTTGGTTGAGAATGGGGAGAGAAAATGGAGAAAGGAAAAGAAAGTAAAAATGAACCAATAAAATACTCGAAAGAAGTGCAAAGGAACAGGTACAAGGAGGGAGAACAAATTGAGAAAAACTATACCAGGAAGAAAAAAAAAAGCATTATAAAAGATAAGTAGTAGAAAAAAGAAAAAGGGGGTGGGACAAGAAATGGAAGGGAAAAAAACGCAAGAGAGAAGCAATGAATGAAAACGAGGAATGGTTGACTAAAGTATACGGGAAAAAATTGAAAGAAAATAACTGGTATGGATAAAGGAGTTGGGTGAAAGGGGAAAAATTGGAGTAGAAATATTGAAGAGGAAAATACGAATAAGGGTTGGTGAAAGGGATAAACAAAAAAGAATAAGAGCGACGTGGATAGGAAAAGGGATACAAACCATGATAAAAAGATACATACAAATTAGGAAGAATGGAGAGGACGGAACGAGGACAGACATACATAGGGAAAAAAAGGATAAAGCAGAAAGGAGAACGAGATAATTAGATTAGAAAGAAAAACAATAAAGGGAGGGAGGGGGATTTGTAGATAGAAAGAAGAAAAGGAAAATTTTAAAAAGTGAAAAGAAGGAAGGAATAGGAATGAACTAAAAAAAAAGAATGTAGAAATAAAAGAAAAGAAAGAGATACATAAAAAGAGAAAATCGAAAAAATGTTAAAACGAAGGAAGGAATAAGGCAAGAGAAAGGGAGGAAAGACAAAATGAATGTAGAAGAAACGCGAGAATTGAAATAGGAAAAATAATCAATGCGAACAAGGAAGAAAAATGACAAAATGGAGGAGAATAAAGACCTGAAGGATATCAGCAAAAAAGATATGATGAAAGAAGCGATTGATGGAAACTCATGATATATCAAGAGGGTTATTCTTCTCCAACGGTGCCAGTGGTCATTGAAAACAGGATTAAAGGTTGAAAGTGAACAGTCAACTTGCAGCCTAATCCATAATGTTTTTGACTTTATCTAAGCCGTGAGCATCTAATACATTTCTGTCTTTCTCGTTGCCTAGGATACTGAATGAAATGAGCGGGGAAATCTTAGAGGGAACCGAGAGCCTGCGTTTTGAACTGACCCCTATCATATCTGAAGGCATCTTGGTTATTGTTCAAGGCAACCGACTTTTTCCAGCTCTATATATCAGGGGAGATCGGCGATCTTTGTTTGACTTTTTACTGGCAGTGAAATATAGCATTTTATGCAACCTCTGATCAACAGAAAGAAAGAAAAAGCAAACAAACTTCCATATCGTACATCAGATTTGAAATCTGGAAGATGAGGTCGGACATTGAGCCTTGGAAGATGCTTACGAAAATTCTTTTTCGAATTTGTCTCGGTTCTACATATCCAGAGATGGGTGTGCATCAATATTAATTAGAAGGTAGCATTTCTAGCCTATTCTGGCTCGTTTTCGTATTTCAGAAAATTTGCATACATACGGCAATATTCAAAGCGTCTGCATTTGCATAATGTTTTGAAATCTTGTCTCGCAGAGTATTTTTCAATGTTATGATTTCAACTTCCACAGATTTTCCTTTTACAGTGGCTCATTGCCATTTCAAGATATATTTATTACATATATATATATATATATATATGATGGATATGAAGTGATCTCACAGAATATTGATGAAAGTGACAATTGTAAGGGGAAGAGGAAAACTTAAGTGAAGGCAGAATACCATGGGCATATTTTGATGCATTTTGACGGGTGCCAGCACCTACGGTGATTCACAAAAAATCTTGCTGCTTGCATGATTGAGTCCGAGATAAGAAATGGTGATATTTTTGTGTTTATTGTTTGTCTACTAAGAGCAGGAGGGGGGGTGTTTGGATTTGTGTAGGTGAGAATCAAGTTAGGTCGGGAATTTCAAATGCATTGAATTATGCCTTCAGGGGAGGGGTGATGAAAAATTGAGATATAACACCTGCTGTCTCTTAGATTTTCTTTCCACTTTCCAATCGTCACTTCCGTTAATGCACATACACAGCTACACACACACACACACGTATATATAAAAAGGGAGAAAGAGAGAAAGAAAGAGAAAAGAGTTGGTCTTTCAGATGAACTTTGGAAACAATGTACTTTGAATGGATTTTGAATCATTTGAAATATGAAGTGAGATATCACTGTGTATTTAAACTTTTAAAAAATCCTACCGTCGCATTTTATCACAACTTTGGATACCGTAAGTGAGTCATGTGACATGAAGGCTGAAGAATTTGTATCAGGAGGGTCTACTGCTCTCTCGTTTGAGAATTAAGACATTTTTGCGATCATTTTTCAATCAAAGGCGAGGGAAGTACCAATGATGCGAAAAGATGTTGGACGCGAAACGGTTTCTACCCAGTGACTAACCAGACCTATGTGTGTGTGTGTGTGTGTGTGTGTGTGTGTATGTGACCTTTTGATGAACGCACAATCTGATCGAATACATGAATGACGGAGAGAAACATTTTTATCCTTGGTAAAGCACACAGGTAGTTTGATCTAAAGTAGAAATGCCGATCCATATGTAAATAATCCAGTTGTTCTCGACGGATTTTTCGCCCTTAATTCTAATTTCACGCTAGATACCGACCATCTTGACATTGAGACGAAAAACTCTCACTTCCGCCTCTCAAACCAAGATACAAATTAAAGTGACAAATGGTTATACACTTACCTGGTAAATATATAGAGGGCGCATGGGTTTGGAGAAGACCGGCTAGCAAAACGTGCTATTTGCAAGCATCTATCGATGTAAAAGAATTCCGGCTAGTTCGTTTTGGTTTTCAATAAGTTGCTCTAGACACTAAAATAGACAAAAATATGATAGTGCGTTTTAAATACATGAGTGGAACAATATTTCAAGTTGCAATCAATCGTACCATTATTGCTTTCAAAACATTATTCACTGTAAGATAAAAAAAATTTTTTCCATTCTCATTGTCTGTTTCTAGACTTCCAATAAAATCCAAGATGTCCAAACATTTCATGAATTTCCATCTTATTGCAAACAGTATTCTTTATCTATGATGGTCATAATTATTCATTTTTGACTGGTCCTGTCTCCATCTGACGATTGCATTTTATCCATAATCCCTGGGTTGAATACCAACAAGATGAATAGGCCTTTAGATTAAGGAGAGATATCATCGGTATGTTCAGAACTATTGCAAAGTGTTGAATATCATATTCGATATCTTTCTGGTGACGTGACTTATTGAAAAAGAAGTTATGTATTAATTCCTCTGAGGCTGACAACATGTATATAGGCCGTGGCTCATGTATTTGACCGATAGAACAAGCAGTGTGAAACAGGATATGACGTAGCTTTAGGCGAGACTTGAACTTGCAGACCACTACAATTTCAAGAGCTCTCCGGCCATGGAAGCGCCATTGGTAAAACAAAACAAAAGGCTGTTGTCAGTCAATCAATGCTTCTCTTTGATTCTCTGGGCGATTTCTGTCTACTATCTCTTAATAATATAGTTGTTTCGTTTTTGTTTTGTTTTTGTTTTGTTTTTTTCTAAATTTACGCTTACAATTAGTCTCTGTTACCCATATCATCATTCTGCTTGTTTTTTTTTTGTTCAAATGATAGGCTTTCTGTGATATTGCAGGCAGGGAATTAGGTAGTCCAATAAGGAGGAAAGAGGATACATCTGAGAGGCTTCCGAAGGTAAGTAGTTTAGTAAGAGGATGTGAAGAGAACGGACAAAACAAAAAAGTTTTCGGATAGGAAGAATGAGAATAGAAAAGAAAGTGAAGTAGTTTGATAAGAGGTTAATAAGAGGTAAACTGTTCGGTAGTTCAGAGAGAGGAAATCAAGTTAGGTATTTTGATAAGAGAGCAAAAAGAGAGGACAGAGAACAGTATTTGGAAAGGAAATGGCATGAAATAAATTTTGTTTAATAAATAGGTAGGGACGGAGTTGGAAATAAAAAAAAACATTGTTATAAGAGAGAGTAAGAATTATTTTTGCATATCAAACCAATCCATGTTTGTATAATCTAATCCTACTTTTCGACACAAACAGGTTTAACTAGCTTTCATTTCAATGATAATCGATGGATTCTTCAGCCGTTAAAGCGAACAATGTCAAATATATGACCCTGTTTTTTTTACTTGTACGTTTCCTAAATTACTTTGGCATTGCAAACCTGGATTATTAAACATCAATCAATGAACATACAGTTATTTTTTCCTATTTTTTACTCAATCCTTTCACAATCATCGTAGTTTTCACTCGCAAGAATTGTTTAAATACTTTATGAGTGAAATATTTACCTAATATTTTTTCAAATAATACATATCGACTTTGAGTATGATCATAGCACAACATTAAACCGATGGAGTGAAGTAGTAGTCTCTACACATGAATTCCAGGGTCTTTTCGTTTGTGATGCTATAATTATCACGCTATATTTTTGTTTAAATCTAATAGTATAGACCAGCTACATAATTTGTACACTTAACCACAAAATATGCCAGAAATGATATGGTAAAAAAGAAAATGACATCCGTACTCAAAAAGGTTTTGAACTGATATGCATATGAAGTTTGAATCAATAAATATAGTTCTTCTATGTTATTTAATAATTAACCACCCTCTCATTTCACCATAAGATATCTATTGACAAAAATGGGGCTCGGGTTGATCTTCGATTTGAATTTCGTGATTAACTGGTTCGTCAAGTTTATTACAACTATATATATTGCTCAAACTATGGAACTGTGTGGACAAAATGCACCTATTATATCTTATGAACAACTGCCCCAAATTATGTATAAATTAATTGGTATCAAAAATATCTTTGCGTGCATATTACAGATTTAGGACTGTTCTTGAGTATATTTACGTAGAGTGGGGGATGAATAAAATGGGGAATATTTTTTCTATCTATATTGAGAGAGAAACTTGAATTCTGTAATCGTAAATCTTCCAAAAATAAAGTAACGTTCGTTTAATTAGAATATGGTGAAATTCAGTCAATTTAATTATCACAGCAAAGGATTATGAATAAAACAGTCTTCCCGTTTACTCAGGATAATATAATGGAAATTAGTCAGAGCTTCTCTTTTCAAAGAGATTATTGGAAAAAAACAACAAAAAAAACAAACGGAAGTAAATATTTAATATAGAAATAAGTAATAATGATAACAATATGATTCAAATTGATGCACTTAATTCTACTTTTCTTTCAGCTATTCTTTTTTTTTATTTGAATGCTGTCTAATTTCAAACAATTCGTCTCATGAATAAATGTTTGGGACATTAATTCACTC
>OY735209.1:38960569-39020569 GCA_963457665.1 Thysanoteuthis rhombus | reverse complement strand
AAGAATCCCCTCTTTTTTGTGGTTGTTTTTTTTTTGTTGCTGTTGTTGTTGTTGTTGTTGTTGTCTGTTTTGTTGTCGTTCACCACGTTTTGGCCGTGTATCTTTCAGTCTTCCACAGGTGTCTAATGTATTCTGTAATGTCGTTCAATCATATCACGAGAGAGTATGCGCATCGCCCTTTATAAATGTCAAGTCCATTTGTACTTTGGGTGCATCATTCTGATTTTTGTACTGGAATCAGGACCCTCCGTTGAACTTAACGCTCTCTCTTTTAACTCTATTTTTGATTTGAGCTAATCTAGTCTGGCCAGACGATTTTTCAGCACATAATAAACCGATAACAATGAAAAGATATCGCAAATTATACTTTTAAAAACAGAATATTGCAATCATATTGCACTATTTGCATTGAGTAATTCTACTATTCTTCGGAATAATATCTGTTTATAGAGCGTTTCTACTCGTTCCCCACTATTTTTTATCCCCTTAAAACGTTATCTTCAAATCAAGAGGAGCCTATGATTGAATCATTTTTGATACACTAGTTTTTGTCCAATCAATGGGGTTAAACGGCCTTAAGGGTGGTCAGTAATTAGATAGCTGATTATGTGAGAATAACAGGTGCCATGAGCCAGACGGTGAAGTACTTGTCGCATTTGTTTAATTTGCATATCGCAAGCCAAGAGAAGAGAAACGTGATCCTTGACAGGTACAACAGACGCCATAGCCAAAATTAAGATGGTAGCTCGTTAGCTATCAAGGCAAATATTTTCTGTGTTGGGAAATTACTGAAAATGGATGGATAGAGTTAAGGGGGACAACAATTGTTTACGTTTTAACTTTTATTTCCATCATAATCTTTCAACCGATCATTTCAGGTAAATCATAATGGTAATATCAAGAACGAAAATAGGAAAACACGTACTACTACTACTACTACTACTACTACTACTACTACTACTACTACAACTACTACTACTAGATAAACATGATGACATTCCAATAATGATTGACCTTCTTGGATCTGTCCTGAAAATACCAGGATCCAAGTGGGATGTACAACAAATCCGAGGAATAAGTGAGATTATCTAGAGATTTAATAGACAAGTAAAAAACTTGGTATGCAAAAAGATATGAACACGGCTACGCCAAAGCTTTTTGAAAAGAAAACGGTAGTTTGTTATCATTTCAGCAACGAACAAGTGCATTAAGACGTACTACATCGACGCAAAGACTTGCAAAACCCAGGAAAACAGCATATATTTCTTGTGTGGAAAGTTACATAGATAGATAGATAGATAGATAGATAGATAGATGAGACGGTAAACAACTTGATCAGTGAACGTAGTGAACTGCCTGAGTACAAGAATCGGTGAGTGATATAAACCACAGCCATACTTTGTGCAAGCCACTGGGGTTTCAGCATATATACTAGGGTACAAGCATGAATTATAAACTCCCCTTGGATGTAAAAATAATGCTTTAATACTTCAGTACTATTATGAGACTTTGAGATCTGGACGGATTGCCCCATCCAAGCCAGGAGACTGGATTCAATAGTCGTAAATAAGGAAAAAAGAACCAGCCAAATCGTAGACGTGGCTGTACCTGGGGTCAGCAATAATGAATACTGGAAACATGAGACTAACGACTTCCAATCATCAGTAATGGCTTAACAGCTCGAATGGACGTGGTATTAGTGTTTTAATAAGACTGGACAAACCACAGTGCTGCTGTGATATGTGAGGACGCTGAGAGAATGACTAAAGAAATGAAAGTGTCGCTCAGACTCCAGCAATAACCAGTGCACACATCCAAGGAACATTTTTCCACAAATAGCACTGGATGCTTCTTGAAGGAAAGAAGAAAAAAGAAGAGATAATCATCTTAATTTATTATATTAAAATAATATATATAATAATACAAATACTGATACGTATTAACAATGGAGATTTTTGTGTTGTTCTTTCAATTCTAATGCAAAATCTCTTTGCATGACTTCAATGAGGGGAAAGAACAAAAGATATGAAATAGGCTACTTCATGTTATGATGATATCATTGTGTTAATATTCTCCATAATTATTTCGGAAGTCAAATGAAATAATTATAATTGAAAGTATTTTAAGATAAAAAAAAGTGAAAATAACGTTGTTAAATATGAATCTGTTGAAGTTAAGTCGGGTATTGTTAGCTTTCGGAAAGCATTAGAGTTTCAGTTATTGTATTTCATATATTGTGTACTTTTATTTCTTTAACTCTGACATTATATTCGATTCTAGTTAATTGCCTACCCGTCCATACCCGTCATTGTCTGTTCAATTGTGCTGCAACTGTATCGAATCACATGGTATGTCGTTTGGTAAGTTCTACTATTGAATGCCATTATGAGATTAATCGGAAGTTCCGGTCGTTTCTTGTCTTCCCTGTTCTTATTGTGCCATTGCTACTACAAGACGAAGGAGAAGAAGGGGATCTGGTTATTTTATGGTGCCATTGAAACCCCTGGAACTCTTTATCAATTCTTTAACTGAATTTACGAAAGCGTATCTTTTTTATCGAAGAATTCCACAGCGTTGAATTGAATTGAATTTAAAAGTGTGTGCAAGAGTCATAATTAAATATGTAAGCAATCGAAAATATCAAAATTTGTTGTTTTGAAGGTCTGTATTCGATATGTAGTTGAGAGAAATCTTGCAATTAAGAGATGATTAGGGCGACCTACAAAGGTAAAAAGGCGAATGGAAGGAGATATATCCGTCAACACATTTTTTATGTTCCAAACCATCTCAAGGGTCAATACTCATCTGATGCGGTGAATTGTATTCCGAAAATTGATATTAGCCTACATGTAATCGAAATTTTGGAGGAAACATTAATGATGAAGAAACATCGCTTGAATTGTTGATAATTTGATAAATTTGATAACAGAAAAAAGGATCAGTCTGTGGAGGGTCAGTCAACGATGACACGGTTCGATGACTCAAATTCGATCATTTTGAACGATGTAGTATGCATGTACGACAGGCCCTGAGGATCAAACTCCAATCAATCAGAAGTTCATGCGATAAACAATTGAACATTCAATGCCAATATCCGTGGGTACTTCTCTGGCTGTGGTAGAGGAGGATTGTATTTTGGAGTGCCGAACCCTTGGCAATTTGCTATCGTCTTACGTATGTAAAGTTGTATAACATTTTCAAAAATTGGTGTTGACTTTGGATGGCCAGCACATGCAAAATTCAATTCAGCTGTCACCAAAAAGTGTCAATCTCATCCCCCCACTACTTGTTGGCTCAAATTTTCTAAGCGAGCGAGTGGAACGATGTAGTGTTTCGGTATTGCAAGTTGAACACATTCCAACGAATGTTATAGTCAAAAAAACCTACCCCTCCCAATTCTGTTGGAAAATAATACTTACAATTACAAAACTGAATTAATTTTATGACTTTAATAATGGCTGTAGCCAAAACTATAATATAAAGTGCGTGTGACTTTTGGGGAAATAAAAACGAGCGGGCCATTTAAAAAAAAACTCCTACGGATATTTGGACAAAAAATGATTAAATATATCTTTTCTTATAAAAAAAGAATAATGAAAAATTGATTATCCAATTTTGAATATTACAACAATTGGTGAGGAGGATATAAATTAAGCTTAACGACACACGAGCAGAACACACCTCTTTTCAATGTACATTATATTTTTTTATCTTCCAATTTATAATACAATCAACACTACATGGTTGATATGAATGATTCATTTCGTTGATTTGAAAATTTAAAAAAAACACCAGAAAATCATTGAATTTTATTCTAATAATAATTGTGTTTAATGTGAAGGAGAACCGTGAAAATTAAGGAATGTTTGCAATCACAAATCGATGAACCATGAAAATGACTTAAGGTGGTTAAACTATTACATACCCAATTGTATTTTCAATCAATATTGCATACTTCTATTATTAGGAAGAATTTCAAAACTCAACCTCTTTTGTCTTCTGTTATCGCAAATGTTAACCATTGTTAAAATCGATTACAGATGCCCAAAAGGAGAAAAGTATTTGGCTTTGATTCACTCCTGTGCCACTTCTTCCAACAGAGAAGAAGGAAGTTGTAATAGTGAATTTTGAAATTTCACACCTTCGTTCAGGCGATTCTTTGAAATGCTGCAAGAATAAAAATGAATTGGAGATTTGATGAAAAAAAAAAACAGATTCACAATCATTTCTTATAACTAGGCTATATATTCAAAATGTATTCCAAATTGTAAAGATTCCCATCTTCATGATCTCAGGGTTAATCATTACCCACATATTTTGGGGGTTGATTTTCAAAAAACGATCTGCAATTAATGAATATTTTATTTGAACTCTACACTTCCCAAAGATATCGAGAAAATACAACATTAGAAAACGAGCAAATAAGTGTCGTAAATCACCTAAGAAAAACTGTCATGGATCAATGTCTACTGATAAGCAAACTATTCGGGGTGATCAATTAAAATTTGAAAAAAAGATGATCTGTGAATATTACTCCTGTTTCTTCTAAAAGGGTTATCACGACTTCAACGGAATTTTTTTTTAAAGGACAAGTGGGAATCCTGCAGACCAGAAACTTAAGAGTCAAATTAACTTGAACTAATTTTACAAATTGACCCCCGCCTTCAGAAACATTCGTAGGTTGGAAAAACAGCAAATGCTAGGCATGATCAGCAATCAACGCTTCCGTTTCAAGCTATGTAGTTCCATTCATATGACTTGTGTGCGTCTTACAATCGTGCATATATAGTCAGTCAGACCAGACCTAAAATCTACAAAATAGCACCAGTTTTGGTTGACCGTTTCTAACTATGATGAAAAAAATTAAATTCAAGTTAAGTTTCAAACAGACATAATCAGGTTCTGATATAAAAAGTCATTTGCTGCCTAATGGAACACTTGTACGGAGAGGATTCCAACAGTCAGAGTCCAAATGCAATCAGGAGGGGATTTGTATCAAATGCTACACACAGTAGATCCGTCAAAAACTATTTCATGAACTAGATCAGCGACGTATTTTGGTGTACAGTTGTTCATCGGGGCGTCTACTTAATTGTGTAGTATCAGTATATGGGAAGACAAGTGGGTTTAGGTGTATAGTCTTGGCACGAGGGTTGGAGGAGGAAGAGAGAGAAAGGTCATGAGCAACTCACATAGAAAATTAAAGGGAAAAGCATGCTGGGACGTGCTGGTAGAGAGAAGTGGTGCCGGGATGAGTTGGAGGAGAGTGAGGGCAGCAAGTTACATGGAGGGAGTAAGACGGACAGAGAGAAGTCACAGGCAGTTTTCACATAGAGAATCAACGGAGACACATGCAAAGACAAGATGGTAGCTGGAAGGGTTTATAGGAGCAGAAAAGGGGATGCTAATGACGTTTTTCGGTTGTTACCATATTGGATTATGAGAGCACAAGCTACCCAAAGTCAACACCAACTTGTTTTCCTGATTTTTTTTTTTAAATTATGATCACATCCAACGCGATAGTAAATTAACAAAACTTGACCCAAGGTAGACTATTTTCGCTTAGAAACAAGTCATTCGGTGATCAAAATTGCAAAGTTCATCATTCGGAAGATCAGCAAATATTGACTTAGAGTGAAAAACCCAAAACATCGGAAAGCTAGTTGGTTGAAATACTCAATTTCTTTTTGAAGTTAATGTCCTTTCTGTTTACGAATATTTTTACGACATTAGATCTTTCACGTGGAAATGTTTTTTTCTTTAAAATATGCGATATTCTGTTTTATGTTAGCAGAGTCGAAAAATAGGTGGAAGTTGTACTCATTTAGTAGATTATAAAATATGTATATGTCTGAATAGTTTCATTATTCAAGTATCCGTATGTAGTTCTAAGTCTGCACTTAACCACCGAGGACGAATTATTATGGGCTATCAAGAATTTAGCAGCAATATACGAGGGTCTCTTTGAATAAATGTAACAGAATACAGTTTCAAACCCATAAATATTGATCTCTGTGAATTTGCAAATCTACAAAGAAAGATGAAAATCTGTAAGAGGTTTTATGTCCAGGGAACTGGCCATCGAATGACCTACGATTGAATAAACGTGCAATTGAACTGGTGTTTGTAAATGGCAAGTGAAATCTTTTTGGCAAGACATGATGTTTAGCATCGGTTAACCCAATCAATCGAATACCACACGCGTTGTGCAGCAATTCTACAAAATATGTTTGAATAGATTTCGCTTCTGTAACATTTGATACAACTGATTTTCCGAGTGCATTCAAACCAAATCTGCAGGGGATTTCCTATCATGTATATCATGTGGTAGTGAGTGACATACTTATAATCAAATTCAATCATACTTGTTTGAAATTAATCCTCAAAACTGTTTTGTCTCACCCTCCACTGCACATGGAAATACTTTTTGAAGTATTGAAAACTGACAGATTGCTATGATATGAAAAGAAAAAAAGAAGAGATGATTATGATTTGGATAGGGAAGCAAAACAATTACCAGAACGATCGTTGGTTTTATCCCCTTACCCGAATCTAATCCCCACAAAAAAAAAAAACTGACCCAAAACACTCACGCATTAAATGAACCAAATTTTTTTGCTTAGGTATTGTCTCCTTATTTGTCAACATAACTTTGGACCATCGTCGTAACTGAATTAAATTCACAAGAGGGAACAGAGTTTCTTTACAACAGGTCAAACATTTGATCCCAGTATCATAATCATGTAATGGTTTACCAAATATCCATACACCGTTATAGTCGCTTGCAGCAAAAGCCGCATAAAGTAAACCTATGAAATTTCCTGTATATATCACTAGGGAACTCGTTTTCAGCGAACTTGAATTTGGGAATCATTCCCCAAACTTCTTGGGATGGTTTAATTTACATTGAAATCCCATTTTTAATTCCCTGTGCCATGTGTCTTTTAGCTGCCGCTTGACTGCTGTCATCCGAGATCAAAACCAAAATATTATCGAAAAGTTTGAAACTGTTCCAATTGCTATTTTAGCCCTGCTCTTTCCCTTCCGTAGAAGTGAAAAAGTGGCGTAACACGAATTTCAATAAAATTCAAGATATATGTACCAATCACTAGGTTACAGTCAAGATGGACTGCAACAAGACTGAACACAGGGAAAACAGGAGCCATGCCTTAAGTCAGCAATTTATGCATGGTCTATGTATGTATGTATGTATGTATGTATGTATGTATATATGTATGTATATATGTATGTATCATTCTCATTTTGTTTATATCTATCAACTTATCTCTATTTCTATCCGAGAATAAGTTCATAGTTTTTAGTTGTCACTTCGAATAAGGGTTTGAGATGATGCAGGAGCCAAAATCTTCATATCAGTAACAATGCCTCAATGTTTGCATTAAAATGCAACTCAATACAATGAAATGACACTTACTTTTTTCTGAAAGGTTTTAATGTAAGTGTAATTGTTGTTTGTCCACAGCCACACATTAAATGGTATTTCCGTTACTTGTAGAAAAAAAAACATGTTTACATGATCTGAAACAGTCTTTGCGTGTCAAATAGAAAAAATATAAAACTTTCATTACAGAATGTCTTAGATGTTGAAATATTTTTTCTGTGTTTGCATCTAACAAACTATATACATACACATATGCATGTGTGTGTGTGTGTGTGTGTGTTATAAAAATGTGTAATATTATTTGAATTTCCTGGTAATTACACTGACAATGTGTCATTTGGCCAAGACAGCGTAAATATTTACACGCAATCATCATTATAATGAATATTATGTATCAATTTCTTAATAATAATAATGATAATAATAATAATAAAAATAATGATAATAATAATATATGCGTGTGTATTTACTAACATTTAAGCCTCCTCTTTATTCCCTGTATTCTCTTCTCCACTAAAACTACGAGGCCTATCAAAGCAATATTCTGCATAGAGACTGAGAAGAGGTAATCTCTCACGTAAGCCATGTGGTTTTATTCAAGATCAGCAGAGGTTATTTTGTGTTATTTCTAGCCAGTTTTCAGAGCGTTGGGCCATTGTTTTGCGCCAAGGCCCACTGATATTTTGCATATGGGTATATCCTCTCAGTTTCTGTGGCGTTGACTTCTGAGGTCATTCAATTTATTTCACAAAAATTTTCCAAGTTTTGGGCAACAATTCAGCACCTCTGAAATTGAAATTGGGTGCCAAGTTGAATCTTTTCATACAGAAGGTTATATGCAACGAGGAGTTGACTTCAGAGGTCATTCGAGGTCACCAGAGGTTATCTGTACCTTATTATTAACGTTGCTAGCAGCAATTATATCGATAAAACTGAAATTTTAACTAGAGGTGGATGATTTCACGGAAAAAATTTATTGGGAATCAAGATCTACAATATATATTCAATATATAATACTTTGCTAGCATTACTTTCGTTTATATTGTAGTTTTAAATGTTTCATAGTATTAACAAACAGACCAACTTTGAAAAAATATTCCAATTCTTCAAGTTTTCTTCAACCCTTTCGACTATGTTCGGTATTTATTGAGATGTCATAAATCTTGAAAAAGAAGGGGACTAACAGAGAAGATATATATATATATATATATATATATATATATATATATATATATATATATATATATGTGTGTGTGTGTGTGTGTATATATATATATATATATATATATATATATTTATATATGTATACAAAAAGTTGTATTTTAATTTGAAAAAAATTGTTCCATAAACATATTCACTAATCAATGCATAATTACCGAAAATTTTATCAAATTTCCTCAATTAGATCAATTTGCGTTGATGTTTAGAATCAGTGTTTTTATTTGGCACTAGCATTTTTCCGATTCATTCTCCACGTGTTCTTTTATTATATTTTTTTTTTTTTGATAAAAGAAAAAACTAATTCCTGAAGAGTTGACATCCCTGAGACAGGTATACACTATCTCAATCGAAAAATTATCCTTAGATCCGCCCCAAAAATTAATCACCTCATTTCTAGCCAATGACTGTCGTTTGTCTAGGGAAGATAGGGAATATCACATGAAAAAATATTTTTCTCTTCAATATATCTTGATGAAAGTGAAATCCGTTTTACCGATTGCAAATAGCGAGACTGGCTGCAAAAGGATGTTGATGTTCCTGATATTATCGTCGGACCATAGAATGGATTCTACACTGGAGTACAAGTATGTAGTGCTATCAACAGACGTGACTATATTTCGAAAAAGAGAATGGTGTTGATTATACTACAGCAAATTTTCACATATAGAGTGAATATGATGTGTGCTTATATATACAAATGGCATATAATTTTGTCGCACCGAAATCAACGTTGTATTTGCTCTACAAATCGTTTAAATGTTTAACTAACCGAACGAATTTTCTCCTTTGAATTGGGTTTTCAGGGAGGTGGTTGAATTTACAATTGTGGCTTTCCAAATAATGATTAAACGGTGGAATGATTTTACTGAGATGAATATGGTCATATTAATGCGATGGGCGGTATTCCGAAGTTTCGTTTGAGCTTTATTTAGATCCTAAAAGAACATTGCTATGGAAACCTGACATCAGACCACGGCACTCTATACCAACTATCATGGTACTTTTTTTCTCGCAGTCACTCGCACTGAGTATACTGACATTAAAAACACAAGAGAACTATATCCTATGAAGGATGAGAAAATCAATTATTCATACTGAGTTCAGCTGAGTCCTGCATATAAAGCAAATGACAGGGAAGAGAAGTTGGGATTATGTCGCTCAAAACTTTCAAATGAGAAATGTTAGCCCAGAGGAAAATAAGCCCCCTCTCTCTCTCTCTCTCTCTCTCACACACACACACACACACACACACACACACACACGTGCTTGCACGTACGTATACACATACATCACGACCTCTTGATTTGTAGGCGACTCTCTTAATGACAAGTATTTGATACAGAAAAAAAACTAGAGCTGATTTGTTTCGGTAAACGGAATTTCTTGAAATATTGTATTCACAGTAAGTGAAGTGTACTTATGAATAAAAAGAAATATACAATGGTTTCAATAAGACGATAAAACGTTTCCCCCAATATGTTTCAGCGAGCACTTGAGCAAAGCAATGAATAACATGAAGTCACTTTTGGGGTTCGGTTCTTTTTTTTCTCAATTTTTGTTGAACCTATTTGGAGGAGAAAATATATTCCACGTAAACAGCATCTGATTTATATATATATATATATATATATATATATATATATATATATATATATATATATATATATATATATATATATATATGTGTGTGTGTGTGTGTATGTGTGTGTGTGTGTGTGTGTATGTGTGTGTGTATATATATAAATATCAAGAATGTGTTGAATGTAACACTCTAGCATTGACTTGTCATGTTTTCCTCTGAATAATTCATTGAATTGTTCGTCCCCAGGAAAGATAGTTGAAAACATTCTTGTATATTGGTGCTTAAGAAATATGTCAAACCTGGATGATGAGAACAAACAGATTGAAGAATGGTACAGCATTGAAAAGTCGAAGTGAAAACCAACTTTAAGTGTTCAGGGAAGAAGAAATAAGGGTGGGGAAAAAGCAAGAAGACAATGTAATGAACCAAAAGTAGAGAAAAAAAACCCAAAAGATTGGGAAAAAAAGTGAGAAAAAGAGAACAGGAAATGAGCAAACACGATGATAGAAAACCCAAGCTCACAAAAACAGTCAATAAATGAACAACTGTAGCGTCAGAATAGGAAGTGATTACATTGTGAATGTATCATTCGTTCGTGACAACGTAAATAGTATCGATAATTAAAGAAAACCTTTGAACCTGCGACCCTTAGGTTACGCTTGTGACATTGTGTTGTTTTCAGCATTAAGTCAAACAGCCGACGGTAGTGAAAATTGTAGGCTCACAGCAGCTTAATTTTCATTGATTGTTTAGTCTATATATCGTTGTCTTGGCCAAATGATACTTTCACCAAGTAATAATTGGAGGTTATATCAAGTTGAGTTTCAAAGCAATATATATATATATATATATATATATATATATATATATATATATATATATATATATATATATATATATATATATATATATATATATATGCCTTGAAGATGGAAACCGAAATATACGACCCAGGAATCTCAAAACTATTTGTTCTATTTTGTTTTTTTTTATTTTTCATAGGCGCCAGATCTGTTCACTGAAAAAATACGTACAAAATCGGCAAAGCCAAGGAACTTCCCCATCTCTCTCCTTCTCTCTCTGTCCATATATATATATATATATATATATAGCTTTATATCATATAGATATTGTCTCATTTTAAGTTGTTACTCGGGTCTGCTATAAGAATCGAACCTATCACTGATAAGTAGCCACTTCAACGTAGCAATGCAAATAAACTTGTGTTAAACTGCCCGCCAGTAATGGATAGGCCAAATAACTGCTTCCAACCCGATTTTTTCTCGTTTATTCTCCGGTAAGTTCGATTCCTGTAGCATTCCCATTTTCTTTTATTATTTATCCTATGTACGTTGTCTAAATTGAATGATATATTAACTGCATAACAACAGGAATTCATTTCCAATTATTTTCTTTATGATATAACGCAATTTAAAATTCATCCTGTAGGACCAAATATGGCCATTTCTCAAATACATGCCATTACGTTGAATGACACAAAAGATCGATCTCCTGTCTCGAAAATCGAAAATATTATCTTCAAACCAAATTAGTTTAGTTCAAAATGAATTGTGTGTATTGAACACCCTTTGTGCGTTCAGAATATTTGATATCTCATACTTTTACAATTTATTTTTATTATTTATTTTCACTTTTCTTTATTCCAATTCATTATTGCCTGCCAACTGATAAATGTATTAATCTATCTATCCCCCCCTCTCTCTCTCTCTCTCTCTCACTCTCTCTCTCTCTCTCTATATATATATATATATTTTTTTTTTTGTTTGAAAGATTTTAGTGTAAATATGCCATTAATGCATTTCATTGATTTAAGACATCGTGTTTTTGAAGATATCCTCCATTTGAGAATAAATTACATTTACAATGATGATTTATTTAGCATGTTTTAATATCGACCATGGAGTATTTGCTGTTTTATTTTTCAATCCCCATACATATTTCGATTAGGCTGTTCTATTCCTACACTTTTACTGGAGGAGTGAGAGCCCATGATTGTAAAATTTCAGTTTTCACTGCCAATTAGAAGTGCCATAATATATTTTCAGGTCATTTTCTGCATCTCTTCTAGAAACTATTTTCCTATAAATTATATTGTTTTGAACATTGATTATCTCAATTTTTTCATGGTTACAATTATCATAATATGGTGATTTGAATATAAAACCAGGTGCACAAATCATCATGTTGAACAAAGTTCGGTCAGAACAAAAACTTCGAAAAAAAAATTCAAATTAACGTAATAACGAATGTAACGGATATAATCACTCGATTGGTTTCATTCTCTAGATTATGATAATGTATATTCTTTATATGATTGTTATTTTTAAGTTTGAGCACCCTAAAGACGCTAGGTTACAGAAACATTTTCAGAATTGTAGTTGGTCAAATCTCTCTTAAATTCAATTCCTTTGCCTGAGAGTAGATCTGGTGATAATGATCTTCTGGATTTGACAGGAAGTAGGCAGTTTCTTCAATGTTTGTCAACAGCATTCTGTGACAGCTTCCATTTGTGAGTTAGTGTTGCATCATCACTATTGAGCTCCTCTCCTCTTAATAATACTTGTTCTCTGAAAAAATCATAAGCACCATAGTTACGGTTTTTTGATATCTGAATAACATTACGAGCAATAGCTTTTCTCCGCAGCTGTCATCATCGAGTTTTGTAGGCTTCTACTGTGATTATCAGTTTGCAAAAACATTCTAAAAGAAAAACCATATAAAAAATCGAATGTCTGCATGTTTGCCTGGACACTGCAGTATCTTTTCGTTTTAGTAACACGGACGTTTTCCATGAACCATTCCTATAATTCCAATATCACGATGTAATGGTTTAAATGGACTCAAGGGCTTCGCCACGAACGGTTCATCTAGCTGTGAAAAGAGCGTGGATTCGTTTAGAATCGATTTTTGCTTGCTTTCTCATTTCATCCAGCTACATATTTCGTTTCGGGGATTTCTAAATTAGCTTGTATATCCCGTACATCGCTTCAAATACGCCTTCAAGCATTTGATTGATCCGACCGAATCACGGAGAGCAAGATTAAAAGCATGTCAGTGATAGATGGCATAAAGGCATTTGCCATTTATTCCTATGATATGGGTTGTGACGGCAGTTTTTGCTCCCACCACCAAATGTTCTTTTAGACAATACGGTCTTTGAATTGAAAATCTACTGCATCAAAAACCAAGTACGTCTATGATTAAAATCTGTATGATGCCATCAAAATCAAGCGCAAAACAAAAAAAAACAAATCAAAGTGCAATATTCTACCTCAGAATCGAGTGAATGGTAAAAAGCGGAATAAATGCTTTATATTGTATGAACTAATTAAATAAAAGTTTTGCTTAAAGATTTGCTAATAATTTAACAGACAAAACTAATGATATGTGTGGTATTGTTTTTATTGGCTAGTAGAGGAAGTTAATAGGTACTTAACTTAATCATCTCCATTTATTCTGGTTAATATTTCATATTCCGATCAAGTAGCTGTACCTATTTAAATAAGACTCGGTCGTGATATTTGACCTTCCCTGGGTCTGTTTCTGTGAAAATCGGACCTAGGTAGAGAAGTTTCAAGGAAATCAACATTGTCTTATTTGGTTTCTCATCATATAAAATTGAAATTGATACAAATCAAAGATAAATCGTGCATCTTTCCAAGGCAATAATCTCTGTTGGGAATCAAAGACAAGTAGGATAGAGTTACTGTTTCTTTTTTCTTTTTACTTTCTGTTATCGAATTTAAGCCGAGACTAGCAATATTATGCGCCTATGAACAAGCAAAAATGATTGAATGGGATGATTCATTTATTTACTCGTAATATCGATGTTATCATTTTGGGGTGTTTTTCGAAGAAAGCGCATATAAACAGTTGATTGGTAGGTCTGAAGCTCCCATGTCCCTTCCAGATCCAACGGACCTGATTTTTATTTTACTGTCAAATGTGAAAAAGCAAAAAAGATTATACAATACTTCCAGAGTACCAGGATTTACATGACCGGCCCTGTTTCAAATCTAATTACAATTTAAATGGATAACAACCGGAGAAAACTATGTATTTGCTTATGGTCTTTTACCACACAGCTGGGTAGATAGTGAGCATTTGTTACATTTATTTGTTAAATAAGCCCTACCTGCGATATCATAAACATCCTGCATGAATATATTGATTATGTTTATGTCTAGGAGTAATGCATGTATAGACTTCTTCCTGTGAGGTCCACACCGATCAATTCTGCACTGAGTATAATCAGTGATTCCCTACACCATTGAACAATACTCAATAAATAACAGTGACCGGACGATTGTCGTAAATTAAGCATTGTTTTCAAAGCCCTCGCACTTCTTCCTCTGTCTTCCACTACAATGACGGTATATTTAACGCTCGTTACTCACAGGCCTAATAATTAATAAATGACAGTGTTTACCGAAGCGAAAAGGAGAGATAAATCAAGATAAATGGTGCTACGTTCACCGTGATTTATTTAGAATGTCCGCTCTGTCAGTTTGAAGCTTGGGTCAATACAATTTGGCGCTGGTCTGTATTCACACGCTGACGGAAGGAGACAAAGGTTTGACTTTTATAAAAAAAAAAAATGTTTGTTTCTCACGTGTTCTTCCTCGAAAATACACGTACACAAATATGATCTCGTCCAATATGCGCTGGCTGTCCAAAAACTATCCAGCCATTTATTATTCACGAACAGATATCCTACCTAGGGCAATGACACCTTAAAATCTTCAAATTACTTCCCTTTGGACCTTGCATATCCCAGTATTCCCCTCCACCTTCCAGAACAGATCACACAGAAAACCAGCTCATTCGGTGGCGTTTCATAACCGACTGCGTAACCACCCTGGACAGTACTGTCCAAGATTCGTGATAAAGCCCTCTCTGTTTGGTTACCAAGTTACAGCGAAGCCGAAATATTTAGAATGGCTGGATACTTTCTTGGTATATAATCATACATTTTACAATTAGAGATCATATACCATACTTTCTCTATTGTATTGAAAAGCTTGAAATTAAATGTTTCGATATTACTTGCAGTGGTTGCAGAGGAACTGAATGCTGTTTAGGTGTTTCAGACTAAGAAATTAAATGAGAAGACGAGATTATTAGGCTGTTTGTTTCATCATGTGGTTCTTTATTTCGACTAAGCTGCTTTTTGCTGATACTGATACAAACACTTTTCTATTTCCACCCCTAGTGAACAACCAGAAAACCCAAAACCGAACAGCTTTGTCCCTTTATGTTGGTATCTTTTGACTTTGTGTAAAACCTGTACAGTATCTTTAGAAATGATATGAAATCTACTAAACTTTCACAATCAGTATATTTTATTACTATATTTCAAGTATTTCAACAAAATATATCGTTTTTGAACTTTCAAGTATTTAGTGACACCCCTCCCCCTTTAGAAACAATGATTGCCTCCCTACGTTTCTAGTTGCCATCTCTAAATTCCCTGTACTTGTCAGCTAGAAGTCTCTCCAAAAATGTCTTAGTAATTTTTATGGATGCAAGATTTTTGCAGTGTATGGTACACATTGAAATCCCCCTCTCTCCTTCTTTCTCTCACTGTATCTCTCTCTCTCTCTCTGTGTATATATATATATATATATATATATATGTATATATATATATATATATATATATATATATATATATATATATATATATATATATATATATATACATGTGTGTGTGTGTGTGTTTTGTTTGTGCTTCAACATCAATTCTATTCAAAGCATTTTCAAATCTGTAGATGAAGGTTCTGCATTATTGCATCAAATTAGGTATGATGTACTGGACCGCGTCTTGTTTTTCTGTACTGTCTCTGCATATATCGCCACTCTTTTCAATGCGGATATTGTTACTTTAAGCAGACTTTGGAACTCTTGTTTGGCATACAATGGAGAAAATTTGTCAAGCGATGCTCGATTTCAGACTCCTTGTCAGTATTTGTTCTGCATCCTGGCTGAGTGGTGTAGTTGCCATGTCATGCTCCAAAAGAAACTGCAGCGTTTCTCATGCATTTCAAAACATCCGTTGCTCTGCTTGAATGGAATTCGAATGGATTCCCAGCTTCAATACAGCATAATTCGAATAGATCGTCCTAAAACTCGCAGTCCATTGCTCGAAAGCAGACATTCTCAAAGGAGAGCAGGAAAAAAAGAATGTAGCTATTGTTGTGCAAGAGGACGTACCGGGCCGCCGAATGCAAATTTTTTTAAGGCTGTGCCAAGCAGTTGTATCCCCCTCCCTTTCTACGTATACGTATGCAAACATTTCACCGACACCTTCGTTCTTTAGACACCTAATTTTCATCTGGTAAAGGTATCCATTTTTATACCTGTTGTCGTGCGACTCGTATAAGCCACCCCGTTGATGATACATTTTTTAAAATTACATAATTCATTACAAAGTAGTTGGTTTCAGAGGAAAAAAAAGCAGCCAAAGTATTTTTTTTATCAAAGTTGGACACGGATATACTAAAAATCGGTACGAAAATTCAGATAAAAAAGAGAATACACGAACACACACACACACACACACACACACACACACACACATATATACATATGTATATATAGATACACATGTATACACACACACACACACACACATATATATATATATGTGTGTGTGCGTGTATATATATATATATATATATATATATATATATATATACATATATATGCACATATATATACACACACATATATATAGATATATAGGTTTGTGTACATGCATTAGAGTTTTTTCAATTTTATTTTCATTCTAAAATGACAATAAGGATATAAAAAAAACGTTGTGTTTAGGAAAAAACATGTTATACAGCAAAGTGTTTTCGAAATAGTTCTGAATGGTTGCTAACATATCTTAATGAATGCTTAATATGAATATCATTTGAAAAACACACCAATCAATACAGAAAAGACTATGTGGTCCCTGTTTTATGCAACGAAAACATTTATAGCACACAGCAATAATTCTTCCTGCAAGTTGATACGTAGGAAGAACTCCGTTAAAACAAGAGAAATCAAATCAAGGCATAGACCAGAAAATCGTAGATGGAGTCAAAGGCCCATATTCCCAGAGGAGAACAACAACAAAAAAAGATTTTGTTCAGAATTATTGATGTGTTATACGATGGACCGAGTCTCCAAATGTAATTTCATGGGACTGTGCAAGCTGTTTTAACCCCCTCCTCTTACAAATGCATACACGTACGTAAACACTGCTCCAACCATTCCGTTCTTAAGACACTCAGTTTCCATTTACTGAAAACCTTTGGGCTCGCCATGCTATATTTGCTCGTTGGTTGATGATAAAGTCAACTTTTCTTTTTTACTGATGAAGTATTGTATAGACTTCAAGATCTCAATTCTCAAAAACTCCAGGTACCCCCTTGGCACTCCAGATCTCGATACGATGCACCGGCTGCATTGCCTTCTCATAAGCCCTGGGGGTGAGTTACGTTAGTGGACGACCTAAGAGACGGAAAGAGAGACAAACAGACGGACAGACAGAATGAGGAAGAGAGAATGAGAGAGAGAGAGAAAGGAAGAAGAGCAAGAAAGAGTCTGTTTGTGAGAAACTGGTCTTTCAAGAGGAGACATTCAAAATGTCAGCTATACAAGTATTCTGATTGGTTGGAGGGCAGCCGATGGAAACAAGTGATGACATTGCAACAGATCGGATTGACTCGCTTGATTACGTTTTGATCTTCCCAATGGAAGGTTGGCCTCCTTGAAGATGGCATTTCGGAATGTAGGAAATTTGAGACCATTCGCAAGTAATGAAGAGCTTAAGGAAGACAAAAAATACTTCGTATATATATATATATATATATATATATATATATATATATATATATTTATATATATATGTGTGTGTGTGTGTGTGTGTGTGGATCTATATTAGATCATATTTGATAAAAATGAACTTTATAAAATGTAACTGAATTGATCATCTAAAAATGTATCAGTTCGTGCACACACACGCTCACAGAAACAGATATATAGACACACACATGGACACACACACGCACACATCCATACACGTCACACATATAGGTAGATATCAACAGATTTGTTGTTACTGACAAGTCTAACGACGTTTCTGTTGTTTTCAGCTGTTTCGATTTTGACTTTCGGCACAACAAGGATATTTTTCGGGGGAAGGGTATTTTCTTTATTTTTAGAGTTATTTTTGTGCTGCTGTTTTACACTCCGTTTCTCTCTTCCCACCCTCTCTCTATCTCTCTCTTTGTCTCTATCTCTCCCCTCTCACTGTATTTCAAGTCTATCTGCCCGTTTGTCCTCTCTCTCTACCTCTCTCTCTACCTCTCTCTCTCTCTCTCTCTCTCTCTCTCTCTCTCTCTCTCTCTCTCTCTGCATGTGTGTGTTCAGTCCAATGCTAAATTTTTATGTATGGTATTCTCTCCTACCATCCTCAATTACTATAGCAGCATTTTTTGGCTGTTAGGTCATTGCTAACAGCAGGGGTCGTAGATTTCATATTACTAGAACTCTCCTCGTATTCTTGCAGTCCCCAGCAGTGTTGTGGTCGACATAGTTTCAATCTTCTTTCTTATCTTTCTTTCTTCCAATTTTGTCTACAGTGTTTAGGAGACAGTTCCGAGTACTATATTATTGGTACTCTTCTGACTTTTATGATCCACACTTTCTTCAGTTCTCTTGCCAGGTCCTGGTACTTCATCAGCTTTTCACTCTCTTCCGTATTTATTCAATGATATGCTGGCACAGCTTCGTCAATCATTTGGCTGGTTATTTTCTCCTTGTCCATGATTACCAGGTTTGGTCTCCTCACTTACACTGGGTGGTCAGTTTGAATGTGTGACTTCTATTTTCCTGGCCTAACCCCGCCTCTTGCTGATACCATCTGTCTTCATGGTTGATTCCCAGTCATTCACTCAGCCCCTAGTGTATCACTGTTGCTACCCTGTCGCGTCTGTTTGTGTACTCTTTCTGGGTTTGTTGACTACATTCACTGGTCATGTGGTTCACGGTCCCAACGCATAAGTTTGATTTTCTGTTTGCTTGGTTCTGTTGATTTTTCACCTTGACGTACCTTGTCTTGATTAATTTGTGTGTTACTGCCATTATGAGTGATTCTTTTTCTCTTTTCAGATTCTCTTTGCGTAGCCATGTTCTTGATCTCTGGTCTGTGAGATTTTGTTTGCGTCATTTGAATTCCTCGTATTGTTTTTTTCTGTTCCTGTTTTTTTCCCTTGTTTGCTCTGCTGCTCCTGTTTTGTGGGGTTTTTTTTCGACCTTGTAGACTTTTCATAATGTCTTCACTATATATACATACTCTTCTTATCTTGTTTTCTCATTACCAGGGTTTAAAGCCTTGTGGATTGTCATAGGCTTTTTTGGTCGCTGATCCAATGATTGGAGTTCTTCCTTTGTCCATTCAAAGAATGGACCCGTGTATCTACCAATGCAACCCCTATGTTTATCATCATTATTTGCCTTTTACATAAGCTGCCTGAGGGCTGTCACCCTATATTGAGTGACGGCAAACTCCTCAAGTCTCCATCTCTCCCACCACCAGTTTCACAGCTTGCCATGTATTGCAATTTCTCATTGACAGTTTCTGATGGTTGTCACCCGAGGCTGAGGCTACTCAGATCTCCGGCTCTCCTCTCATATGGCCTTCACATATAACAGCAGTTCTGTGGTTTGTACTTTTTCCACGATACCCTTTTATCAGATGTCTGCTATTTAGATTGGTCTTTTTCCTTCCCTAAAAATAGATATTTTTTTAAATTATTATCATTTTTTTAACATCTTCACTCCAGCTGCCCTAAAGTCATTGTTCGAGACTGAGTGACAGCAAGTCTTCTCAGGTCTCCAGCTTTCTCCTACGCACTCTCACAGTCCACGGCAGTTCTGTGGTTCACAGTTTTGTACCAGATGCCTGGTAGTTTATACTGGAGGCTGAGTGTCTTAAGTCTCCGGAGGAGTTCGTCCACTTTTCTCATATCTCCCTCAACTATCACAGCGGCGCTGTGGTTTGTACCTCTGCAAACATTTATCAATGTATTTTCCCTTTCGTCTCGTTCTCTTTATTTGGCCATTGCTTTCAGCTTGGTGTCTTGGATCTCATCTTTCCAGCACTCTCCTCGGAATTCTTGCTGTCCCCAGTAGTGCTGTGATTTGTATAGTTTAAATCCTTCCAATAATCCCCAGGTCTTCCAATCTCGCTTTCAGTGCCTTTGGTATGGTCCCGGGTTTCTTCCTCCCTCCTCCTCTCTTAGGCTTTGCTAACATTTAGGATCGTAGATCTTATATTTCTAGCACCTTCTTCAGTATCTGTATTGTTTCAAGCGGTGCTGTGGTCTGGAGGGCCTTAATTCGACCTTTTATACCGAGTTTCTCCAATCTCACGCTCAGTGTCTTTGGGACAGTTCCAAGTGCGCTTATAGTTACTGATACGACGTGACTTTTATGTTCCACATCTTCTTCAGTTCCCTTGCCAGATCTTTGTATTTTTCCATTTTTCACTCTCTTCCCTCTTTAATCTATGATCTGCAGACCCAGTAGGTTATTCTCTTCGTGACAACGATTACCAGGCCCAGTCTTCTCGCTTGGATCAGGTGGTCAGTTTGGATGTCAAAGACCCAAAGCAATTTCTGGTTTCTATTCTCCAGGGCTATATCCGGTTTGTGCTAGTACTACATTTTTGTATGGTTAAATCCCATTCGTTTACTCAGTTTCTAGTGTATCACTGTTGCTACTCTAAAGTGCCTGTGTTCATATTTCTGGGCCAGTTGAATACATTCACAAGTGATCTGGTTTACGGTCTCATCTTTTTCACTGCACCGGCGGCATTTGCTATTTTTCGGCGCTTTGTCGATTTTTGTTTTGATATGATTTGTACTGATTCATTTGTTTTGAGCTGCCATGATGAGCGATTCAGTTTCCTTCTTCAGATATCCTTTTTGTAGCCATGTCCATGATCTCTCGTCTGCCACATCCTGTATCTGTCTTTAAAATTTTCTGTATAACTTTTTCTGTTCCCATATATCTTTCCTTTTTCATTATTACTGGCGAGGTAGAATCAATTAATATGTGTTTGAATCATTTATATAAAGGTCAGGATTGGAGGAAATTCGCAGGTTTTAGGATAGATTCATGTTTTTTTCATGTTTAATGACTAAGATGTAGATTTTGCTTGCGTATTAGTGTGTACAATACGTTTGTGATTGCCCATTGGCTTTTGGGGGAAGGATATTCGTGCTTCAATTTATTTTGCTCATTTAGCTGTTATACTTTTTGTTCATCCGGAGCGTTGTGTTCAATTCGCTTTTGCGCGACCTTAGGGATTTCGTTTCTTCGGTTTTTAGATATTGATTCCAATCTTTTTGGTTTGGAGTGATTTCGGATTCGTGAAAGTTGTGATTGATAATTATCTTTCGAGACGAACAATATCTTTTTGAAAAGATGTTATAAGCAGGTGCAAGTCATTTGACTTGACATGTTATTCCTAGTGTTTGCTTGTCGTTTTCTTTGTCTTTAACTCCCACGTATATTTTGATAGTGTCGTATGGTTTTTGTATTTTGTATTTGCGATATGATAATGAATATTAATACAAAAAACATTCAACATCGCTACAACTTATCCTATTTGGAAATCCACTCAAAAACATTTATGCAATCAAACAAAGAACACCAATACGAGAACCCTGCCTTACCAACTCCTCATCAAGATAACACACCCAGACCTCAACGCACACACACACACACATACACACTGAGGGAAAAGGAGCAATAGAAAGGGTGTACTGGCGGAAGCGATTAATGTTTTGAACAATACTGATACTCATTGCAACCAAAGATTAGTTCACTTGTATGGAAACAAGAAAGGGTTACTAAAATCTCGGACAGATCTTCTTCGTTGTATTCAATGAAAAATGTATGGAAGAGAAGTGTAGCATCAATTTTCATACAACATTTCTCACTTCGTTGACATCGTCTAAGCTTTCGAGTGAGATTTTATATGTTTGTAGCTGAGGTAGAAAATCACCCTTTTCCACACGACATGGACTGGAACTAAGTAAAAGGAACGAAATAAGGTTGAAAAAAGCCATGCAATCATACTTCACACAAGTAACCTGAACTCTAACGGAGGGCCGACCAACTGAGATTGAGATAGAGACAAAATAGCCAGGCTGTGAATCGGACGACGATGATGATGAAATAGGTATTCATGGCATGGATACTTGAGGTTCAAGATGCTTCCATTCAGGTACTAGTGGCGTGGAAGACACGCAAATTCTTCTAATATAACCTTTTCTTGACATTTCAGCCGCTGCCAGAAATAAATCAAGAGAATCGTTTGGTTGAAGGCGAGAAGCAGACAGGATTGTATGATACTGTTTAGAAAGAAGTCTATGTACGCCAAACAAAAGTTGTGCCTAGCGGTAAACAGGCGAAAGGACATACACATTTATTTACATGATAGCATATATGTCCTTGTGTGTACGTGCATAAATGCACATGTGGTGTGTGCGTGTACGTGTATGCGTGTGGGTGTGTATGTGCGTGTCATACAGTTTATGTATACGAATAAATGGATAAATAGATGTATGTTTATGCAAGCGTCCATGCGGTTTCCAATATCTGAAAGGGAGACATCGGCTTTAGAAAATATCACACACACACACACACACACACACACACACATATATATATATATATATATATATACACGCACACACGAATGTGTATACACACTCACACAAGCACACAAATACACATAGTGAAATAGAATTGGAGAAAGGGAGTAAGAGATAGATATATAGATAATCACTTCAATAGATTTACTTTCGTTGGATCAAGACGTGCTTGCTTGTACGTGAATAAGAAAAATAAAAGGAATCAGCTTGATCAATCATCTTTAATCATACTTGCACACACAGATACATACACTGACACCCATCTTGATACACACACATTCACACACACACACACAGAGAAACATTTATAAACACACGTGTGTGTGTGTGTGTTTGTGTTATCATTGTGAAATCGATATATAATCCAAGAAAAAAAAGGATATAGATGCGTTATATTAATTTGAAATTCTATTCTAAATTACCTCATTATTACTGGGTGAATATATCCTGTGATGCAAAGGCACCAAAAATGCCTAATCTCCGAGAGAAACTAATCGAGAAGATTTTGACAGTGAATGAACAAAAAGAGATTTTGGAGATTAAGCAGCCATTTGGTGCTTTGCAAAACTACTGACTATTTAATTCGATGGTAAGAGCGACCCTACGTTAGAGCAGCTGCCTAGTTCGATCCCTACAGCAGCCGTGTTTATACTATTTAAGCTGCCTTAGGAAAATGACATGTTCACGGTGTGATAGCAAGAGGGTTTTTTAAGGGGTTTAGAGGTTATAACGCATTTAGAGTAGCTTCTGTCAATTTGAGTATTCGTTTCTTAACTACATAATTGTCAACGTCGAGAAACAAACAGAGCATGTATTGACGAGGAATGAACAAAATGAGAATTCTGACATAGAAGAGGTATTTGAGCCTTTGCATTCTGGCTGCTGTTCAGCTCAATGGTTAGAGCAACACTTCGCTGAAGCAAATACCTTGCGGCTGCAGGTTTGATTCCTGTAGTAGCTTCATTTTTTTTCAATTTTCTATTTTATTTACGCTGTCTAAAACATAATGATACATTCACCCTACGATAACAAGTGGTCTCTTAGAATGCTGCTTAAAAGTAACTCTCTCTCTCTCTCTCTCTCTTTCTCTCTCTCTCTATCTATCTATCTATCTATCTATCTATGATTCTTCAAATGAGGACAAGGTTTCCGATGACTTTCACAAGAGCAAAAAGAAAAAGTTTCCCATCACGTTTGACCTTCTACAGGGGGGAGATTTGATAAATAGAGCTGAGATTCATTCCTCGCTAAAACTATCAGAGAAGACATATAATATGAGAAGATATGTATGGGTACAGAAAGTGTGGTTTTACTCTGGCATTATGATTACATTATACATAAAACCTTCCACGAAACCTTCCAAACTGATCTTTTAAAACCTCCCCTTGGGTATTTTTGAATATGCATACCAAATATAGTTTGGCGGAGCCCATCTCGACAGACAATGAAACATCACTCATTATATATATATATATATATATATATATATATATATATATATATATATATATATGTGTGTGTGTGTGTGTGTGTGAGAGAGAGAGAGAGTGTGTGTGTGTGTAGCGAGAGAGGGAGGAAGATGCAGATGTATATGTGCTCACTTTCCAAAGATATTTAATTCATTCTAACGTATTAAACATATCTGGAATGTCACCACGATTCCATTCGTTTCAACTAATGGGAGAAATATTGACCTCGGCACGACACTGAGTTGGGTAGAGTAATAAACTATGCATTGATCAGAGAAAACTTTTTGACCAACCATTTCAGCAGGTGATAATCATCTGTGCGCCCACAAAAATAGCTCTATTTTTCAAAACATACAATGTATGACCACCATAGATTCTATTTTTGATCCGGCACCAGGGTGTTAATAGAAATTTGTTCAATTGGCAAACTTTACCTGGTCCCAATCCTGTAGAGAGAACGTATTGGTCCTACGTGTCCCACGAATGCTCAAAGAGATGTAAATCTGAAGAGTGCCAGGGGAACACATTTAAGACTTATCGGTGTTACTGGATTCACCCTCGAAGTACTCGTACCCTATGACAGGAGGCATAGTCTGGCTCAAAGATACAACTTCCAGCCTGTTGTCATGAATGTTTGCAGTAGGTTTTCAATAACGTTGCGCTCGGTTGTGCGTGAAAATTACCTTCTACATGAAAGCAAAACATTACCCAAACCATCAAACTGCTCCAGACAGCTTATTGTACATCCCAGAGTTAACCAATGTGAAATCGCTTCCATAGGATTATGCATATGTATTGACTTATTCATGAGATATAGGATCCGGTGAACTTTTAACGATACTAGGGTCAGTCCCATCGCTTTGATACTCATTGAATACGCCTTTAACTATGGATATTGGTGAGCAAGAATATTCCGACTTGCCTACAACTACACAATCTCATATGCAATTGAATTGATTTACTGTGTGCTGTGGTGTAATCTCTACCTTCCTTCCACCTCTTTCAAAGTTAAAGGCAATTTGTGCAATCGTAGCCATTCTGTTGGCTCTTACTTCGTAGGGGAGATCCCAGTGAACATTAACTACACGCTTCGATAATTCTTAGCCGTCTAATTGGTGATTCTACCTTCCTCATATCACCTTTAATTTGGCCCTCATATCACTCAAATACGCATTCTTCCCTTATTACTCTGACGTTCGATGGAATACTAGATGCTGGGTTATCTGATTCTATACATCTGACCCTGGTATGCTCAGTCGTTACGAGATAGAAGTTGTAATTCTCGTTACATATGCAGGACATAATGTTTTGACCTATCAGTGAATACATTAGCTTTTCTTTACACTTTTCTTTTTTTAAGTCGTTCAAATACATACATCAAAAGGACTTTGTCACAGTTTTTACAATAGTGTTCGTTTTTTAAAGTTTATTTATTGTTCAAAAAGGCGTGCAATCTGTTTGCAAAGCTATCATCAAGAATAGGAATTTCGAAGTAGCTTACTTTTATGAGATAAAAAAATTACGAAAGCTATTGATTTCATCAAAATCGTGGTCGAACTATCCACACGGGTCTTAATTCTGAAAAGAAATGTGTATAAAACGACATTGAATTACGGAAAAAATCTTTTTCGCCTCCTCCGCAGAATGTGCCAGACAGTGAAATGAACAGAAATAAACATCATGATTCGTGTCGAATAAATGCTAGTTGAGCTTTTCAATTTGCAATTCGCTTCTGAGCAAGCGCTCTTATAGCATTTTGATTAGTTTTATGAGACAGTTATGGGCCTATCGTTTTTCCAGATTTGAAGCCATCGACATTTAAAAGCGTTTATTTATTATTATTATTATTTTATTTTTTTTGGTTTCAGGTTCTTTTTTTCCCCACTTTTTCGTTATTAGATACCATCAACGAAGCTTTCACCCAAACTGTCAATGCTGAATCGATACTCTCGTTCGTGTCCAGCAACATTTACGCTTATTTTATATGGGAAAAAAATCTGACAAAGAAAATTTGAGAGATATAACGTACCCATCGAATCTGTCTTTTATGCAATTTTTTAAATGTTCACCCCCAAAATGCAGGATATTGTCAAAAGACGTTGTTCACGTGATGCTTTTCATTGAGTGTCTTACCAGACTTTTTTTTTTCAGAGTTAATAAATTCTTTTTCTCACTTATATGTATTTAATTTCATTTTTTTTTGTCACTTGTGCCTCCCTATTTCCTACTTCTTTATCATCGTTTGGTATAAATTTTTCAAACAAAAAAAAAATCTCTCACATTTTCTACTTCATTTTTTCTCAAGTTTTTATTCTGATCACAATATGCCTCAACCGATATTCCATCTTTACCATCTTAATAAAAAAGAAAACATATCGTTTCTCCTTTTCCTCAAAACTGTATATCAATCTTAGTATGAGATAGTCGACCGTGGAGGAATTTCATGTCAAGTGGAGAACGCCCACCTACCTAGAAAATCAACATTGGAAATCATAGATTTATGTGGGCTCGAACTCTGATTGAAGGCAATGATCTTGCCTTGTAATTTTTCCTTTGATATACGAATTAACAGCATTATCAGAATTAATGTTTGGCGTGATATCCAGATTATTTCAGAAGGGAATATAAGTATTAGCTTTATTGCTAGATTTTGCTATTACTTATAAGATTGATGATTTCGAAGACAAATCTGTTCAACAATGCTGAATTTGGACGTGAATCGATTGCTTCCGGAAACCAGACATTGAAATAATCTCTTCACAACGTATTTTATGTATATTCATTTGTGTGAGGGTTAAAAAACAAGTACGCTCTTTGCTAATAGCAGTTGTGGTCATCACAATCATTAAAATCAATTACATTCATGATAAATAAATGTTTTTATCCTGTTTACAGAAGTAAAAATGAGATGTTTATGTCCAAAAAGAGCTTGAAGATCTCAATATGACATCCATTGTTAGTAAGGTTTCGCAGGTCGAAGTGATCGAAGTAAGAGCAGTTTTATATATGTGGATGGCAAATGTCTGTTTGTCTATGAGTTTGTCTGTCAAAATACATAAACTTTGCTGCAACCCATCTAAATTTGGGTGAGACATTGAAAAAAGTATCCGACGAAAGAAATTTTTGTTTTTGTTTTTTTTTGTTTTGTTGTTTGTTTTTTTCCATGGGAGAAGGTGGGTATTACGAATGTGACTATATCACCAAAGTTGGAACATTTTCTGTCCATGAACGTATTCTCTTCTTTTATATGGTCTTACCTTAACTTTTTAATGTGTCTGAAGTGGAGGAAAACTAACATACTAGAGGGGTCAAAAGTGATGGAATACTTTTTTCTCGCTGCAAATGGTAAAAAAAAGACAGATTTTTTACTCTTTTGATCTCATCTTTCTCCTTATAAAGAGTCGAAAATGAAGAAAGACTATTGCCCTTTCAAGTAATCAAAAGAGAACTAAAGATATCCCTTTCAAGGGATCAAAATTGAAGTGGTATTTTTTCATGGTTCAAAGTGTTATATATATATATTTATATATATGTGTGTGTGTGTGTCTGTCTGTCTGTCTGTCTGTGTATAAGAGAGATATAAAGCGAGAAGGAGAGAGAGAGTGATAGACGTACAGAGAGAGAGAGAGAGAGAGAGAGAGAAAGAAAGAAAGAGAGATTTAAAGATAAATAAAATCGAACAGAGTGTCATGATCACAGTAGACACTGATGAAAAAAAAAAAAGCTCAAAGAGAAAGAGAGACGGGGATGGAGAGATTATCAGGATGGCTGATCAGAGAATTTAATCACTATGAAATTTAAGTGCTTTGAAAAACATTATCCTTCACTGTAAAGTGGAGTGACGTCAAACGCACATTTACCCAAACTTTTTTTCATCATTTCCTCTGTGTCCGACTTGACTGGTCTTTTTTTTTAAATTTTTCTTTTATATAAATCTTTTTTCCATTCAGTTTGTGCAAATGTATTTGAATTTATGTCTCTACCCATGGCAAAGATATCATTGGCCATTAACACAGCAACGAGACAGTGAAATCCATTACGCAATGAATTATCTTCATGCAGAGACAGAGGCTGGGTGCTTACCGTTCATGCGAAACGTCTCTGCTCCGAACATGTGTCTGCATGTTATTTTTGGATGAGGAAAGGGTTAAAGACAGGCCATGTCCTTCTGTCAGAGACGGTATACAAAACTCTTTATGAACTGACTGGCTTCCAGGGTGCACCTGCTTTATTTCAAAAAAATAAAACATCTCTCGTTTTCGTTTCATTGCAGCTGACAGGGGAAGAGAGGTAGTTATAAAAGATAAACTAAATAAGAAACTGCTCCTCTCTCTCTCTCTCTCTCTCTCTCTCTCTCTCTTTCTCGACCAATGTGACATGCTATGGATAAGATTTCGGTTAAAAAAAAAAAAAAAAAACTGGCGATCGGGTAGAGCGGTTAAAAGGGTGGGGTCATAACATCCCAGAAGGCATTAATGGAAAGTGAACACTTTCAGCTGGAGATCCAACTCAATTCGCCGATTCAGTGTGATAAGCTTAATGGCATCATATTCATCCCTGAATCGGTCAACTCAAGATAAAAATAATATCAAAAACTGTAGACATAGCCGATAGTCAGATACAAGACAAAGATAGATATCTGAAAGTAGAATAGAAAATATGGCCACTATACAATGTATGCTGGTAAATGTTACCACAGTATAGTGTAGAATGGTTAATGCCGCCTCACCATAGAGAAGAGTAGCAAATGTCACCATACCATTAAAGTAGAATAGAAAGTTTCGCCTTAGCGAGGACAGAGATGTAACCGTCAATTATGTAATGAATAAATGATGAACAATAGCTTAGGAGTACAAAAATATACGTGACTATCTCTTACATCGTCGATCGATAACCTCGCGCCGTTTTATCTCTGCTTTCTATTTTAGCACCCCAGACTAAGGTCGTTTCCATGAACCGAGGAGCAAACCATTTTTATAGTTATTGATAATGTATAGGGTAACGATTAGCGAAGATGTATGAAGTAGTGTGATTCCAAATTCTCATATTAATATATCCCCGTTGACTCCGATGGGAAAGGTAGCCAGACTACGGGATAGAATTATTTTTCCACTAAATTCAATGTCAATGAGATTCAGGAGCAGTAGCACAGACTCCGTGATCGAATGTTCTAGCATTGAGACTGGAGCTTTACGGCATATAATTTTGTACTAAATTTAAAATTCACAGGGGTGAATACCAGTACATACATTAATAAAAAAAAGGATGATCAAGTTTTGTTTTGTTTTTTTTGTAAATATTCCATTCCTACTCTAGATACGGTATTAAGTTGAAGATGGTGGTCACGTTTTTTTTTTTCGACTGTTTGTTTTGTTTATCTTGCTTCTCCATTTTTTAAAAATTTTTTTATAAAGTAATGCACGCGCTTACCACAACTCCAGGCTATTTGCAGTCATAATGCAGCATATTAAGAACGGATTTCGAGCAGTGATCCAGCCCTAAGATAAATATTTGTACTGAAGATAGCTAAGCCTCTGAAGTATTTTCTCTTTGAATGTGTTTATTCAGACTTAATCTAAATTGCAATCGATCGACTGGTTTATCTAATTCTCAACGATTTATTCTGTATTCTTCACTTTTAAAATAACAGACCACGTTTTTAATAAAAGATATTTCTCATAAAATTCTCACATTAATGTCCTTGCGGGCAGGATCCTACCAAGATAACTATTGCTTGTAGATAACCGTTATGCTGTAAGTATCTTTACTGATAGCTTTCGAACTGAATGAAAAAAATTCTCTTCACGTCAGAATCGATAATTTTTTTCGTAATGAAGATCGATAATTTATGATAGGTCAAATACAATGAAATCGAAGTATAATTTTAGAAGAAAAACGATGCATAATCAAGAACAATTAATCAGAAAGGTTGGAGAAGTATGAATATACCAACATCTTTTAAACGACTGACTTTCAGAAGCGTCGGGGTAGCTGTCTTAACAAGATTAAAATGTCTCCTGAGGTAATGATTAATTTTTTTTTCTAGTAGATTCGGTTTCAATGAAATTAGATATGAAAATTATTGAAAGGTTAGAGGGTTTAGTCTGCGGAAATTTGCAGATGTAGTTGTTTCCTTTCACGAAATATTTGAATTAGGATCGACATTTTTTATATATATATATTTTTTTTTTTATCACGACTTAGTGATAATGATGTTCTTTGAACTTTCACTTTTATTTGTTGCCTTTTATCAATGAACTTATTAGAATTAGTTACTTGGATTTATGTTCAAGGACCTGTCTTCTTTTTTATGAGGAAAATATTCTGAATAACACAGAAGATACACCGGACACAATATCGACCTGTATAAGCTAAAAGAAACATCAATCGAAATTTTGAAGGGAAGGAAAAAACGAAGATGAACATACTAGCCAGAATAAATCGTAGTTAATCAGCTCGTTGGGAATTATCCATGTTGTGCCCGACGAGAGATAGACAGCATGGAAGTTCTGGGAAAGACAACTATTGTTGCATAAACAGATGTATTTAAGAATCATTTTTTTTTTTATCAGTAATGCTTTCCCCTCGTCGTGACCGAGGGATATTTCCCCTTGTCATGTCACAGTGATCAGCAAACTGCACAGCAATCCATTACAATTGGGTACTGATTTCGATCCCAGCTGGATTCTCTTACATGTGACTTCGTGGCAAAATCAGGCTACGCTTCGGAAGTAACTTGTAAGTGAGATCTAGCTTCACTATGCTTTGCGCTTCTGGCTTTTTGAGTTCAATATCCCCTGGCTGCGCCAAAATGTCCTTTGAACTGATTCAAGCTTTGCTAAAGTTATCTCGAATGGGGAGCTCTTTTGTGTATCAAAACTAAGCATGATGATCAGCAGTACAAAGCAAAATAGTATGTTTGTCAAAAAGTGAAAGTTATATCTTGGAATCTCACGTCACATATTTGTGATCTTCAAGATACCGCATCTCTCTCATTTTGTCACGGTTTCGAAGAGAAAAATGACGCTAGGTGACGCTGCTTGTACACCATAGGCACCCCACTCTCCAGAGGTTGTCACTGAATGTGTCGAGCATTGATGAATATTCCTGTCAATTTTCTGTTAACCCTCCCCTAATCATTGCTTTGTCTCATTTGCCTTCATCCCTGATATTGAGCAAACATTGAATATAATACTGGTAACATCGTCAAAGCTCCATAGACCTCGACACATACCGTTAGTTAATCATATTTTCTGCCTTAAAAATCATCGTTAAAAATCTCGGCAGATACCTGGGCTAGACCAATGGTTACAAGCCTTAGAAAGGAATACGATAATATTTCACTCATCATGCAGGCTGCTCGCATTGTACAATTCATTATGCTCGGCTTGGTTTGGTATTATACAAGAACAAATAGATGTGAATGCAGACTAAAAGACTGCATGTTGCTGATCTTTCAAGTAGGATAATTTGTATGTCTTAAAATGATCATACTGACTGCTGGCTTTTCCTAGGGCACGAAAGCTTACGATACAAGCCTTTGAAAATTGGCAATAGACCCTAGATGTAATTTCAAGAATGTAGGAAATATCAGGCGAGACATGGGAAACGCTTGGTAACTAAGGATTTACAGATTCAGCTACCTATTTATAGCAGCTGAATTTCTGAGTGGCACTTCTTATATATGTGCATTCGTGTGTGCCTTAGTATATATATCTATATCTATATATATCTATCTATATATACATATATATATATATATATATATATATATATATATATATACACACACACACATATATATATATATACATACATACATATATATATATATATATATATATACATACATATATATATATATATATGTATATATATATATATATATCATTGTGTATTTTTCACATTGTAAGTAAACAAAAAAAATACAGAAAACTGATTTTTTCCGTTGTTGATGATATTTAATCACAATACTCAATATTCATGAAAGTGGACCGAGCTATTGATATATAAAAACTAGAATCACAATTAGATTCACTCGATGAATGTCAACGTTGAGGCTTGATGCACTCATTAGCAATCGGCAATGTGTTGTGTCCTTGTAATATTGAAAACAAAAGAAAATTCTAAAGTGTTTTCCTCGTCCACATTTAGTAATTATTGGGTAGAATCATTTGTTTTCAAAAACAATTAAACATGATTCAATAATAGAAAAAATCGTTAATCATATGAATGTAGGCATTTTAGGTTTCATAATTACGAGAACAAAACATACTGTCGGTTATTGAAGAGCGCATTAAGTACGAAAAGTTAACATTCGTCAGGTATCTATACTTGTTATTATTCTCCTTCTCCCTACCTCTCTATTCATTTATCCCTTCCTCTCTCTATCTACCCCCTCTCCTTCCATCTATCTATATCTATATCCATATCCTTTTATCTCTCTCTTCCTCCCTCTCTGGCTATATATATATATATATATATATATATATATATATATATATATATATATATATATATATATATATATATATATATATATTGTCTATATAGTTGTTCATACGAGAACAGACAGAGATTTCGATAGCCGTTGCAAGAACGAGAAAGGTAGGCATACATGTGCAATGCTTCTTCGGCACGAACTAACGGATATGGAACTTGTAAAATTGGATCTGCGAAACCTAAGTCGTGTTTGGAATGTGTCTACTACCAAACCATGAACGGAAGTCTGTCAATACATTAGTTTGCTCCCTGTCACCTCGGTAAGGCTTCCACGCAACGGCTCTTATTCAACAAAACTTGGTACCTTGAAGCAAAGGGAAAGGACAGACATTTATCACCGAACGCTGAAAAGATTTTTTTTAAATACCATTACGTATACATCCATTCTAAACTCGGCAGTATTTTCATATAAGATACGAGAAAATCCTTTTTTTCAAGGTTTTTGCCATTGTCGATTAACTTTGGTCCATTGGATATGAGTGACACCGTAAGCAATTTCACCCGAATCGAAAGCTTACTGTAATATTCTGAGAAATTTCTCCTGATGCTTAGGCAGTTCGAACTAGCTGTTCAACAATCATCATTCCAAGTCCCATTTCAACTAGTTTTACTCCATATCTCTGAATTTTTTAGATGAGGTATTATTATTATTTCTATTGATATTCGGACCATCTTGGTCGTTTTTCATACAACGTTTCGGCCGTTGTACCCTACGGCCTCCATCAGGTATCATCTGATAGATAAAGGGTTCGGTTAGTTACTTCCCCACATCTACCAGATGATACCTGATGAAGGCCGTAGAGTACAACGGCCGAAACGTTGTATGAAAAACAACCAAGATGAGGATGGTCCGAATATATATAGAAATAAATAAAATAGTTTTAATCCATTTTATGGTTCCTTTTTCAATCAAGTGTTTTTTCAATGTTTGTTACGGCCCTTTGAAATCGCAAAGGAAAGCTTCTAAAATATGACAAGTGAAACTAGTAATAAAATTGTAACCGGGATTATTCTTGGCGTTTGTTAGAATAGGGAATTATTCCTGGATTGTCGAAATCGCTTATTAATGATTGAAAATGAAAGTGTTTATTGTTTTTCGTCAATTATATCTGATAGTAACTATTCCTTGGTCAGTAATTACGAATTGTAGTTGACAGTCAATAATACAATGGTTATTTCCAATGCTTATTATCAGTTTTATTCAACGTCCGAACATGATAAACAGAAGTGACATTTACTGTCTGTTTTTCGAAGAGAAAAATCAAAGCAACCATCGTACATCAATCAAATAAATAGAGTTTGAAGTGTTGTGGCAGATAGAATTTCAAAGGTTATAGAAATCAATGTAGACAGTTACTAACAGATCGATGGAGACTTTAGCGGCACCTCCTCACGATACAAGCGAAACCTTTGAAAATATACACTGAGATCTGTATTGCTTTTGCAAACAGACGCAGTACATTATCCGCATGCCTCAGGGAAAATTTCGACGCTAGGGTTAGACATAGAATGATGCAAGCGAAACTATTTATCCTCTTCTGGTTGAACACAGAAAAAATGATTTTAGACGAGATGGTCAATAGGGGGAGAAAACATTTTTCCTGAGAACCCAAATCGAAATAAACAGTCTACATCTGGGTCAGCGCCAGCATTCCTAAATCGAATATACTCAGTAAAGAAAAAGAATCCCCCTCTATTTTGCTTTTTTCAAAGGAAATTCAAGATTATGAATATGTATAACCTGGACGGACGGTTACTGAAGATATCAACAGTGAGCAATTGTCTTGTTTGAAGTACCTTTTGGAACAGAAAAAAAAAGTTTCTTTAGTAAGGAAATCAAACAAGGATCTTGTCACATAACAAAGTACGTTTATCAGCTAGGAATGATTTTTTCCAATTTTACGGATGTCACTCTCATAACCAGATAGGGGCATCAAAATGCACGGCTTACATTAGGTGGGATGGAGGAGATATGTGTTGGAACTCCATCCTTCCACTCATCAGATTTCCAATAGAAACATAGGATTCACTCAATTTAAAGACCATAAATAACGAAAAAGCGGATTTATATCTTCTTTTCTAATCCTATGTATTCAATTACTCTGCATTGTATGAATATGCAAATAAGCCAGTCCAAAATAGACATCGATTACATATCTCACTAGCGTCTGTTCCCACCTCTGAGTAAACGACGCTCTCATGGCAAGGTTTGAGTTTAAAAAGCTTATAAATGTGTGTACAGGCAATTTCTTTTCTTGACGATCATTTGCACAATTATGTTGCACCCTATGCCGGTTGTACAAAATATCAGTGTATGGACAATTTATATCTGACATTGGGATAATTACGAAAACATATTAGTAGCCTATTCCTCTGCACCGATTCGACTTGGTAGTATACCAATCAAACTCACATTGTGTAAATAAAAATTAGACCACTGCGTTAGTGTACGCTGGTTCTATTATCACACGAGGCCCATTTTTAAAAAAATCTATTTATTCACTCGATTTAAGGCCACTCTATTTGGTACCAAATGAAATCAGTGCTGAGCAATGAGTTCTTAATGAATGTTTTTGTAATCATATATATATATATATATATATGATGAAAAAATGGATTTACTACTCTAACACATTTATGGACAGAAAAGGACAGGAACTTGAAAGGCAGGAAAGGGTAGACACATAAACATATTCGAGTTGTGAATCCCTGTTCTTCATAATATCCGAAATTTTACTCTAGGTAAATGTTGAATGTGTAAAACACTTTATGAAATAAACCAATACACACACACAGACACACACACACACAGACACACACACACACACACACACACACATATATGTATATATATATATATATATATATATATATATATATATATATATATATATATATATATATATATATATATATATGATAAAACCCTTCTTAAAAATTGCATATTTACTATCTACCTAATACCCTGTCATCCCCTCAAAGTAACGATGGATTAGCCTATCAACAGTGAGGAGAGTGGGGTAGAAAGAGAATAATTAGGCATCCCAAAGATTCATACTGTATTCCTTAGATATGACGTCGGTTTTGAAATTTTTTCTGATCCCAATTTTTTTTTGCAATTAGTTTTTTTCACTTTACATCATAAACCTAGCAAATCTAATCAGATTGTTTCATTGTTGTACCTGACTTCATATTCTGATGATACTTTTTTTTTAAAGTTTCTGTCAAAAGTGACAGTAACTTTCTCCCTTTTAGGGGTTAAAACGGAGAGGGGTCATTTTTTAGGGCTAGAAATGAAGGGTAAATTCATTTTCCATTCTCAGTTGATACAAATTAGGGTAATTTCTCTCCCCACCCCCTTGGGAATCAAAAATGATTAGGGACATTTTGCCTCTCTTTTGAACCAAAAGTCGGACAATCGTACCCTTTTTTTTTACGGGGCAGAAGTGTGGAGACACATTTTTTTAGCGGTCACAAGAGAGTGGGATATTATTTGACTTTTCTAGGGTAAAAAATAGAGAAACATTATTTTTCGTTTCATTGGTCAAAAGTTAAGGGAATATTTCCCTTTACCACGTTGAAAATGGGATTTCTAATTTCATTTTCAGGGTTCAAGAATGAAGAAAACCTGATTTTTTTCCACTTTTGTCTGAGGAGAAAACCTTTTTTCATTCCAGGGGTCGGAAGGTTAGGGAAAACGTTTTCCTCATATTTGGGAGCAATATCAATCATAGTGCAGTTCTCCTCTTCAGCATTGAAATGTTAACGGCATATTATTCTCTCTGAAACCACAGCAAGCATTTTCATCTCAAAGAGATTGCTGGCCCCTTCGAAATGCATCGAACTGCTCCAACAGAATAAAAATACAAAGTTTTGAGATGTAACCCTCATTGCTTTAATTTTCACTTCACCTTCAAATAGTCATTTTCATCTAAATTCCGTCGGATCACTTCACAACCGCAATACAATCATATATGCATAACTGTGCCTGGAAAATGCATAACTCCGAAATAGTTGAATCGATTGTCACAAAAAATTGGCAGGGATGTTGAATATCAACCAAGAAGCTATCATATAATTTTTAGGACCTATACATACATTCATCTCCCCTACATCCTGGCCTTCTATCTTAAAATTCATAACTAAGAAAATGCTTTGACAATCTCGACTGAAATTGAAACTGATACCGAATATTATGCTGGAACATCGAATATGAATTTTGACGCCAATCGCTTACATCGTAACTATTTGTGCAAAAATTCATGACTTAGGAACTCGTCGGTTGAACTTGATCAGAATCAGCAGGGGTGCCAAATATTATGCAATAATCTCCAATATAAATTTGGTGGCTAATCCATGAAGTTATTCTCCAGCATTGTAGCTATTGGTTATAAAATTCACAGCCCAAAGAACTATTCGATCGAATTGAACCAATTGCTCAATTACCGAATATCGTGCAAAAATCCCCAATTTAAAGATCTATGTTATTTGGATTGGACCTATTTGTCCACATTATTCGATAATTCCAAAGAATTTCAATGACATTTTGTGGAAGGGTTCCCATGGGTTAGAAGGAAACAATTTTTCGGCCGAATTATCTACGATTGCCTGCATGTTAGCCACACGTATTGGAACTCAAAACTAATAATATGTTATATCTGTTTTGGGAGCCAGAGGCCCCATCTGGGCCCTTTGCATGACATGTTTTTTAGCTTGGGTGTTTTGATTGTATATCCATGTAGATTTCAAAAGATTGAATAAAGAATGCATTATGCGACGCCAGTAAACTTCAGTATATTTTTTGTTAAGTGACATCTGAAATACTTTGCATAATTCCTGCTATGCTTGCATAAAAGTGATATTTAACGATTTTATTTTTTTACAATATTTATGTACATAGAAATGTGATAAACTCTTTTTCAAGAAATATGATGTAGTAGCTCACTTGAGAAACCTATTTGAATTGCCTCACAAGACATTTTTTTCTGCAAAGGAAGCATTACTCCCATTGAAACCAAAATGTAACTCAGATAAAATGTGAAATTTATCTCCATGTTTAAAGTGAAATTCATTGTCAGGTTTAGATATAAAAATCGAGTCAAAAGAATGAATAAAAATGTTTTATCAGAAATCATCTAAATAGCATTTCGTGATATCCAGACCCAACCTCGAAATATATAAATATAAGTTTCGAAAATATTCCAAAACACTGGATTTGAATTACCTCTATTTACTCTGTTTATGTTGGCTGCTTTATATGTTACAACATTTGCTTCTCCAAAATCAATGAAACCAACGTTAATCAGTGAGTTTCCAAGTACTCTCCTGTTATAATAAGGGTTATCACTCCTACAACTTTCAGACAATAATTCTTCCAGGTAAAGTTGCGAACATTTCCATTCTGGGGGTCACTCGTTCATTCAAAATACTAACCCCAATACTACAAGTGGTATTCATTCTTATAAATGTTGTAGATGTTACTGCGAATCTGTTTTTTTCTTATTTCACAAATACCTCTTGTAGTAATCAAACTAATCCTTACACTACAAATGAATTTACTGAGATCAACGTAGCTATTTCATGAATACCTTAAGTGACATTGGGATCTTTTTTTTTACATCACCAAAGATGAAACCCAAGAAAACCTAATCAAATGCATTGTTGATTAATTATTGGTTTACTCTCGTCGATTCGAATGAAATTAGGATGTTGGAAACTTGTTTGGACTTATATTTTTTGTTCAAGGCTCAAACGAAACTCATGATGTTTGTGAAATCTCAAATCAATCGGGTGGTTTCTGTCTTTCCAAAGTAAGTTTTACACCTTATGTCAACAAACCAGACTTTGGTATAAAAAAGCATTTAACCTCTCCCTCTGAAATAGAACTTCAATGATTCTGACCGTTAAAAAAATTTCAGTATCTGCAATATAAGGCCAGTCAAAAAATTGCAATTTCATGATATTCTTTCAGCCCGGATGAAAATTAAAATAAACGGTTTATAAAATTACTTTGATGAATACTAGTGATTAATATCGATCCACAGTCCATGAATACCCGTAGAAATGGATATTTTTCTCAAAGAAAAACTGATTGGAAATAATTGAACCATCGATTCCAAAGCTAAAATGATAAAACTCGGATCAAATCAAAACGTGAAAGAGAAAAAGATTAACATCAACTTTACTGACCCAGATTTAAGTTGGCCAACAAGCTTTTAAATCAGATGACTACGGGTGTTAAATTAATTCCCAAGGTCAAAACTTTCAATTTTCTTCAGATTTTTCTCAAAAACTCGCAATTCATTATCTTCGCTAAATTTTTCCGTTTTAACATAATAAATGTGTCATCCTGCTTTTCTGCTTTTAATCATTTTCGAACCGAATTATCCTTCCGGAAGTCTTTTTTTCGCCGATAGATGTTGAAGAATCTAAATTGAATCAAGTGATATATCTCTGCCAGTGTGATCTCAATTGGAAATACGTACAGATATCTATCTACTTGAAATCGAGAATAGAGTGCGGAGTTTGTTTTGATGAGAGAACCCTCAAAAGAGCAGTGTATAACCCTCTGTTTCAGTCTCTGTCTCTTTCTGTCTCCTATGTTCAACTCTCCTGTATTCAAAATAGTTTCATAGAAATGAATAGTAACTGCTTTTCAGCTTTACGCCGTTCCGGCTCATAGAAGGTTTTAAATGGGACACTGTACTTCCTCATGAGGGATAAAGCCTATGTATTTCATTTTATTCTTTTCATTTACCTTCTTGGTATGTAATTAAGGGTATGCTTGTGTGTGCTAGTGCGCTGGTGTGCATGTGTGAGTATCATTTGATATTTAGGAAATTTCACACCAGAATTAAAGTATTTCTTGTGTGAAAGAATATGCTCTGGAAAGCATAAAAAATAAGACTAATTTTTGAAGTAGGAATGTTTTTTTTAAATTATCATTCCATGATTTATTCAAACTACCGTGCTCATCTTAATTGCTTTGATCGGAATGATTCGTCCGGTAATCGCTGTTTTTTCTTGAATTTCGATTGGAATCTCATGGCCTGTGCGTGCTATTTCGAGGATTCTTCTCAAGTGTCGTTAGAATCTAACAATCTTCCACCTGGTTATGTTGAATTCATCAAAACTTAAACTGCAAAAATTTCAATATATATGTGTGCGTGTGTGTGTGTGTGTGTGTGTACGTAGCTAATTTGAATATCCTGAGAACTGATTGTGCAGCCTCGCTGTTACATTGAAAACAATTAAGGGTAACCTTACTTCCTATGTGTGGATCAATACTCTCCACTCGCATATATGAGACGCCACTGAGGGGTTGGCGAACGTCTTCACGTCTCGTGCAAAGTTCTTTTCCTGAAGCGATTCTGAGGTCGTGGGCAAGATTAAGGCAAATACAATAGAGCAGCTGAAAAAAATTTCAAGAATAAGAGTCTGAGAACCTTGGGCAGTGCTTTGAATACGACCGAGTTGTGATTGCCCAAAGTAGGCTATTTCTACGTTGATACAAAATAGCTCAATACCTTTCGAATAGACATATATATATATATGAAAAGAGAAATCTTGTTTATTACACAGTAGAGTAACCATACATGTTTATTGAATATTCGATTCCTATCAAACATATCCTGTTCGCAAATGTCTGTAACATGATTATATCAAGCCCTGATAACGTCATTAGTTGCATTGTAAAATGACGGCCATTAGCTTAGAGAATATGCACAACAGACAGGAATGAGATCTGCCATCTTGAATAAGGTGCGCCGATCATGTTATTTGGATACATTTGTGTCTGGCTTCATGCTCTGTGTTCCCATTGTTGATAATATATTTAGATATACTGTCAACTGATTTAACTGCCACATATGTATAGATATGTTATAAATGTATATTAGAAGATAAAAATGAGATATAATAATTACCCTAATGACGATCCAATCATTACATTGCGTAAAGTTTACTAGCACAGAAAATGTCGCTGAGTGCGATCACTTTGAGACATGATCTTTCAGATAATAATATCCGGCTGTGAATCAACCGTACGATATAGGCATTGGAACATTTAATATCTATGGCTATGAATTTACATTTTTTGTATGAATTCATAATCATTTCTATGGATTTACATTCATTGTTACAAATCCATTGTTTTCAAGTTTATTGTTATAAAAAGCTCCACATTATAGAAGATCAATGAGATATTTATTTTCTTTTTGAATGAATTCTCAAGTGTTTGGAACCAACTGGTTTTGATAACAATGACTATAAGTTAAAATTAGTAGTGCTTATGATTAATGGATTGACCTGCATTATGGACTTTGAATTGTACAACAAAGCTGGGCATAAAAAATGAGCTCTGTAGAGAGTTACGATGAATAATAGTTACACAAATATTGTAACTATTAATATCATTCTATAGTCACAGTTATTACTAAGCATAGATCAGCTTTTGCCCTAAATCCTAAGCATAAGACACCTACTGAACACTTAGATCATTACACAATAGTAATGATTACAAGGATTAGGTTCTTAACCATTACATCACTACAAACACTAGCATATGATTATTACGAAGTAGATTTGGAATATGTACTAGCGAAATACCGATTAAAATGATTTGATTTTTCTACGAATGGCTCAGCGTATCAGCCAAAGTTTAAAATATTTATGCCCGCTGCCAATGATGTAAGTATTGCTCCCAAACTTTCTGCTTGCAATCGGAGAGTAGAATCACTACGCTCTTTTGAAACTGTTATATATATATATATATATATTTTTTTTTTTCAATAACTTATAAGGTTGAAACCTATGTAGCTCCTTGACCTCACCACCCCTCTATTTACACTATCCCTAACATACCAAAAGATCTAACTCCACATCACTCCTCCCTACCCTGACACACTCTGCCCTCCCCAAGACAAACTTCTGATGCTTAACCAAAGACCTGATACCTAACTGGACATTCTCTCACTCAGCAAAAGGCCTCCAGCACCCCTTACAACACAGTTTACCCACAATGCATAGCTCCTGATAGTGGACTCTGGTTCCACATGGGATATTTTGACACATACTCACACAGTACTCACCAATGAAGATTGGAAGAATTCTGAAACTTGTCTGGACAATTTACTTTTAAGGATTAATAAACCTTACCTCTAAACACCTCACTCCCGAGTCTGTCTCACTCTCTACAGTATACATTATATATATATATATATATATATATATATATATATATATATATATATATATATATATATATATGCAATAAAAATCACAACGATATATGTACAATGAATGTTAACATAGGTTTGTTGGGTTTTCAAAGACCAATTAAACCTGATTGGATGATAAAAATATACGTCATTAAAAGCTGAATAATCTTTTTGTTTCCAAAGGTACAAGAAAAGTACATATTGCCTGTTACTGATGTGTGTAGTAGGCAAGAAATATTAACATTCTCCATCCGTCTACCCCTGTAATTTTTGTGTTTTGTTTTATACAATATTAGTTCTATTCACTGTGTTAAATATTGAAAACTGTGGTTAAACATCTACAGTGGATAAAATCAAATAGTCTTTTATTTCTTTATTACACAAATTGAAAATGTATTGTGAACTATACGTAGATATATAAATGTGTGTGTGTGTGTGTGTGTGGAGATGAACAACTTTTGATAAATGTCGATTTGTTTTTTTTAATTTCTCTCCTGCTCCTGCTTGTGCTGTTATTACTGCAGTTTTAATTACCATTCAGCTTTTTTGTTTATTTTACTCTTATCCCTTTCAACTTTTTTTAGAATCTGTATATATCCCGAGCTTTCTCTAGTTGTGCATTTTTCAAGTCATATTTCATGGTGTGTTTTTCCAGAACTCAAATGGCAATTATTTTTTCCAGTTTGAGAACAAAAACACAGTCGGATTCAGTACCTCTCGTCAACAGCGATAGTAACAGTCACAACCAATTAGGTTGAAAGTTAATCCCCTTTCCAAAATCCATATCGAATAGAAAGGTAAAACCACTGCTAATATTACGAGTTTGTGTGACCAGCTATATCAACGGTATTAATCAAACTAATGTATGAAAACTTCTTTTTATCCGATTTGATTCCATGAAATAATTTACATAGCATAGCTGACTTTTGGCACAGGGCAAAAGTATTCGGGCACTGCGTATGAATTGGACAACCTAATCAGTTGCAATTATTTGCAAGACTAAATCACTGACTACTCTATCATGATAAGGCACTCGTCGATAATTACAAATCGGGTGACAGAGCAATTACTAAAAATATAGGCATATAGGTTTCGCTATGTATCCAAATTCAGAGAGGTCGTACAAAAACATTCTGCAAGCCGAAATGACTTAAAGCAAAGATGCAATTACAAATAATTTATATAGGGAAAATTCTTTTGTGTTACCACACTGAAAATGATATATTACGCTGAGTTGTCGTGAGAAAGATGCATAGCAGACTGGTGTGTGTATGTGTGCGCGTGAGAGAGAGAGAGAAAGACAGAGAGAAAGAGAGAGGGATAGTAACAGGATATCTGCTGCCTTTTTTGCGGCTTCCTGTACGGTATTTTCGCTCTTTGGCTTTTTTGTTTTAAGTGGTATGGATCAAACTTTCAGGAAACGATGAATACCCGTTATTATCTACTGTGCTTTGCTTATTTCTGACAGAGGACAACAAGTATGTGTCACCGAGCAAGAACCGAAATCAGTTGTCGGAGGAAATGATCTTCGACGAGCTTGCTAACCATTCCAGCACCATGAGGCATTATCTGCAGATCACATTCATGGCAACAGCGCGAGCACTGAGTAGATACACACGATGCTAACAGATACTAAGTTTTAAATGATTCAAAACTATATATATATACATATAAATATATATATAAATAGATAGATGGATAGATAGATAGACGGACATGTATGTATGTAGCAAATGAAATAAAGCTAATGTGTGATCGTTCAATACTCATCTACTTTCAATTAAAAGTTAATGCAAATATAATAGCGGGCAAATTTTTACGCCCGACTCAAAAACATTCACCATATCACACTAAGTGAGAATTAGTTTCTATACAGAAAAAAGGTGAAGGTCGTTACCTGATTCCTGAATAAATTAAGTCAATCATCAAAGTAATATTGACACTTGCAAGTGGAAAGGACATACATTGCTTCTGTTTTAATAAGTTTCATCACAAGGTCTACGAGTGGTAACTATAAGTCCGTAACTAGACACGTAGCAAAAATTGATTTGAAATTTCAATTGTATTTTGTTCACTCAATGATTTAATTATTCTCCACTAAATTAAGGATGGACATAATATTAGAAATAGATTCTTTGGGAGTTTTCTTAGTTTTTAGTTCATTGACTCATTGAAGTACTCCCGTATATGTTATATAAGGAAAATTGCCGCTGGTTATCAATTGATGTGTCATCGATGAAATAAGACGATCACATGTTCATCATAAATGCATCGTGCATGTTGTTTTAGTTGAAATATTACAAATAGTATTACCATATAATTTTGATCATGATAATTTCAATATGGAAAGAAATGGTAAAGCAGGATGAAAGAACATATAGAATTCAGGAAGTAAGGCAAACTTTCCTGGCAGAACTGAAACATCATATGTATGATCTATATAAAATATTGTATATCTGAATATATTCAAACACAGAGACCTCAAGTAACTTCCAAAAAGCTTTCAGTTAGAAAATCAAATATTGTCAACAGATTTTTCAGACTGCTGCAGTAATCGTTTCTTGTATAACATTGCCATTATATTAGAATCGATCTCTGTGAATACAGTGTTCTTTCTTTCTTTTACTTTACTATTAATATCCTGATCAATGCATCAACCGCCTTCCTTATATATTTTTTTCACATTCATACATTTGCCTTCATGGCACATGCATTTACTGCTTCTTTTTTTCATTTTAATATCGAAACAACTAAGGAACAATTTCCTTCCTTTAATACTGAAGGCCACTATGTGTAATATTCTGTTTCTTGGCTTTTATTAACGACTTTTCTCTTCTTTTTCTTATGAAATATTTCATCAAAACATTTCATGACAATGCTATGTTCCATGTTTACAACATAAATTCAATATTTCTTCAACGTTTTATTTTTATTTTGTTAGAGCAATCTCTTTCATTCTTGGCAGTTTGATGCAAACAAAATGTTACAGAAGAAATAACGTTGCTTTGAGGTCAATTGCCCGAAAGAACACATGTTAGGTAATTGAAGTTGGAAATGAGAGGGAAACAATTCAAACAAAGACAAGAAGAAAAAAAATATGCACGTATTTGAATGAAACTAATAACTTTTTTGAAATAAAGAAATCCAACCCTACTCTTAAAATCAGTCGTGTGTGCTTGCTGAATTGATGCATATGTTTGTTCATGCCTTCAGTAAGTGAAAGGAATAATGTTTTGTAAGCCGAAGTTCTATTCAAATCTTTGAATGAAGTCACTCCAAACTGAACAATAAATCATTCTATGCTTGGATTTAAAAGCAGGATTGCTTTTCCACCAAATTCATCACACACCATTTAAAGGAACAAGTAATTGATAGTCAAACTTAACTGGACACAAGGCATCCAGTTGGGAATTGAACGCATAACACGACCAATAGCGATTGGGATTACCTCGTCCATCATCATCTAACAAGATGCACCTCGATTGAAAACTTAGTCCGACACAGAGCTATTATTTGGGGACATTCATTGATGATCAGACTCAGGGAAAGTGCGAATAGCTTGCGAGACTGTTTAGCTGCATCTCACTCTGCAGCATGAGACCAGGCTATTTTCCAGATTAGTTTAACGCACATTGAGTTTCTACTGCACTCGACCGTTGGCTTACTTTTTTCACTAGCATACAAAGGCAAAAAAGTATTTACCTAGCTTAGAAAAGGTCTTCTTATGCAGTAATCCACCATTGGTCAGAGTTTATCTCCATTTTTGAACGATATGGGATTTATTCATTGTTATTCATTATTTCTGCAGCACTTACGATTTTCTTCGTTTTTTCCCCCGTGGACCAAGTGCTGGCCCAACCCTATACCCATCTCCTTATTCAAATGGGCTTGAGTGCAGCTACTGAGTTGGAGGGCTCCAAAGTCCCCTGCTATTTACTCATTGCTGTGAAGGCTAGTGGATGCATGCCTCGAACAAAAACGTCAAGAGAGGCCTCGGCTGAAACTCGAACACAGTTCTCCGATTCTGTCCAAGTAGTGGTAACTGCAACGCCACTCTTCACGTCCTTCGGTTTAGAACAGGGTTAATCCAATCAAGGTCACTCTGTTTAGATCTAATTTCAACAATAATGATCTGGGCCATTAGTCTGCAAACAATTGCTTCCCGACTAAGTTGCGAGATACGTATTTACAAACCATTATTCATTCTGAATATTTTACCAAATTGCAGTTGCATTTTGGGGAGTTTACCTTAAACACAAACTTAAAGCCCGCCGTCTCTCTCCGATTTGAAGATGCCAAAATCGATATGGCCCTAAATTGAGCTTTAATGGTCATCAGAGGTCAGTGTCACTTACCCTATCTTCATCCCATCGTCAAGTCGTTCATAATTTTGCAGCACATAGGGTACAGTCGCTTGTTGGATTCGAAAATACCAAAACTGACCTTTTTTGAAAACGCTAAAATTGATCCGAACCCAAATTAAAAATTCCCATAAATACTCAAGTCAACAAAGAAAAGTCAACAAAATATATTCTACATCTTTTGTGAAACTTGCTTGTTTGTCAGTTACAATCAATGTCTTAATAAATACTTCAATTCCGATCTTTCCAATTGTAGAAATTTGTTATTAAATTTGATTTTATGTGATATTTTGTAAATACTTTGATGGTTCTCTTAGAGTACTATATGTTTCTTAAAATCTTTTCATATGATCTCAATGCAACTGAGAATGTTGAATATTTGCTATTCGTGAGTCTAATCAGGCACAGGCCAAGTGTTCGCGTTTCAAATTCTGTCAGTGAACTCCTTCACTCGATTCGAATAATTGTGCGTCTCCAACCGGCAGAAGCCATCTTACTGCTTTACTCTAAAAACAAAGACGTATTCAAACACACACGAAATGAAAAAAAGAATTTTTAAAACACCCAAGAATCTTAGGAAAAATATACGAAGGGAAAACTCATTTCATATTTATGTATGTTTTTTTTTTTTAATTGGTTGAGTAATACATGCCCGAATTCAGTGAAGTCCTATCTTGTTTACTTTCAATTTTTCACTTCCCTTTTTTTACTGCATTACTATATTTTCCCTCATGGGATCCTTCTTTACTGTATGATACAAAGTTTGCTGATCACATTTTGCTCACGGAAGCGCTGATGACTGTGCGTGGATTTGGCTATGTGTAGCTATATACTAAAGTTAATCTAATTTGATATAAGACCACAGACTTATCACCCTGTTCAAGTGATAAAGTACTTGCGTTTTATTCGGTGGACTGTGATTCAATCCTTAGCCTCAGTCATTCAAAAACTTTAAAATGGTAAATGATACTCTTCGTTTAAGCACTTAGGGGTCAGGATCAAATCAGTTAAGCCAGGCCAGTACTGGAATTATTGAGGTTATCATTAGTAAATACCAGGTATTGTAAACAGAACGAACCTCTTCAGTGAACTACCTGCATGTATGTAACCCTGGGACACGTCTGATGAGGTTAAAAACGTAGAATGATGATACCTGTACCGGGGGCCTCAATGTAAGAGAAAACCGATGCGTAAATAATAATGATCTCAAGTGCTTTCCTATTACCTCCCCTGACTTATGAAATTAATTACTCTAATTTGCGTTCCATTGAATCCCAACCCTTTGCAGTAACTTAATCACTGTATGCATGAACTGGGAATGGTTCAAATCTAGATAATTGCAAATGCATTGCTGGATACATTTTTCATGGCTGACACATCTTTAAAATACGCTTGCTATCTGCCTTTAAGACGGAAACATACGACCCAAAAATCTCAAAAATATTTGTTCTATTTTTTTTTTATAGGCGTCAGATCTGTTCATTGAAAAAATACGGAGAAAATCGGCAAAGCCAAGAAACTTCCCCATTTCTCTCCTTCTCTCTCTATCTCCATATATATATATATATATATATATATATATATATATATATATATATATATATATATATATATCAAGGTGAAAAAGTATAGGCCACAAATAGTTCTCTTCACAAGCCTGCTTATATGCTTCTTGATGTACAAAATATATGTGCAGAATTTCTTGTCATTTGTTAAATAATCAGAGGTCGCTCGATTCGACCATTTTTGTAGAAGAATGTGGGAAATTTATGTAGAGAAAACAATTCTCTGGAGGTTTAGTTTATATATCTTATTTTTCGTTCTACGAGCTTGATAATAAAAAATATAAATACTATTATACGTATCAAAAAAGAAATATAAACAAAATATTGTTTCTCTTCTGGCCGTGTAGTTTTGGGTGGTATTGGCATCTGCTTTCGATGGGCGGCCATGACTCGTAGGAGGTACTTTTTTTGGTATTAACGTTCTATCCAAATGTTGAATGAGAGTAATACTTCAATCAGCAGGATCATCGACAACTTTCCTCTCCAAGGAATGCGCTTTAAGCACCATGTGCTTGTAATCTTCTGACCAAGCCTTTGGAAGGAAATAGTGTGACTCTTCCACACCAGTAATTTTCTGGGTATCAGAGAGGATCAATGCCCTAATTGTGATAAATGTTACCACGTAATTATCCATACTATCAACTGACATTTGATTCATCGGGAAGAGTGATCTTTTGTTTGTGTTAGAGGTATTGCGCCATTCATTTCTTTGTCTTCGTACTTATTCTGTCATAAAAAAAAGTGCCAGCTCAATCAGATGACCCGTCAAGTAGCATAGGTGACAGAATGAGATTATTTTTTGCCACTCATCTAATTCCTCTATTTAGATATCTCTCCGTCGTTTTACAATCGTTCGGAGGATCGTGTCTTCATTGGTTCTTCATGTTGGGTATTTGACGTAATTAATTCTGACAAAAAAAGCAAGCTGAATCCGATTTTGTACCTTGCACAACATGAGCCGGATCAGATTTCAGAGAAGTAGACTTTTTGTGCATATTTCTCCTTTTCTGTACACTTAGCTCAAATGGAAGTGTGACGATCAGTTTTTCACTCCAGTAAAAGTGAAGACAAACGTTGTTTGGGTGTTTTTGTGATCATCCGTAGGATAGATTGCGTGCTATGTAGTAAGCAGGTACTTGAGCAACTATTTTATTGTCTCTTGAAGAAACTTCCCGGTGGTGGGACACATTTTTTATTTTAAATCTCAGATTATTCCCTCTCACAGAATTGTAGCAGTCAAAAGGCTTCAAAACTTCCCTGTTACAAGAATAGATTAATTGCTTGAAAACCAAAATTAATGATATATTATGGTATATATACATCACTGAACTCTACCAAGATCAGATTCACTGAGTTTCAAATGCAGATAAAATACGAATTTTCAACTTGCACACTTTGTTTTGCGTCGTATATTTTCAATACATTCGATATTCCCATATTTCAAATATTAATATGGTCAAAATAGAACTGTTATATAAACAAATAAGATATAAACTTGTTGAGGAATATGAAAAAAACAACAAAACTGTATCCTTCCATTTACTCATATTTTTCTATCACAATACTTCATAGTCTCATATACTCATGTTTTATCCGTTGTTTGACTGGTGCAGTGGTATTTTCAGTATTTTTCTGTTGCTTTGAATATAGTTTTATCGTTTTTTGGTCAAAACTGGAAATATTATGTTTTTTTTTTACTGTTCTCATTAAATCATGCCACTGCGTGCATATCTTAATCCTGCTTACGGAATTGTCGTCAAACTCTATGCATGAAACTGAGCAAGAAGAACAAAAACACGCACAACCCCCCCCCCTCAAGGGAACCCTAAGTTTAACACCTCGAATAGCATATCCCTGATCAGCAACCACACCACGGGAGTGTGCGTCCTACGATTGACGAACACTAGCACAAATCTCGAAGGGAAGGACAAGACATCAAGACCAACATATCACTGATTATCTTAATCAAAAACAATATCCTCGCTACGCACTTCGAAATGTAGCTTTAGCTAGGGAACCAGAACAACTCATCATTTATTAGTAATTATTTGAGCAATAGGAACAAAATAATTTTCAAGCTGCCTAACTTTCTGATGACATTTCGTAGCAGGACATGACCTCACATTTTTTGTTATGTATAGGCTGTATGATCTTCCCTGAGGGATGTTGATGATCTGTTTTTTATGTCTATCCATCAAAATAATACAAAAAATTGATTCTACTCATGTGTATATGGCTTTTAAGAAGTAAAAATCATGCAGTCAGTATTTCAGATTCAAAGTAAATATTGAATAAACAGATTCTATCTCTCATTAGAGCACAGAGCCTTAATTACGCCTTTTGCTGTAACTAGCTAGATCCTGACCATATGGAGGAGTCACAGCTAGTTGTATAACTAGAATAAGGAAAATTTATCTTCTAACAAAGACTAGATCTTATCGTCACATCACACATGGTTAACAGTCCAGAAATGCACCCTTGACATTGACATTGATCAAGCAGATATGCATACAGCATATATTTATCCATTACAATAATTATACTTTCAGTTGCTATCAAATTTTGGCGTTATAGACCAATTATTGAGGGTCACATATTGTAAGAATCGTACAAAATGTTGCAAGATTATTCATCCTTTAAACAGACGGACACAAAAAATATATAAGTACTATAAAGTACCCTCTCTCAAGGATTTTATGAAAATTATGAAATCTTAAATAATTGATAAAATACTATTTTGAAATATTTGTAATATTTGAATGGCTCATATCAAATTTTTGAAACTATATTTATTCATCTAATTAATAAAATATGTTGCTGGAAATGAATGCTAATAAAGCCTACCTCCTTTCGATTGGTTTCAAGGATTGAAAAGGTGTCTTCAGTATTAGGTTGAACAGAATTTTTCCAGCAGTTGTGCTGGAAGTCCATGAGATTTAATTTATTGAAAATGGCATTCAAATCAAGGTGAAGCATCGAGCAATAATTCCCAGCTTTCTGGGAGCATTTAAAAGAAATGTTATAAGTCTGTTGACCACATTCTAAGTTGTAAGAAGCCAGTTTACAGTTGACAGAAGAGAGCTGTCTACCCTGGACACCAAGGCTGTCTTGGCAGATTCAATACGACGTGTGCTCTACACAATTCCAGATCTGGAACGAAACAGTTATGGACATTCACTTGCAAGAGGCTGAAAGATTTAAGCAAATGTTCAAGTAATACAGAAGTAAACGATCTGTCCAGCTGAGAGAAAGGAAGAATTTGTCATTGTTGGAATCTTTGACAGAGATTTAGAGCATGTACTGATTTTTTAATTGGTCTGAGTTGAACTGCATGACTTTGCTGCATGAGTCCAGTTCTGTCATCTAAAGGCTAGAAAACCCCCAAGGATAATGCCGATAACATTTTTCACCTATACTTAGTAACCCACCCTGAATCAGTTGAGTGAAACGACATGGTGATATACAGTGAGAATAGACTGAAGCATGATGTTTATGAGCTTTGTGGCCAAGGAGCGGGATCTAAGAAGAGACACGTCTTACGAGATATCTTTATACCAGTTAACTGGAAAGCTTTTTTAGTCTTGATTCAAATAAACAACAGCTCTTCGCGTGTTGGGTCTTAAAGATTTGGGGCATGAACACAGGACAAAAACATCTCTAATTTATTCAACGATAGAATTGCACTTTCAAATTACGAAAAAAATCGCATGACTGGCAATAACCCGGATCAGGCTGATTTTATGCAAATCATTGTGGAAAGGTGAGGGACAAAAAAGTCCTGATAAAAATAGTGGAATCCATTGCATCTGTCCATGTGATTCTCTGTGAAAGACCGAATATGAGTTATGATTACTTTCGAGGCCAAGAGAAACTGTAGATACATCATGGAAGATATCTGTACTAAACTTGGTAGTCTAAGAAGCAAAAGCTCACTGATGTTTCATGCCCTATCGGAGTGTGATTTTTGTCGGTCTTCCATGAAAGAAGGAAAAATCAATATGGTAAGCCTGGGAGGCGTATGCTCCAGTTACAGTTGCGGAGGCTGCTGAACGTGCCAAGATGTCCAGTTACAATGCACTGTCAAATAGTTTGCTGATGTGAGAGGAAACGTATCATGTAAGTGAACATGTCAAGATGGAAATGTAAAGTTATGATGAAATGAGACGATATTTTGAACCGATGATTCAACCATGAAGCATGTCTGATCGCTTGTCTGTTCTTATTGGGTTCAGCTTTCTCAGATATGATTTACTCTCGAATTTGATGTTTTCGTCATAACTTGTAGGATCAGTGTCTGAGCAGCTGGACTATCATGGCAAAGGGAAATTATAGATGTGTTTTTATTTTGCATTCGAATTCATTATACTTATGCAAAGTGTCGGGCCTTCTCACACGCAGTTTTATGCATAGTGTACATTCTAAAATTAGAATTCCAGACAGTAGAATAAATATTCGATGATTGAGCACAGAGTTTTGCAATTTGGGATTTGAATAATTCCAGAGTAAATTTCGGCTGTTACTATTTATGTTGTGCATCATAAACCATCACTGACTGAATATGGCCATTACACACACACACACACACACACACACACACTATATATATATATATATATATATATATATATATATATATATATATATATCAGTCCACAACCAGTTGGTAAGATTGGCAAAATAAGAATCGTTTGCTCGCCTTTTGCCTTGAAAAACCAACTTTCTAAATCGTCTCTTACGTGGATTCGAACACGTACGAGTTTGGATCAATATGTCCATCACCTACCACGTAGTTATTGAATTTTGACCTGAAGGTTCAATTTCTTACCGATTATGATCATTGACGAAGAAGGAAATTATGTTGAAAGATAAATATTTTTTCTATAATATAAATGCATCGCATTCATCAGGATACGGTCTCATTGATATATCATCGTATGCACAGCTAGGCTAGTGATTTAGTATGTGAAATAATCCCTGCTGTGTCAGTTGCCATTTGACGATTTCTTGCTCCTTGTGAAAATTTTGCCTAGCCCCACTTGGTCTGGCGAATCAGTCTACAGATTAAATTTTTATGTTGAAATAACTTCAAACATGAGAGTCATTTATCGATTTCATCAAAGAACATTTGATAAATACAGTTTTCATTAGCTTAAAATCTTTCCTCACTGATTCAAACATCAACTATTATAACGGTATTAGCGAACCCCATTTTACCTTAGTCTGCAGTTTCTGCTTTCTTTTTGAAGAGAGTTGTTGATACCAGTTTCCGAACTATGATTATTAATATTATTGTTAGTACAAAAATAATTTCACTTTTCGTTATTTTGAACTTTGATGTTCATTTTTGGATTGAACTATTATTTACCATGTTTATGCCATATGCCATTTTAAAACGTGAATCTCATAGTATTCATTTGAGCCGAATGTTTTTGTTTAGGGTTTTTTTCTCGAAGGGGTGCTATTTATTTTGGATTATTCATGTCTGTCAAATCGAAGATTGAACAATAAGAAGAATTGAGTGGTTTTGTTATAGGAGTGCAATATTGGTCGTGCGAAAACATCTAGGTATATCTTGTAAGTATTTGACCGTAAGATCATTAACAAACGTTCAGCTCAAAAACACGAGCACCTTGAAGATGTGGACATCTTTCTGTGATTGACAACATCCAATTGAGGGTCATTACTGCAGCAGAATCACACGAAACAATTCAAGGTGTCGCACAGGAACTAATCGTTTGTATTAAATTGGAAAACCAAAAGTGCTCGACATGTCGCGTGAATAGCTCTGAATGAAGAGTCTAAAAAAGCTAACATGACGCACAAATGACCTTGCATAAAATGGACAAACCAGACTACGAAAACTGTGCCTCCCCAAGCTCTTTCTACCACTTTTTCAAGCATTTGATGCGAGGGGGTGTCTTCATTGGCTCGGCGGCTGCTCAAAACATCTTCGAAGAATCTATTGGTCACTTTGACTCAGAATTCCTAGAATGAATTGACTTTCTGCTGGGTCTTATTGCGATTAATAACTTAGCTGAGATATACTGCTTTAGAGTTGATTTTAAAAATAAAACTACAATTATTTTCATGTAATCAGTCTATCAGATTATATATGCGTATCTTAAAAATAACAATAATGATAACAATAATGATAACAATATATATATATATATATATATATATATATATATATATATATATATATATATAGGTTCAGTTATATGAGTTAAAATAGGTATATAATTGCATAGACATTATATTCATCAACCACTTAGTCTGATTTATCTGCATATTGGTTGGTTTCCACATTAACAAAGAAAGACATTTAGATTCCTCACAATGACATTGTTTGCATACAATCAGTAAAATGTAATTAAATCATATTCATTAATCATTTGTTGCCCAGAAATTACTGATATACACAATCAGTCAACCACTCAATCTGTCAGAGAGAGACAGAGACAGAGAAAGAAACAGAAAACTTGAAGCGTGCATTCCAACCAAAAACTTGATAGTTAACAATAGATACTTAAAACGAGACCAATCATATGTATTGAGATATATACTCACACATACACATGCACACACAGACACATAGATAGATAGATAGATAGATAGATAGATAGATAGATAAACTGATGGATAGATATAAGGATTCCCAAAACAAAACAATCACCCAAGCAGTATCGATCAAACACCACCCCCTTTCTTACAATATGGTTTATGTCATACATGCAATTCGTCATTTGATATAATGTATTATGTGTATTGTATACTGATATTATATCATACCACCCATTCATTTTTTGAAACCGGGCTCACTTACGTAGGTTATCTAAAAAAAAAAAAAACGTATTAAACGACGAGGGATCAGTAAGTTAAGTCACCTACGCAACTCGTTGTTTGTGTCACTTCCATCGAATGTGCACCCATGGGAATATTAAATCAGTTGTGTCAGTTTTAATCTCAGTCTGCTTGCAAACCAACTTATTATATCATCTTTCAGAAAATTAATTACACACTAAAAGACTTCTTCTCTGCCAACATATTCCTACCAAAAAATTGACAATTTTTCCACAGACCTTAAAGTTAATTTATATATATATATATGCATACATGAGAAAATATTTATTTGTTTCTATACAGTGCCATAACCATGCGTGCTTATTCAATATTCAATTCTTATCAAACATATGTGCATGTGCGTGTGTGTGCAAATACTCGAATATGATCGTCAAACATATATATTCATCTATTTGTATGCATATATTACTAACATTCTCTTGATAGAAATATGTACATATATGCGCGCTCACACTTACACTCACACACTTACACACACATGTATCACCGACATTTTCTCAAAAGTCACTAACCCATCTATCTACATAGGATTTTGACAATGAAATTCCATTATATATACATATATGTGTGTGTGTGTGTGTGTGTGTGTGTGTATAAGTGTGTGTAAGTGAGTGCGTGTGTGAGTGGGAAGGTGTATGTATTTCCACACGTATGTGCATGAACTTTTTATACCCAGTATACAATTTACATGTCATGAATATAATCGATTCTGAAAATCGCTTGAAACATGCAAAATAATTCTACCCAATAAGATGCGATTTCTACTGCAAACGCAAGTTTACAATTTTTTTCTCGTAATGCATCTTCCTGACTTTTCGCATTGGAATAGAAAAGCGAGGATCTTGCTGTTTGACAGTATCAATCCAGCTAATTCATCCAATGTGGGTTCGATCTCCCCCAGATACCATGCTAATATAGCAAATATCTCAGACCAAGTTATTCTTCTCATGTAAATACATCAGCAATGACGATGATACGTAGGTTAAAATTCCTAGCAATTATAATATGTATACTTCGACCTCTAAGCTTTTCATCAACTTTAAACCTTGCTCAGTTTGTTAAATATACTCTAATCTAGATCACAATTCTGAAATATTATCAAAACAGATCTGGTTAATAACTCAATACGAACCAGCAAGCAACAAATGTCTTTTGACAGCATGTTTGATCAAGTAAAAATGAATAAATTACCTCTCTCGCCTTTTAGGGTTAGGATCTCCAAAGAAAGTCTCAATATCCAAAAAAAAAAACAAAAAAAATCAAAACAGGCGAACACACACTCAGGAAGCAAAGAAAGAAAATAGTTTCATCTATCATGATAAGGGGTGATCGTTTTCAGCCTTCTATCTCTATTGGCGTGGCCTATACGCAAGAGAAAACTATGTTGACAGTTCTGGTGAGAGTTTCTATAATAGCGAGTAATTTTTCAATCCGAAAAGTTAACATCTGCTCCTATTGAAGGGATACCTTTTGGCAAATTTTAGTATTGATGTTTTTATGTTGGATTGCAAGACTCGCTCAAAGTACGACAATAGATACATAGATGTTTAAACCCCAACAGATTCATTGAAATGAGAAGATGATGTCACGTTTACATAAACGCACTCATAGAAATGGTCACTCAACTCCAAGTGAAATTCACTTTCATCTAAAATATGCAAGTATATTTCTTTAAATATAATGAGACAATCACAGACATAAATGTTCTGAACATTTGACTTATTCATCAAACCTTGATAGCTACTGATACAGAGCCACCATTAACGTAGTTGTAAATGAATATACTTAGCTATGTCGCTCTCTTTTTCTCTTTCCCTCTCACTCTTTTCCACTTGCTCTTTCCCTCTTGCTCTTTTTTTCTTTCTCTATCACTCTCCCTATATATATATATATATATATATATATATATATATATACTTTTAAAAAATTATCTCCCGTCATTATACGGTTCATGTATCACTCGGTCTAGACAATGTACGTAGAATAAACAATTGAAAAGAATGGGGTTGCAGCTTGATTTCCTAATATACGTGTGTGTGTGCGTGTGTGTGTTGGTGTGTGAATTTGACTAACCATTGGTATGTTTGTGCGCCTGCCACCAATGAGAGAGAGGGCAAAAAAACAAAAGATGTTTTGGGAGGGTTGAGGGGTCAGGGTACTAATAAGGGAGTGAGGAAGAAAGAAAGACATGGCAGACAGCTGTGGCACGCCCATGGCCGTAGCCACTCCAGTTCTAGAATTTGATCTCTCCCCTGCAATTTTTTGATATTTTTGTACTACTACAATTCATTATTCACCATTATTATCGTATAATAACGATGTAATAGTATTGGCCTACATTTACTAACAATTCTATTCATCTTTAGTTTTTAATTTCTCAGTTCTGACTATGTGAAATGACATGGAGAAAATAAGTATGGTACCATGAACAGGCTTTAGTTCAGTACAAGAGATCACTTAGAGGGAGCACATATCAGTTATCACAGTAATCAGGAGAAGTAATTGTGGATGGATCCATCTCAAAATGCAATAACTTCTTCCATGGCTTATCGTCCAACTTAGCAGAAAATTCCATCCTTCAGTAATGTCGTGCGAACAAACAGATGTAAAATTACCAAGAAGCAATATTAAATTGTTGGAGGCAGTCATCTTGATGTCACCCCCACTAAAGGTGTCACCCTTTCTGGTGATGTCACCAGCGTAGGCTGCAACCTCTGCGTCACTTAGTGCATAGTAATTTGGTTGATTTTAGTCATTTTTAAAGACAATTTCAGTAACGACCAACAATCAGCCAAGTTGGGTTCGATGGGAAAGGAATGTTAGTATTCCGTGTCCATGTCTGAGGACAATACCGGTCTGTGTGGGGACTTCAATGAAGTAGTCGACAATAAGTACACCGACTGAATTAGCTTTTTTTTTTCAACGAAGCCTGGTCGATTTCTTTACAATTTGCTCGATAAGAATAAAAATAAAAACAAAGATTCATATGATACTGCTAGCAAGGAACCCTAACATTGACAGGGAATTGAATCAGCATCAAATTTGGTGTTGCCATGAGTTATATGATCCCTGGGCAACGTTGGGATTTCCTGCAAATATATGCATATATATATAGAGAGAGAGAGGAGGGGGAGAGATAGGAGAGAGGGAGAGGGGAGACAGACAGACGGAAAGAGAAAGATACAGAAAGAAATTGAGAGAGAGGAAGAGAGAGTAGGAGGGTATGGGGGAATATTTACTAAAGAATCAGCCATCTGATTTTGAATACCTGCAAAACATATGCACAGTTGGAAAACGGGTGCATATACTTTTCCCTGTGATATGTTGCATTGTCGGATGTATTTTCAAAATTTCTCGTCTGAACATCTAGTAGAAAAGAGAGTAGTGGGGTCATCACATTCTTATTTACTACCACTTCAGTAGCAAAAAACTACCCAGACTCAACTACGACGAGAATCCAATCAATTCGATCAATTGTTCATTCAATATATATATATATATATATATATATATATATATATATATATATATAGAGAGAGAGAGAGAGAGAGAGAGAGAGAGAGAGAGAAGAGAGAGAGAGATAGATCAGGGATACCCAGCGTAGAAAAATCACTCCATATTTGTCAACGAAGTGAAAAATATGTTCTTTGATATATTTTTTGCACGCAACACCACGAATGTCTTCTTTTTACACCAAGAGCATATTTTTTTACTCCCAATATGCATATTGAATGTAGTAGAAACTTTTTCGAGATTATCATTTTTCAATTTTTGATAAGCAATATTTGGTGTTTTCAATCCACGGGAACTCTGTTTCGCTTTGAAGAGTGCCACTTTTGGAAGGAGACATTTTAGGTTTGTTGGTGGGGTCTATTCATGTTGCTACTTGAATGCTGACCTTGGCCCTTACTTCATGTCAGTCCTACATATATATATATATATATATATATATATATATATATATATATATATATATATATATATATATATATGAAGCAGATATGAAATAACTATACTTTGACAAATTCTGAGTCTTCTATTAATAGCACTGTTCACGGTGAAATGAACATCATGATTATTTTTGAGATCATTTACATTCATTGATAGCTTTTCGTGTTCCAGTTATCTGTTCCATAGACTTACCACTCTATCGCTTATGGAAGATCTTTCTGAAATTCAATCCACTCCAATCTACTTCTACTGTATATACATGGCCTCTCATTCTCTGGTTCTCCAGTTAGACAAACAATACATTACAATCCACTAATCGTATACCAGGCATAATTTTAAACATTTATATCAAGTATTTTCGATCCGTCGTTGATTTTAATACCAACCCTAACATTTTCAATCCATCTTGATAGTTCACACTTTTTAACAATAGCACATTCAGTTACCTGTCTCTGGAAGATTTTTATCCACGACTTTGAAATGAATAATTTCGAGGATTTTCTCCATTTTTCATGAGGCTCAGATTACTTTTTCATGTTTTTTGAAAATAACTCCGAACGGTTATTGGATCGGCAGGAAGAAAGTTCCATCCAGGCATCAGAGTTAAATCGTAAATAGCACGCCAAAACCAGTTTCCCTACCAATGGTGACTTTTCTAAAAGTGACAGAAGAGTTATTGGTCACAAGCACAATAAGTTTTTCGGGAAATAAATTTCTAATATCTTTTTTAAAAATCGGTAATCCTTGCATATTTGGGGTTTGAGAAAAATCTTTAGCTATAAAAAAATGGCTACTTCCGCTCAGCTTCAATGATATAGCTACTTCCGTTTATCTTTCACGATTGTGGTTATGACATATTGTTGAAAGGTACTGGCTTGGTGGGAAGGGCTATGAGTTTTTTTGGGGTTTTTTTTTTTTTTTCTATAACAGAAGATATCATTTTGGGAAGCAACCCAGACGAACAATCTTGCATAACGAAAAAAAAAAAACAATTTTAATCCCAGTCAATGAGAAAAACAATGTAATTTATTTTAATCATAGAATTCGTCCTTTTAAAAGAATCATTTTTGGATTATGAGAAAGAAATAAAAATATAAAAAAATCTATTTGGAGTCAAAGAAGAAACAAG
>OY735209.1:38940569-38955569 GCA_963457665.1 Thysanoteuthis rhombus | reverse complement strand
TTTAGGTAGTACATTTCACTACCCTGAGAAACGGCACTGAAAATCTGTGCTTGAACTGCCAGTGATGGCACTGGTCTTGATATACAGATACCTCAAGGGAATATTTATTTTTTCTCCGTCTTCTGCGAGCACAATCTTTGAGGAAGATTTTCTTTTTTCTTTTGAGCTTCAAAATCGAGAGGGAACTTTTTTTTCATTCTTTGGGGTATAAATCGAGTATGTTTTTCAATTTTGGCGTCAAAATTGAGAAGTAGTTTTTCCATGTTCAGGGCTCAAAATCAAAGGAGTTAAAGTCGAAGGGAAGTTTTTTCCCCATTTCAGGTGTCAAAATTTAAGCTGAGATTTTTTTGGAAAACTTTGTTGGGCGAAATTGAGATGGAACCAGCATTTTTTTCTCTTTCAAGCGTCAAAATATAAAAAAAAAACAACTCCCTATGGTCAAAATGAAGGGTAATTACTTTTTTTCGAGGATCAGAATCGATGACCGAGATTTTTTTTTTTTAGAGTTCACGTTATTTTTTTTTTTTTTCGGAGATTAAAATCAAGCGGAACATTCTTTTTAGTTTTTCTAGTTTCCTTCATTTTGGGGAGACAAAATCGGAATGGTAGTTTCATTTTCATCTCCAAGGTATCAAAATGCAAAGGAAACTTTTTCTTAATCATATCAAAGGGTCAAAATCGGGGGGGGGGACTTTTTTAAGGGTTCAAAATCAAGATTAATTTTTTTCCACTTTCAGGGGTAAAAAACGAAGGAGGATTATTTTCGATTTGGAAGGGGGATGTTTTTTTTCGGTTTTCAGGGGTCAAAATCGTGAATGAGCTTATTATAATTTTTAGCGGTAAAACTCATTTATGGATTCTTTCTCTGATTTTTGAGGGGTTTTTCAGATCTCATTCGTTCTGATCAATATCAAGGAGGGAGATTTTTTTTCGATTTTAGGAATCGAATTCGAGGAAATTATTTTCGCCTTCAGACGTCAAAAGAGATTAATTTCCTTTTTTGCCAAATTTATGGAATAGATTAAGTATTCTTTATATCTACTTATAAGGATCTAAATTGTGTGGACAGGAGACAAAAATCGAAGCTATGCTTTTTTTTTTATCCTTTTCAAGTGTCGAAGGGGAATTTTTTTCCAACATTCAAGGTTCAAAATCGAGAGGGAAAACTTATCAAATTTGATTTCAGATGTCAAAATCGAAAGGGATCATGTATTCCCATTTGGATGATGTAGCTGTAGTAGCAATAGTAGATTATATAGAATTGGCTTTTTCAAATGGCTAAAAGTGGCTATATCTATCAAAAACTGCCTCTGTTGTGCAAATACTTTATTGGTCATGATTGTTGCATTTTCTACGTTAGATTCATAGCATACGACCGGCATAGTATTTCTTTTCGGTAGCAAAACTACCATTCCTGCGATGCCAAGTCTGCTGCTTTAAATTATTCCGTAATTGATTTATATAGGTTTAACCCTAGACCTAATCCTGAACGCCCTCTCTGAACCTAATAATAATCTTAAACACTCACCGAAACTTAACCCTGACACCAACCTCAAGCATTTCCAGAGTGATTAATTACAGAATCATGACTCATTCGTGTAACTGTATTTTCCACTATATTTGCTAAGCGAATATTTAGCACTGTATCTATATACTGTACAGCAGATAAAACAACTGATCATGATTTTTCACAAGGTCACAAATTACTAGAAATATCAACACACACACACACATACATTGTGGCCTGGTTAGTCATTCAATAGAAACCATCATATGATCAATAGCTTTTTGCAGCATACCATGGTGAAATTGCTCGATCAAAAGATTGAAAGTAGGGATGATCAATGAATTGGGTACCTCTCCTACCGGTGATCACAAACAAACATATATCCAACCATATAAAATCTTTTATGCTTATCTTTTGTTTATATTTATTTGATTGTTAGTGCCGTTTGGTTGATTCAGCTTCTCATTATGATATAACAATAAAAATGACGCCACAGAAACTCTGAGGACGTCAAGCCTGAGAACATACGAGGACAGCCTGAGTTGAGGAGAAATGAAACTTTAAAAATAGGATACTTCCATTATCAAAATTAAATACTTAATGAAATTGCTTTACGCCCCTTGGAGCTGATCGATACACAATTATTATTATTATTATATATATATATATATATATATATATATATATATATATAGCACTTATTTATTTGAACGTAACCTACTTCCTTTTTTATGCTCATATTCAATAGATAATATAATTTATACTGTTCAAGATAGAATTATATAGCGATATTCAGATCAGAATTTAGTTGTATACGTGTCACACTATAGACCCATTGATCCCATTTCATGTATACAACGATACATACATACACGCACACATGTGGCGAAACGTTATATATATATATATATATATATATATATATATATATATATATATATATATATATATATATATATATAGGCGTGCGTGGGTGCGTGCGTGTGCGTGTGTTTGTGTTTGATGGGTTGTCTGGCTTGCTCGTGAAAAAATTACTCATCACAGAAGAGTGAATTCGCAGCCTGTATCATACAGCTGTCTCCTTTATATTTTGAAATGCCAATATTGTCATGACCACTGTTGACTTTCAAGTGTCAGAATAGGTCAGCGCCCACCATCATATGTTCATATCCCGGGGCCAAGTTCTACTTGTATCCAGGTTTTGAGCTTGTAGATACAATAGGAGTCTACGGAACGTTAACTCACTAACAAAGTTTCATCTTCTTCATAGTACTTATAAATGGTTTGAAATAATTGTAAACGAAAGAAACAATGATTGTACATTGAAACTCACCGACATGAAGATATTAATAATCAAGTGTATATCCTTTTTGAACCATAATTCTTTCGATAGCCCCTTACTAGATTTGAACAAACATCTTCAGGGATATTTTATAATTCTTTATGAATATCAATAATGTAGATTTGCTGGTTTCTCTGTAACAGCAGTTTATTTTTAGTTCATTCCAATAATCCTCAATTGGATTCAGTTCAAGACTCTGTAAACGCTGAAGTAAAACATACGTTTTATTCTCCTGGAGATGTATCTGGAACATAGGTATTGTGTTAGGCTTTCCAAGATTCTAACGCATCCAGGTGCCCACACCCTGGTTTCAATATGTCTTGATTGTTTTGTTCTTTTCCTAAAGATGATACATTGAGGGGTGCATCTTGTTACTGCTGAGAAGTGGCAGGGTCAAAATAGATACGCCTTTTTTTTTCTCAGCTTTGCCACAAACACATCTTAAAATGTGGATTTTGCGGTGGTCAAGAATGAGCAACAAAGGTTTCTTCTTCGAGCTGTAATGAATGAAGTGGTTAATTGCCCTCCAAAACAGATCCAAATCCATCTATCCTGACGCTTTGCCTCATTGCGTCCTTTATATTTGCACCGTCGTTCTAACTGCATACCTTAATGCTTGTTAACAACAGTTATATTTCATAATTTATTAATACAGTTTCCAGGTCCTGTTGATAACTGTACATAGGGAAAAATTATCTTACTTTAAAGTAAAACAAACTATCAATCTAGCGTGAACTTACCTCTTACTACATTGTCTTTAATCATTTTGGCAAAAGAAGTCAATGTAATAGTACACATGAAATAGCATTGCTTTCTAGTATACAGTTTTTGAGAAACACTGAGCCCCATATCTCATTGTGCTCTGGTCTCCCTTATATCTTAATATATGAATATTTATTATTTTTTATTCATCATTTAAACATGAAAAATTACATTTCTTCACATTCATACTGTTTTAATGCCATCGATTTTAGACGTGACATGTTAGTTGTTGAATATGAATTTCCGTAAATCTCTTCTTGTGTATTCATCTGCCAAATAGTTGATTATTTCTGCCAGGAAAACGTAACTGATTCAATATTTTAAATGCATTCTAAATAAACAAATGAAACTGACACTGTGCCAATAATTTCAAAAATATCAGTAAAAGCTTCAAGCGTCCACCGTTTGACAGAGACCTTCCTCAAGAAACGCCTGACTCCTTTATCTTGGGCGTTGCAGAGCCAATACTTTCTTAACTAGTCTAGTTTGTCAAACCATGTTATATTTATACCGGCCATGTTTTTGCATATTATCTCTGGGGATCCACGGTGTGAGACATGATGTCCATGCTAACAACAGAGATATTTGATAATGCTTTGGTGCCGTGTCCATTGGTTGTCAGCCATTCTCGCAACATGACCTACCCATTGAGTTAGATTTTTTTCAACGGAATCTTTATCCCTGACTCCTGTTTTTGTTTTTTTTTTTTTTCTAATACAGAGTTGTTATGTGATCGGGTCATTAAGAATGAATTTCTCACGTGCACGTTGCATATTCTCCACTCTGAGGGTCAATCAAGTTAAATTCAATGTTTCAGCTTTACAGGTGACTATCAGGAAGAAGCGTTGGCTTTTGACTCTTATTTCTAAGACAATGGAATTTTCTTGTGATAAAAGTCGAATTTGCTCTACCAAAAGCTGACCATCTTTGAGTGATTCTTCGTTTGATTTTTTCTTCGAGGATTTCAAGGGAATTCGTTGTCATGGTTAGATGTAGCAGTCGTCTGGTGTACGCCTTGTTATATGATAGTATCGATAACTATGGGGATTTCGACTGAATTGAAGGCTTTTCTGAAGTCAAATACACCAAGACTGGAATTTTATATTCTGCTGCTTCTCTTATTGCTTATTTACAGAATGAAGATAGTCAATGGCATGGGAGAGTTTTCTGTAGACAGCCTGTTTTTGTGGTTTGTTTTCTTCAAGGGTTTCGGTGATTCGGTTGGCGATCACTTTGGTGAAAAGTTTAGAGATGCAGTTGAGTAGGATTATCGGCATGCCCCAATGTAGATCAATTTCTCTTTCGTATGTAATAGCATTTTGATTGCAGTCTCCTAATCTTCCAGGACTATAATCTGTCAAACATTCGTTGAAAAGGATAGCTCAGTTCCTGGTGATGGCTGTACCAGTTCTTTTGAGTAGGTCAATGGTGATGTTATATGGTCCAGGGATTTTTTTAGTCACAACCATATACTAATATTAGAGCCTTTCTGCCCATGCCGTTTCTACGTTGAAACTTTATAATTGACCTTAAACTTAGCATGGAGAATCAGTGAAAATTGATTCCCCACATAGGTTAAGTATGGAGTTCATCTGCTGTCAATAAGGTCAATTCTTTGACCAATGTTTGGTTGAAACTTCGTGAACAAATGATTTTTAATTCCACAATTTTTGTCAATCATGCTTCCCATGAATGATGCAAACAGACCTTACGACAACTTTTCGCTAGCTTTTGGCATTTTCCTCATATTCCAGAAAATCAAAAGCTATAAGTAATTGTAAGGCAGCCATTGTCAAATTTTATGAAAATGATAACGGGTGTGAGGATACTGGGACGTCCCTACCCTCAGTTCAAGGATATCTGCAAAAGAAAACTTCCTCCGCATAAACATCGGGGGATGGGAAGACGTTGTATAGGATGGCTCTCGTTGGCGACGGGGTCTCAGCAACGGATGGCCGAGGAAAGGCGTTTCCACCGGAAGAGTAGAAGCAAACGAACACCAAAGTTAGAGTCGACAATCATTGCAAGAGCTGATCTTCCGACATAGATGAATTACATCCTCCGGGCAATGATCCAAGATCTCTCAAGACTGTCAGATTCACGGTTCTGTGAACCATAGAAGAATAGGGCATCTTGTGTACAGTACTTTAATATGTTATATTACCATACGTCAGTATTTTTTTTTTATAGAAAACTTTTTAAAACTTTTAAATACAGGTATACTCTTTCTCTTTCTTTCTCTCTCTCACTCTTTTGTTCTCTCTCTTTGCATGTTGACTGTTTGGTTTAATGTACAGCATTATGCTCATTCTGTTGATATATTTCATTTGTTGACTTAAAGTCATGTACATAGGGCATTCAAATACTATCATTGTAATAGGTGTCCATACTTAGCAGGAAGTCAGGAGTCTTTTGCTAAATCTGGCTCAAGCCCTGAAGGAAATCGAAGGGCCGACTGTACTTTACAACATGTTTTTTTTTTTATATATATATATATATGAAATATCATTAACTGTCATCACAGTTCCTGGCTACAATTTGCGTTCAGTTCATTTTCTTCATTTTTTTATTTTGCGTAAAATTCTAATTTGTGTCCGGAGGCAAAATGTCAGTTTGGGGAAAACCTTGATCTGGAGCATTAATTTCTGTCCATACTAAGACTATTCACAATCGTTCTTCCAAAACAAGAAACTTCACTGGAACATAATTGCAAACCGAAAATTCTCTTTCCAAAAAAAAAAAAAAAAAAAAATTGACCCATTATGGAAGGATGCAAGGTATTCAAGGCTGCACTTCTGAACGGTGGCTGGTCGCGAAACAAACTTGATGCAAGGATCAGCTTTGTTGTTACAAGTAAATAAAACCAACCAACCAACCTTTTATTCCAAAAATAATAACACTTTGACATAAAAACGCAATTCATATTGATTGAAAGCACAGACAATTTCTTTTTTTTAATCGGTCTTAGGGTTTTACTGGTCATTCTTATGAAAGTAGCTGGATTACCAGGCGTCGCTAGGAGAAAAAGTAATCAATATTGAAAAGAAAATGTAGTAACTTCTGACACAGAACTCTTAAAGTAGGAACTGCAGCCTGTAAGATGGCTAAAAAATGCCAAAGTTGACCGTCTTCGTAAATTCCAAAGTTGACCTGACTTATCTTTGACCTTTTAAGGTCATCATACGTCAATATAAGCTCTCCTATTCTTATCTGCGGGTCAAATTACAGATGTACACAATTTTCCTGTCCGTAGGAAGCTGTTGGGTTTGGAGTCAATAGAGTGCAGCTATCTCCGTTGAGTTTGAAATTGACAAAATTGACCCTCTTTGAAAGTGACTGATTGATACTTATCTTGAGTAACTCCAGGAATCGGTATCATTTGTATCATGTTCAACATGTGGTCAAATCAGCCATTGTTCGCAACCTTGCAAACTGCTCGCTACAGCTAGGATTCAAAATGAACAAAATTGATCTGAAAGAGAATTGACTGTCAGATATCACCATACGTTATCGTCCCCTATCCTATGTTCATCCTTGGGCTGAGCTCTCTAGGCGCACATTTCCAGCTCGTGGGGTACTGTTGGAGAATTGGAAATGTCACGTGACTTTCCAGAAATGCTAAAAATGACCCATCTCAATTGACCGTTAGATGTCGCTAAAGGTCCGTGCCACTTATCCTATGTTCATCATGCGATCAAGTTACACTGGTGCACAAATGTGCTGACCATATGGCACAGCCGTAACCGTACGACAATGAAAATGTTGAATTGATTTCACCTCAAATTCATCTTTGTGTTTTGCCAGGAGACATCTGCATCTATGATATGTTTTGCCTGGGGTCAACTTATTGTTGCACAAAAATATGCCGGCAATCTGGTGCAGCTGTCTTAGTCAAATTTTTAAACTCCTGCCAAAATTGACTTTACCTTCAGAGGTCACTAGTGATTCCACTTTGTATATGCTAAATTCATCCGACTTTGCGGGCTTGGAAGTGCAGCAATATTTGTTATAATTTTTTATAGTATAAGGTACATGTTTCAATCCTTTAATGACGAGTGGTGATCATGTCTAAGTAACATTCTGTTTTATTGACTTTAAAATGGTTCGATCACACAGCGTACAAGTTTGTGTTCGAGAGTTTTTCGATTCCAGAATGAACATAAGATAGGTGGTGATGACCTATAGTGACTCCTTAAGGTCAGTCAAAGACCTTTGAGAGGAGGGGGCTGTCCTTTGTGGGCTACAGAATTAATTCGAAGGGTAATTTGACATCTACATCAACATTAAAACGATGGAAATGACCTCTCGTTACTCCTAGAGGTCAATTTAAGGTCAAATAAATTGTGGCATTTTCGGCAAATCAGGTCAAACGGACACAGCTTCAACTAATTTCTGTAGAAGGCTTACTTGATCCCATAGTGAAAATAATACAAGTACTTTGAAAATAGGTTAGTTATGGGCCCTTTCAAATCTCACAGAGACAGTTGCACCTTAAGCATTGAATATATAACTTAGTAAGCGAACCCCCTGAAGAAAAAAATTATAGACGACACTATTGACTTGTATGTGACAGTTTGGGGACAGACCAATTTCGGCATTCCAAAATCTTCCAGACACAAATAAGTATTCTAGTATTAATTGATCTCAGGAACCCGTATTGTTATATGTTAAGTCTTTTGTGTGCATGCGCAGAATCAGCAGAGGATCAGGCCCAACACCTGGATGCAAATGAGTAATTTTTTGATATCTCAATAAAATATAATTTGCTTTCCTATCTGTTATATTTTGGGTTCTTTGCATGCACACATACCTGGCACAGTCTCCAGAACGGGCTCGAAGGAAAATGAGGTTAGATGACAATTTTTTTTCTTATAAGGACAAAACTGGGTAACCAAGCAACTATATATATATATATATATAGAGAGAGAGAGAGAGAGAGAGAGAGACAGAGAGAGAGAGACAGAGACAGAGACAGAGAGACAGAGACAGAGGTTGGGGAGAGGGGAGAGAGTGAAAGAGAGAGAGAAATAATTGGAGATAGATAGATAGATAGATATGATTTAGTTTTTCGCAGTGAATTATTGTTTACGCTGTACGATTGTACCACTGGCATGAAAATCAGAGTCACTGTGACACACTGAATTTTCTTATGTACACCAACTATAAATGCTGTACATCGATATTGAACACTTTCCATGCATAGAAAACTCAAAACTAAAAATATAATGATAATTTATAAATGTATGTGTATATGTGTGTGTTTGGGTATGTGTGTATGTATGTAAATGTGTATGTTTGTTCATTCACTTTGCTGCTATTTGTGTGCATGTGTGCAGGCTCAATTGTACGTAAGTGCAAACCCGAACTAAATTTAATTTTTAATATCAATACGAAATAAAAAATCGATTTCTTGTGTTGCAATATTTGAAGGAGTTCAGGTACTCAGTGTATGCAAGGGTTGCAGGCCCGATTGGTAGTGAACCTATAAAATTTAATTGTTTTCAAAGTGTTGTCATACTTGGAGTAGGCCAGCCGAGAAAGGGAAAGCAATGACTTCGTCCCAATACACAGACACACCTTAATCAATACTACGAAATCTATATAAGATAAAATTTGCTTTCCCGTGTTGATATATTGTTTTCACTTTCCACCGGGCAACACCGGGTATCCAGCAATATTAGAAGCGTTATCGTCTCCTTTATGTCATTTGGGACATCTGCTGCTTATTAAGCAGCCAGGTATTCGTTTTTAAAATTCTTTTCATTGTACCATCTTGATCGTTCTGAAGATCGCTCGTTGGTCCTCGGTGAATATACATGCAGTTTAAATGCATCAACCTGCCTTCAGTTCTGTGCATATCTATTCGCTTAACTCTGTTATCGATTGATTGATCCAGCTATCAGCTCGTGTTTGTCTACTCCTAACTACACAGGTATTGCGATCTGCTCAATTTTATTTAAACGGTTTGCTGCCTCATCGATTATTTCAGATTTTGCTTTTGACCATATATAATTTTTCTTCCTATCACAACAGATATATGTACTCATATATATTCGTATCTATGTGCTAGTGTGTGGGAGTATGATATATATATATATATATATATATATATATATATATATATATATATATATATATATATATATGTGCGTGTGTGTGTGTGTGCGTGTGTGCGTGTGTGTGTATATATATATATATATATATATATATATATATATAAGTAGTAGAAAAAAAAGCAAAAACATGTGAACAGAACTCTTCCTATCAATGGATCAAAGTTTTTATGCATCTTCCTCTTTCTCACTCTCTCTCTCTCTCTCTCTCTCTCTCTCTCTCTCTTTCTTTCTCTCTCTCTCTATATATATATATATATACATATATATATATTCATATATATATATATATATATATATATACATATATATACATATATATATAAATATCAGTATACATTTGTGTATATCTGTCTTTCTCTTTGTTTGCGCCTGACTGCGTATGCTGGTTGTACATTTTCCCTTCTCTTATTCTGCATATTATCTTCGTTTATTACTCTCTACATACCAGTGAATGTGTCTGTCTAATTGTGAACATCTTTCATTTCAAGCTTCCTTTTTGCTGCACAAATGAACAGAGATATGTGTGCTTCAGTTCTCCCATTTTCTCTCTATCTTTTCTTTTCCCGTTCTTTCTTTCTTTCTTTCTTCCTTTATTACCAGTACGTGCTTCTTACTTACTCCCTTCCTCACTAGCTCGCTGGACGTGTGCACACAAACCTAATTCTATTCATTGTGTCGATTTCTTTGAAATTTCAGCGGAATTTGAAACAATTACCAGCTGATATATTCAATTCTTTCAATCAATAGACACCTGAAAAAAAGGTTCAAGTCAAGCAGTCCTATAATCGAATGTATGCATATGAGTTTAATGCGTAAACACATAGGTTTGATGCAAAATTTTCTAGTATATTCTTGCTAAAATGTTTTATTCATGTAAATTCATATTATCAGTTACGATAATCAAAATATTTTTTATGGAATTCTATGACCGCCTTTCAAGTAAACTTTCTTTTCCATCATATGAGGTAGATGCAAAAATTTCCAGGATTTTTTCAAAACGAATAGTTTCATTCGGAGCATCATTATCCGATCATTAAAGTACAGAATCTTTACCTGATTTCTTTCAGGTTACACCACCTTTCATGAGAATTATGCATTCCATCATTGAAGAATTATTTTGTGTTTATTAGATGAATTTTTCGTATTTACCACAGACTTGTTGAAACTGCTATACTGATAAAGAATGCTGTATCGTGCAAAAAAAAAAAAAAAGATACATTCCTGTATGACATGACTGGAATATACGCCGTCTGTGAAAGCATTTTCCTTTTCAACTCAGATATTGATTTGAGCGTCGCATTTGCACAAAAAAAACGAACATTGTCATGCAATAAAATTATCGATTGAATACACTGTCCAGTCAATGTAACGTTACGCATCATCAGATTATGGAGTTTTCCTATGAATCCTGTTGAATATTGGCTTCTATTTAGGTTTAGATGTTAAAGGTTTCCTTTGATGTAGTCACAATCTTCTTTGTTTAAAATCTATTTTTCTACAAAATTTCATTTGTGCTCGAGTTCAGATGGACGTGAAGACGGCAATTGCATTATTCTGTCCGAACGATTTTTTTTTATTTGGTTTTACGAGAACAATTTATTAAAATCAACTCTGAATGTGCCAATTCATATTCTGCTTGTTAAAGACTTCTATAAAAGCTCAGTAATTGTTTTGCAAAAACATCTTTAAAGATGTTCTTTTATACATTCATCTCCAAGGGTGACATCCTTCGAGCACCATATTGCTTTCCTTCTTACATTCGAAGTTTTTGAAACAAAATCTGACCTGAACGTCAGGTTCCTGGAGCTTTTCCAAAAAAATTAGAGGAAATCGAATGAAGACCTTTTTTTTTCAATCCCTTTTTTCTTCGAAAGATTTTATAAACCTAGGAAACCTAGGCTTGTGTGTGAAAAATTGCATCATTGTTCATTATGGCTAACACTGATTTATACTGTCGGATACTCCTCCGATGACGCAGGAAACATATTTAACCGACAGCGGGGGAAACTTCAACAGAAACACTATTGCATTGCTTCCTTGCTTTAAAGAGTTGGGTCAGTCACGCACACGCCGAATTCCCGATCAGGCTACAGAAAATACCCAATAGGAGCCATATAACTAAATTATTTTCTTTCTCGATCTTCCTGACGCCGAAAAATGCCATGCACTGCATACGGGTTCAAGTTACTCTTTGTTCAGGAACTTGAACGCAGTCTTGCTGACAGGACGAGACATTTATTTCCAGAAAATCCCCCCTACACCACAAAAATAGTAAAAAATTGACCGATACCCGGTGCAGATAAAATCATGCATTATATTGGTAATGATGAACATTGGGAAATATCTTCCAGAGACTTTTATTAGTCGATCTAGGGCACCGTAGTGATCGGATGAAAATATCGATTGAAAAAAAAAAGAAACTTATTTCTAAAAAGAGCCAAAAACTCTATTGAGAGAAAATAAGCTAAAAGATAAAATTGAAGTGGGATTGAATTGCTTATTCAAAACTATCAATTTCAAAATTTTATCATCCGTTTCCTGAATTTGATTTTTTTTAAAGCTGGGGCTGCAATTCAAGAACTAATCATTCCAGACGACCATGCAGTAGCATCATAAATAGGTACATCCCTTGAACCCTCCCCAAAAACACGTAGACAAATACGTTGCAGCAAAAACCATCATTCTCCAACGAATAGATATCTAAATAGCTTTAACCCATGATGATATGCCTAAATGGTTGCGCATGCGTGCATAATGTTTTTTCATTGCAGTGTATTGTTATTGGATATCTGAATGTGAAGTGATGCATACGCAGGCGAATACAATTGTTAAACAAACCGATAATATCTTCCTTTGAAATCCCGTGATGCCTTACACTCGTTAATTCACTAAGGAAAAAGAAGAATGTACGACTAGAATTTAATTCATATCAATGCATTCCTACATAACACCCATACACGGTGGGTATCTCAGAAATGACAAGATTTAAAATATGAATAATGCCTCAGTTTACAGTGCGTATCCTAGATTCCTACACAAAGGATTTGCTAGATTATGTGAGAGAGACTGATCTGAGTTCACCCCTTCAAGGTCATTGTGCTGACATAACTTTGCAACTTTGGTTAAAACACATATATATATATATATATATATATATATATATATATATATGTGTGTGTGTGTGTGTGTGTGTGTGTGTGTGTGTGTGTGTGTGTGTGTATGATTTAAATTACGTTATCATATTGAAGTTTTTATTTAACATGAGCTATCGTCATCACACGGTTATTGTGTTGTTTGGCCAAGACAACATAAATGAAATAAACGATTGAAGATAACGTGCGTTTTGGAATGAGTTTTTTGCCGGAGCAGTGTCATTCGGTATGGTTTGAATTGACTAACGAAGGCGAAATACTATTTTGGAACACGATATGGGCTTTTTTCCCCAACCATCAACACAATCAGCCCATGCACATCCTTTTTTTTTTAACCCAGACAATGCATACAGTACAATAGATTAATTTTTAAACGAATTTCATCACATGGATATCCATAGAAAACATTCATCTTAGCTAGTAAGTGGTCAGGGAACGTAATTTTGAAACGTTTTTAATTTTCATGCCAAAGCAGAAGAAACATTTTGAACTTTGATAAGGATGAATAAAATCTACGGGTATAAGCTATTGCCAATATTCTGATAAATGCATGATAAAATATTCTCCATCATCTTCAGTTAACATGATCTCTTTACTGTTTCGGTATTCGTTGTCATTATCTTCTGGATACTGCAGGAGTACACAAGTTTTTTGCCATGTTGAAGTAGCAATATTTCATCTATCTTCTTGTAACAATAGGGAATGTCATAAATTTTGTTTTTAACACATTGAAAAAGACATCAGAATAGCTAAATAGTTCGGAAAAACAAACAAAAAACAAGCAAAAATAACAAATTGTTGTTGACGAAAGCTCAAATATCCTTGAGCTTTCACAGTACTGTAATTTCCCCTATCTTAAGAATATTCCAAAACGTCATGAAATAGGGAATGATATAGTTTCTATACAGTGTTGCTCAAACGAGATGTAGAATTCCATCTCCTTTGGATACAACAGAAGGTACTCTGGCAACCGATTTCTCTAGAGCATTCACTCAATCAGGAAACGAGATAATTCTGCTTGGCCACTGAATGTGTTCAAAGGATTCTGCATTCCTCAATGCTAGAAAAGCAAAACCTTGCTAAAGAGCAAAATTCAATACATGATCATATCGGTGTGTGATAATTGCGAGCAGATACTTATCAAGTACTTTCCCTTGCAGTCCATTCACATGCCCACGCATAACGCAAATCAAATCATAAGTCAGCCTGACCAACTTATCTCTGATTCAAAAATCCTCTACCACCTTTGCAACACACCTGAACAGACCCAGAGAGGTTGGATCAGCTGTAACATCACTGCAACCAATATCTTCTATACACTATGCCCTTATGAAAAAAACTCAAAACTGTACGAAGTTGTGATTCTGACATTACATCTGATGTTTCACCAAGTGTGATCTGGTCAATAACACTCAATATTGCACTATTGGTGAAGTTCTTTGAAATACAGTTGGAGTAAATAAATGAGCTTCCTATATCATGATATCTGAGTGAATTAAGTAGTTATATGTGGGTACTTCTATTAACTGAAGAACTTGATTCACCATGACCTCACAGTGGAAGCTCTTGTTTGGATGAATAACACAGTGCATCAATGATTTTTGTCTTTATTGTTCTTAAATTGTTAATTATGTCTGAATATCTTAGTCTTTTTTCTGAAATTAAACCAAGTCAATAAACAATCAATTCTCTGCTGGTCAAACATCATGTCATTCAAGAATGTTAGAATATTGACCTGGGCTATTTTATGCTTTGTACTGCTGATGTCATATAGTTGTGATCAGATTAGCCCTTCAGGACCATCAGAAAAGCTCTGAGAGAATCTCACATCATGCAATCCATTCAGAATTTCATACTGCTATGCAAGGAATTATCTACAATAATCTCTGTTTTTTACTAAATGGAGTGCAGGATCCGGCTTACCAATATTCACAACTTTCAATTCCGTCCCATACTCTCTGAAAGAGAATTTAATATATATATATATATATATATATATATATATATATATATATATATATATATATATATATATATATATATATATATATATACACACACACACACATATATATATATATATATATATATATATATATATTATTTCAGCATTGCTTGCTA
>OY735209.1:38925569-38935569 GCA_963457665.1 Thysanoteuthis rhombus | reverse complement strand
ATATATATATATATATATATATATATATATATATATATATATATATATATATATGTATGTATGTATGTATATATATATACACACACACATATATACATATATATATATATACATATATATATATATATATGTATATATATTTGATAGAGCGCAGTAAAGATCAGTTCTACTGCCTTGGTTTGTAATTGACTGCTTGACTAGATGCTCAACAGCGCTCTCATATATATATATATATATATATATATATATATATATATATATATATATATATATATATATATATATATATACTTTTGCTTTCGTTTGGTTCGTCATCATAAGCTTACTTTTTTATCTTACCAACCTGAATCAGTTAACATGGCGTCATGGTTGAAATATTCCCCTGTCTACGTTTATTACTATTTCCTCATAATTAGTTTTCCTGAAGACACTTTCAAAGCTTGCAGTAAATGGTTTAGTCGACATAGTATACATTCATCTCACCCCCCTTTTTTCTTATTTTCATCTTGTTGTATCTTTGTGTAGTCTTATTATTGTAGTACCATTTCCATATATATTCTGAATGACTGTTATGTAATTCTCACTCTGTTGTTTACTGTTGTATGTCTTCCGGGGTCAAATACTTTGTCATTGTCTACAAAGTCCTAGCAGAGTTGTTTGTTGAATTAAAATGAGTTTTTGATCCGTTGATTCATCGCATGTAGCTATCTTGTGGTCGAACAGGCACTTCTGGATCCCGAGTTGTTCGTTTGGTTGATTTTTATCAAGATTTGTTAATTTTAGATTTCTGTAAGTAGTTAATAAACCTTAGTCGTAATAGGTTGGCAATTGCTAAGGTAAAAACTATAACCATTCTCCTTTATATACCTGTCGCTAATTCACAGGACCTAAAACATGGGTATTAACAAAGCCAAGTTAGAATGGATGGATTGGTATGGATTAGAGGGAGGACTACAGCGAAGGATAATACGCACATAAGGAAAAGCGAGATATGACTGATTTGTGCCCATTGAATAGTAAACGCAGTCTCAAAATGTGTGATAGAAAAGTTTGCAGCATATGGGAAGAGGTTACCATGGTTGAGGTAGTCATGGGTGGGGATGGGAAAGTCAAGTAATGGTGTTCAAATGGCTACTGCATTATATATATATATATATATATATATATATATATATATATATATATATATATATATATATATATATATATATATATATATGTGGGGGGGAGTGTCGGTGTGAGAGAAAGCGGAAGAGGTAGTGGAAGATGAGAATAATATGGCATGTACATATACATAGATTCATAAAAGGAAACCTTAAGCAAAACTGTTAACATAGTTTTTTTTCACTTTTCAAGTTCGTCTGGGCTTGCTGGCTATTTGGCTGACCAGTTTTCTAAGAATGTGTTATACAAACCAGCTGCATCAATCGAGTCAGAAGACTGAAAAGTCCAATATTCACTTCCTGCTATATCAGGAGGAATATGCATTTGCCTATATGTATTATCGAAGTTAGGTAGATCTATTTTTCCACTTTCAAATTTCCTTTCTTTTTCTATTGGTATAAACTCCATCTCGAACATCACTCGGATCTTGTGATCTTTTCTCAATACACCCACCCTGTCGCACAGCTGGTAAGGTATAGGTCAAATGGCATTAATTTTTCATCATTTTTTTTTCTCAAGACCTCTCCATTGCTTATACCGATAAGTTTATGATTAGGGCTTTTCGATCTTCTTCACCCAATGATCATGGATTCTATTTCAAAATATGATCACCAGGAAAAGTTCCCACTGCAATATGTTGGAGACAGTTATGTCCGTCGAGAAGCCTCAGTAGTTGTTTAGATAGTGAGGATTGAAAATATTGGGTTAGGGAATAATTTTGCAAGTAGGTGCTCTCAAAAGACCTTTTTTGAATAGCTGCAGTTTAGTTTATTTTTAGTCAATTAGTTCAGCCCGTTGTTATGAATTTCCCTCTTTCACGGAAACTTTACACAGGTGATTTAAGGTTAAAGCTCTAGTTGAAGTACGGAATCAGAAGTCGTAACAATCATTGCCTCTTCTGAGTGTCCAGCAATCCATAGAATGACGATTCGGCAAGTAAAAATACGATTAAACCGATGCCATAGTAAGACTACATCCGCGAAAATGTAAAAGATATTGTAAAACATGAGTGTCCAAGCAATTGAATGGTATTTGGCCTGCAGTAACAACAGCAACAACATCAACAACAATAATGATATGAGATATGCGACCCAAAGCTGTTAACAATGACCTCACAATAAAGAAAAAGACGAGATGGAGAAGGTACACAATACAGCACTTTTGTGATAGGTGAGGGCTATATGACAGAAGGCCCGGAAAACCGAGGAGACTTCCTGTGACTCGGCCGTCAGCGATAAGAGTTAGACAATTGGTGTGAAACTGTAACCCACAGCACTGTTGTGGACTGTGAGAATGATAGGAAAGGACTGGAGATTCGAGAAGATCGTTGTTGCTCAGTCTCAAGCGGTAACCACTAGAAAACCTGTGTTGAAATGCAAATAATAACAATAATAATAATAATAATAATAATAATAATAATAATAATAATAATAATAATAATAGTAATGATAATAATGATGATGATGATGATTTGCTTGACCTCTGCATAATGACGTTTCTCTCTGAAGATTAAATCTTACTAAAGAAACAATATAAAATGCTCGTAAGCTTCAGATGTGTCACTCCAAAGGGTTCCAAAACATAAATACCGAAGAGTTCTGTGATATTGTAGACAAAAAACGCATTTTCAATACTATACAGTAATTCAAGTGCAAAGATCGAAACGGGTATATCATTATTGTTTAACGTTTCTTTTTTTTACATTTACTGCGTTTATTTTGATAGCAGGTAACTTTTTCGATATCTGTTCAAATAATATTACATAAAAGGAAAGAAAAAAAGTTTTCCCACGATAACCATGATGTGAACTAGACTGACTTTTGACCAATACCTATTGTATCGATTTTATCGTTTTACGTTCATAAAGAACGTATGATTTCTTATTTGCAATCAAGATCAAAGGTAACCTTTTCGTTTTCTAGTCAAATAATATTACATTAGAGAGAAGAAAAAGGTTTTCCCACGGTAACCACAATGTAAACTAAACTGAATTTTGACTAATACCCATTGAATCGATTTTATCGTTCTACGTTCATTAAGAACATAGGATTTTTCTATTTGTACTCAAGATCAAAGAAATAATAGCACAAAATTGAGTCAAAGATGATCAAGTGTTACTTTCTCCATTTGCTTTTGAATTTTGTCATGTCTTTCAATTTATCTGTAGGAAAAATCGACGGTTTCTTATCAATTCAATTTCATATTTCAGTTTTCTTGGTGTGAATAAAACAGTAGTCTCAAGTGAACGATCAGTAAAAAATGCTCACTCTTTACTTAATAACAACTCTCAATTTACCTTCAAACTTTATTACGTCAGCTTAAAAATACGATCCCCGGGGGATTATCCTCGACTGTATAGAGTCTACAGCTGTAGAACCCTGAGTTACGGGATGGATCAATGTTTTAAAGCGGTGGGATTCGTATAGCCGGGAATTACCACCCAAACGTCAGGATGTTCAGATAATAATAATAGCATATGGGGGCACCCAAAAAGACACAACGTAACACCGCAATGGTTAGGAAACATGAGAAAAGAACTAGAAGATATAGACAAGGGGGAACCAATAATACTGAATGAAAACACATTGAAACATACTCTTAGGAAAGTAGCCAACTGGAAAGCACCGGGGCCCGATGGGATCCATGGGTATTGGTTCAAAAAATTCACCACGTTACACGGCAGACTCACTCACTTACTCCAAAATTGTCTAAATGAAGGCAAAGCACCAGAATGGATGACTAAAGGCAGAACCACCCTCATCCTAAAAGACCCGGGAAAGGGGAACATAGCAAGGAACTATAGACCAATCACGTGCCTACCACTTATGTGGAAAATCCTGACCGGGCAAATAGCGGAGAGAATATACATGTCAATGGATAGAAGGGGACTACTACCAGAAGAACAGAAAGGGTGTAGGATAGGAACCAAAGGGGCAAACGATTTACTCTACATAGACCAGATGATCTTAAAAGAAGTAAGGAAAAGGAGAAAGAATATCGCAATGGGATGGATAGATTACAAAAAAGCATACGATATGATTCCACATAGCTGGATACTCGAATGCCTTAGAATGTTCAAAATTAGCGAACCGGTGGTTAAATTCATTGGTAATTCGATGGAAGACTGGAAAGTAGATTTGACAGCCGGAGGGGACAAACTAGCCGAGGTAGGGATAAAAAGGGGAATCTTCCAAGGAGACTCATTGTCCCCTCTATTATTTGTTCTAACAATGATACCGCTTAACAGAATCCTGAAAAACAGCAAAGGATACCACTTCTCTAAAACAAAAGGAAAGGTCAACCACTTAATGTACATGGACGATATTAAATTGTTTGCAAAAAACAGGGGAGAGCTAGAGACTCTGTTCAACGAAGTAAGGGAATATAGTGAGGACATAGGAATGGAGTTTGGGATAGAAAAATGTGCAATCATGGTGATGCACAAAGGAAGGCTTTCAATGACTGAGGGAATTGAACTTCCGGACAACAACAAGATTAGGGCATTGACTGCACAAGACCGATACAAGTACCTAGGTGTCCTTGAATGTGACACGATAAAACGGGAAGAGATGAAGGAGAAAATTAAGAGAGAATACCTCAGAAGGATAAGGAAAATATTAGAAACCAAATTAAATAGCAGAAATCTAATAAAAGGAATGAACACCTGGGCTGTGTCAGTAGTTAGGTATACAGGACCATTTCTAGGATGGACAAAGGAAGAGCTCCAATCAATGGATAGGCGAACAAGGAAACTTATGACGATGCATAAAGCATTGCACCCTAGGGATGATACAGATAGACTATACGTTAAGAGAAAAGAAGGTGGTAGGGGGCTCATCAGCATAGAAGATTGTGTCCAGAGAGCTAAAGTAGTCCTAGATAGATATGTGCAAACAAATAGTGAAGAAATCATAAAGAGCGCGAGGGATAGTGCAACAAACAATAAAGTAGAAAACAATGGAACAGTACAGCAAACTAGAAAAGAAAAGTGGGAAGGGAAAAAATTGTACGGCGAGTTTAAAAGACAGATAAAAGATATAGTAGACGAGAAATCATGGACGTGGTTACGAAAGGGAAACCTTAAGAGAGAAACAGAATCGCTCATCATGGCAGCCCAAAACAAAAGCATAAGGACAAACTACATAAAAGCAAAAATCGACAGAACACAGACAAACAGCAAATGCCGCATGTGCGGTGAAAGAGATGAGACAGTAAACCACATAACTAGTGAATGTAGTCAGCTCGCCCAGAAGGAGTATAAGCATAGACACGATAGAGTAGCAACAATGATACACTGGGAACTAAGTAAACAAATGGGATTCAACCATGGGGAAAAGTGGTATCAGCACAAGCCAGAGGCAGTTTTGGAGAATGACAACCACAAACTACTGTGGGACTTTGACATCCAAACTGACCACCTCATCCAGGCAAGAAGGCCGGACTTAGTAATAGTAGACAAAAAAAAGGAAGGCCTGCCAAATAGTAGACGTTGCTGTACCTGCAGACCATAGAGTAAAAAAGAAGGAGGGTGAAAAAAGGGAAAAATACCAGGACCTAGCAAGGGAGTTGAGGAAAATGTGGAACATGAAAACCAGGGTAGTACCGGTCATAGTGGGCGCACTAGGAACTGTCCCCAAAACGCTGAGGGAGAGACTGGAGGAGATCGGGATTAGGGGAAGGATAGAGACCGTACAGACCACAGCGCTACTTGGAACTGCACGGATACTGAGGAAGGTGCTAGAGATATAAGGACTGCAACGAATAGTAGCTCTGTCATGATATGCGAAAGAGGGAGGAGACGTTAGCTGAAGACCTGAGGAGACTTATTGTCACTCAGCCTTCAGCGATAACCACTGGGCAACCGGTGTGAAACTGTAAATCGTAGAATTACTGCGACCTATAAGTAGTAGGAGAGGAGGGCTGGAGACTTGAGGAGACTTGCTGTCACTCAAACTCCAGCGGTTACCACCAGGCAACTGGTGTGAGATTAATAATAATAATAATAATAATAATAATAATAATAATAATAATAAGAAGAAGAAGAAGAAGAAGAAGAAGAAGAAGAAGAAGAAGAAGAAGAAGAAGAAGAAGAAGAAGACAAATGCTGAAACAGTGTATAGAAAAAAAGTAAACAACAGAAAGAAATACAGATCACACCATCCATGGAAGAAGTAAAATAATCCAAGAGGGCACAACAGAGATTTAAACTGGATTAAGTGCGAAGAAGAAAGAATGAAGGGTAAGTTGGAACGAGGATGTATGGCAAAACCAAAAGACGACATAAAACTCTCTACATCAAAAGGAACTGATCGGATGTCACGTTGAATCTTTTGAATTTCTCATTTCGCTATCTGATATCGGCACATAAATCTGTATAACAAACTTTATTCAACGTGGGAAAATGATCCTACTGATATTCCCTGATGTCTATCTGAAGATATCACAATCTTTTTCCAATAACTGGCGGGATTGATATTACAAAAACATGCCAGTCTACTTCCTGCAAGCTGCTAACATCTATCTTGACTCAATGTATCAACTCATGCCTAGACGATGATTATAATCTTCGTCTACAACAAAAAGAATGTAAATAAGGCATATATAGCCATAAGGACCAACTGCTAATAAATAAAATGATTTTAGTGAATTTCCACTCAAAATATTGCAGCATATGTATAGCATGGATGTAACTATCGCAAGGTCTCTGATAATGTGCCCCATTTTCGTATCTTGCAAGTCCTCAAAATGTATAAGATATCCCCAGTAATCATTAAGTTATAAAGCATAATAAGATAAGAGAAAAACCATGCTGCATTTAAACCACAACTAAAAAACACTATGTTCAGGCCATATAAGTATAGAAAGTGGGATATTTTAAAGAGCTTCATTGTCTCCTTCCTTGTTCTGTCTTTGCCTTATACTCCTTCCACATGAACTTGACACCAGTTATAGCTATACAATTCATGATAACCTCTTGAACTACTTATTTTCACCTGAATTATTCCAAGTTTCTCCTGGAAACAGTTGTACGATTCAGTGATGAAATTAATGAATGAGTTTTGGATCAGACCAAACTGTAAAAACCCATTAAAAAAAGAAAGCTAGCATCAACTGCATCAACAAACTTAGATTTTTCAATAGAAATTAGAGAATTACATCGAGCGGAAGGAAAAATGTTCCTTGGTGTCAATGAGGGAATGGTATATACCATACATAGATGGAAGAAAAAGTTAAAAACGACTATTACAGACTAATCAAACTGGTATTGAATACTGAACTAAATACGCAAACCAAATCAAAGTAATCAGAAGCCTGGCAGTTCCATTACTAAAACAGAACTTCAATATCATAAACTAGACTCAACAAGATCTGAGAGGAAGCCACAATATCCATCACCCTCGAACTGATGAGGACTTTTTATACCTTCCCCAAAAAGGAATGCAGTAGAGCCTTAACCCGAAAAGAATTGTCATACAAAACAACCACGACCAGTCTTCAAAACATTTTAAGATTCGATGATAATCCTGAAGGAGCTGGAAAGATTAAAAAAAAAAAGCTAAGTGGAACGAGAAGCTTCGGAACAAAACAAAGCTAAATTGGAAACATCAGCCAATGCGCAGCCAAGTGTTCAACTTGCAACGATCAAACTGATGTAGACAAACATAAAAACAATCCGTGATTGCGAAAATCAGGACTTGAAGCTGAGACAGAGGATTTGAGCCAGGCAGTAAAGGAGCCTTTTTACGAGGAATAGACGATCAATTCGTGATCAAAAATGGAGATGATCCGAAACGCAGATTCTGTGATAACTCGTCCGACAATAAATCACACCATAGCAGGATGCTCTGATCTAACCCCGAATCAATGTCAAAACAGACAAGATAGAGCGGGAAAATACCTCCACAGGAAAATGTGCCAATACCATGTCAAAGAGACATAAGAAAACGAGAACAAACATCACCCAGAGCCAGAAATAAGTGACTTTACCATCCACACAGACAGAAGAATTAAAGCTAACCTACTCAACTTTGTTATAAAAGACTTTAAAGAAAAGCCATGCCTATTATTAGACAGTACCATCAGATCTTAGTGCGTCAGTCTAAAAGTTTGAGAAGCTGCCCAAGTATAACGATTTAGAAATGAAAATAGCAGGAATGTGGCAGTTACAGACAACATCAATCCCAACGAAAAGAAGTGTTCCTGGAGTGATCAAGAAAGTATTATAAACATTGAGAAAAATTACTCAGAAACCCTGCATCCGAAATAGTTTCAACTCGTACGGCTAATAATCTGAGAATACTTTCAAAGATTTTACGACTGTAATTTATCTTACTATTAAAGTAAAGAATTGCGTTTTAATTGAATTATACATTCTAACAAAATTAAATCTTTTGTAAATAATTTACTGAGACTTCGAAATCTATTTGAAGATAAGTAAATATCAAATCTTCTAAATGTATCCAGTGTAGAGAGTGGTAATGAAGCGATCGGCCTATGTGTTATCGTTCTTATATGTAAAGTTATATATAAATTACACAGCCTCCCCTACTACTCATGAACATATTGTACTCTCTGGTTTGAAGATTGTAGTGAAAAATGTGCATCTTCCTTCTAGAAAAAATGATTCTATATGAAGCACGTCACACATAAACAGAACATGAGCAAGACTATGTGGCACTGACAATATGAGACAAAAAGGGGTAGTCACTACAGCAGAAGAAATGCAACAAAGAAAAATGACCTGAAAAGCAAGAAGATAAAGACGATACCCGCAGAACCGTACTTCGAATTGTCTTTAAAAAAAAAACGTTTAAAGATAATTTCACCCTGACTTGAATGGAGAAAGGATATAAAAGCAAACTCTGCAGTGGCAAGGATTTTCTGGAACATTTGAGAATGTAAAAAATGATATAGACAATCTCCAAGCAACATTTTAAAAAAAACGAAAAAAAAATCCAAGACATTGACGAGGGAAGATAATTGTATTGAATATAACCACACTGAGAAACACTTTCGGAAAAATAGTTTAGTGGAAGGCAGTATGGCTTGATGGGATCCATAGATAATCTTCTCAAAAACTCAGCAACCTACATGACAGACTGATCAGTCGACTCCAAATATGCCTAAAAGATGGTGAGGTTCCAGATTGGATTACCAAAAATAAAACAGCCGTCCTCTGAAAGGATACAGAAAAAGGGGGATCTTGCAACTATAGACCAATCACATGCCAACCATGTCGGATATTCCAATCGGTTATATTGCTAATATGATAATGAATTCCATAGAAGGAAAACCACTTATTTCAGAAGATCACAGAAAATGCAGGAAAGGAATCAAAGGAACAAATTACTTACTCAATATTGACTGGATGATTCTAGGGGAAAAAAGGAAAAAAGAATAAATGTTGCAGTAGGATGGATTTACGATGTAAAAACATACGACATGACCATAGCTGAATACTTGAATACTACAATCAAACACAACTGCATCAATGATGAGAATCCTACTAAACTTTATTTTAAAAAATCGATGGTAGACTTGACAGCTACTCCGGAAAAACATAACGAGGTATGTATGAAAACGGGATTTTTTGAGGTTGACTCTCTGTCCCAACTACTATTTGTAATAAACGTGATACTACGAAATGGAATATTGCAAAACAGCAAAGAATACCAAACTCCCGAAATAGGGAAAAGTCATCCAACTCCCGTAGATGGGTGATATAAAGCTATATAGAGCAAAGGACGGGGAATAGCTCAAAATATTTTCTGCTGTGTAACTACAGTGATGACCTTGGGGTTGTCGTAATAGAAAAATGTGCACTAATTGTCACTCA
>OY735209.1:38893069-38923069 GCA_963457665.1 Thysanoteuthis rhombus | reverse complement strand
ATTCGGTCTTCCTTTTTTCTCTTTTTCATTCTCTATGCTTCTTCTTCCATCCTGCTCTTTTCTGTGTTACGTATTTCACATACAATGCAGACATTTCTAAATAATTCTCCGATGGCCATGATCAAGTACATTCGTGATGTGCATTTATGGACGTATTCTGCAGCGCCTTCCTCCCTCAATACCCAAGAGAAACAGATAACCCCAGGTTACAAACAAACAATGACGGACGATTGGAGATATCTGGGAATTCGCCATCACCAATCATTCTATAAGACAAATTTGAAACAAATGTTCTTAGCCAGCCATACTATCCACAAAATCTGGCAGATAGCCTACAAGACAGCTTTTATGTTTTCAACATGCTCTTTTTGTCTCTATTGACAACAAACGTCGAATTAAAAGATATTGTATTATCTAACAAGCAGTTATCTGCACGCACATTATTCGGTCAGCATATATCTATAACCAAATGAAAATAACAAGACGTCCAAAACTGCGTAAAAAATAACGATTTGTATACTTGTTTCACATAACGTAAACTCTGCAGTGTATTTTTTATGTTTCTGACAAAACAACCATTTAGGTATCAGAGAAATCCCACCAATTCTAAAAAGGAGAGAATATAAATAATGCATCTTCCTGATAATCACATATAGGGATGGTACCCCAGACCTTACCAAAAGTCTGCCTCTTGAACTGTCTTTAGGATGGTCATGTTGCAAGAATTTCCCAAAACAATTGGACATCACGACATTGATCCCGAGAGATCGCATACAAAACAGGGTCTGACAAAATATATTATGGCGTGACGAACTAGATAAGTTCGAAAAGTGCTAGCTCTGTGATGCCCATGATAGTAAGGTTCCGTGATTTTGGGGGGAGTTTATGACCAACGACGGACACTAAAGGGATTGGTGATGAGGATGATGAGGAAATCATACAGGTACTCAACCGATTATTTGGCACCCTTGGAATCAGAACCGGGCAGACTTATCGATTACGATTGTTGGGAAATTAAAATAAACAAATATTAAGCACACTGTATCAGCCATTAGGTGAATTCATGTCGGATAGCACATACAGAATTATACAGTTATTCAAGAGAACCACAAGATTTTTCACGAAAAAACTGACCGTCAAGTTCTGTAACCCTGAGGTAGGATATCAGCCTCTGGGTCTGAAGCGAAGGTTTCAATCCTACCTCGCGGTACTGGATAGGATAATGGAAAGTCTAGAGCCTCACTGAAGAGATGTAATACATCGAAACAGCTGTCTGTGGATGACACAACAATATATATATATATATATATATATATATATATATAGATAGATAGATAGATAGATAGATAGATATATCCCTGAAAAGTGATTGGATGCATGTGTGTGTACACACACACACACACATATATATATATATATATATATATATATATATATATATATATATATATATATATATATATATATAGTGTGTGTACTGTAGAGAGTGAGACACACTCGGGAGTGAAGTGTTTGGTGGTAAGGTTTATTAATCCTTATAAGTCAATAGTCCATACATGTTTCGGGATTCTTCCCATCATCAGGGGTGTGTGCTGTGTATATATATATATATATATATATATATATATATATATATATATATATATATATATATATATATATATACATCAGAAGTATTATAATCTCTTAGTGAATTGATATGTATATACATATATATATATATATCTTATCGTGTGTGTGAGTTATCGTGTATCATTCTTATTGTAAATTTGAAACAATGACTTTTCAACGATACCAAAATTTATTCGGCTGGGGTCAATAGCTCGAACAACAAACATCTGGAATGTCCCAAGTGTCAATGAAGTCTGAATCTAGTTGTTTCGTTTGCAGTCTGGGGAGGAGGAAGCAGAGTTTCCAGTCTCCCGAACAAACAACTTAGAGGTCTGACTAAGTGAAAACAGAAATCTTCTCTTTTTTTTTGTCTTGTTTGAAACGAAGCAAAGTGAAGTTGTTAAATCTATCTTACGGACACATTCTTCCCAAGTTTGTAAACATTATCGCTGTATGATATATATACACATAATTCATACTACTTTGTCCTTTCGTCCCAGTGTGGTCGCATACTGTTTTCCTTTGTAACATATACCATCGTACTGAATTTACTTTCTGTTTAGTTTGGTTTGAAGCTGTACTACATTGGCATTTCATACCATTATCGTGCCAGAATTTTTAAAAAAGAAGATATAGAACAGAAATAAGAGATATGGAAAAGATTTGTTTCTTTTGAGAGCTCTGAAAAGATCTGTTTGGAGAATTACATTTGATGGATAAGCTATGATTTGTTAGGTGACAAGATCTAGACCCAAATTTGAAAAAAATAGAAGCAGTTAGTAAAAGCAGTCGGACATTAATGAACTATGCTAAGGAAGTAAACGATAGCATTTTGGAAAAATACATGTTCAATGTCCAAGTCACTAACATTTTTGTGAGCATTCACCATACCTCAAAGAAGCTTGCATAGAAGGAAATGAAGAAAAAATGGTACGACCATTGTTCAAAGAAGCAGTAGAAATAAAGTAAAAAAAATGGTTTTAACTAAGTCTGTTATTTGAATGATTGATTTGAAAACAAAAACTGCAACATTTGCTGTCAAGTAGGCTGTAAAGACAAAGAGGTATCAAATTAGTAGCAAATGGTGCTAACCGCTACTTGTTTCCGTTCGTGAAAGGTTCGTTAATGCATGTTCCCAATAGAATGATAAATTGGCTTGAGAGGTGAAAATAAATATGTTAGATCACCTTGATTTTGTATCAGTTGAAGCATGTTACCACGATTCATGACACAAAGATATCACTACCGAGAAGAGGTTATTGACAGCTACTCCAGGTTGACAATTAATATCTTGGAGATCAGGTGATTAAAACTGCGTCTGTGAGTGGCAAAAAAAACTTATTGACGCTCTCAAAAAAATGACGGTTATTGCAGATGGCAGAGATATTCTCTAGACCAACGTGATTGAGAATAAAGTCTCGGTAAAGAGGGTATTCAAAGGGGGTTTCAGTTCAATTTTGCAGAAATTGGCGGCAAATCTGATATAGTCTGGTTCAAGAAAATTTCTAAACTTTTGATAAATGATACGTATTATGTGAATAAGGAAGAAAATTTAGAAGTTGAAGCTGAGAGAATTATCATTCCGACTTTTAAACGTATACTTTGTAGGATGAGAACAGCAACATATTGCGACAGCCACACCAATGTGTATTGAACACGTATTGTACATTCAGTATTGGACCAGATGAAAATCACACACTATAAAGAGTCTGTTATGAAAAATTGAACTATTTTAGATGCTCCAAGTGACCTACTTGGCTCATCTACTCAGACGTCAGCTGACAATAAAGATCAAAATAACAGAAGATTTGATGGCAAAGATATTCTCCACGGAATGGGAACCGCATTATCATGAACAGCTGGTAATATGAATCAAGGATAGCTGTTACAGAGTCAAGTGACAGCATTGCATACATATCAGGCAAGTGATCCAATATAAAGGTATCTCAATATATCATTATATTCCAGAAAAGGTTTCATGGTTGCCTAAAACTTACTTGAAAAGCAGTCGTCAACCATAGTTTCAGCAGACTCAAGTTATGATTTGTTATGGCATATTTTGTTATTTTTCAGCTAGTGTATACCACCCCCCTCGATTGGACATTGTTTATGACTGATATATCTTGGCAAATCAGTAATAAATTCACTATTAAGCCGATAACTGGCTTAAATCCAACAACCATGTCCAGTTATTATTTCACATTGTGATTTGTCCTTGATCAATCAGCAAAATGTGACTTGACCATTTTGGATGGCAGAGATTGTGGATAGAAAGACGAAAATAGCAGGATGATTTCGATAGAATTAATGCTGAGCCTGCATTAGAGTGGTTGCTAAAAGTTGTAAGACGTTGTAGCATGTAAAAAACCCCGGGCAGCACAACAGCCTACTCAAGCTGAGAAATAATCGAAATCAAGTGTGCAGCCGCTTGTAGCTACTCTTGTGTCGAATTCTACACTAACGCAGCCACAGAAGCTGTTATTGGAGATTGTTTTGAAGATTGCGATGCCCCAATACCAATGTTTGATACACGCTCAACAACCACAAAAGGCATGATTGTCCTTTCTTTCAAAATTCTTTGAAAATTCGGATTAATCAAGTATTAACAGAATCCCACATGGTCCCAAATATGTTCTGAAAAAAAAAACCCAGAAATTATATATAAAAATAAAGCTGCAGATAGAAGGATGGGTGAATAAACAGTCTTCTAAAGATTTTTCGCGAAATAATCGGACATCAGCAAAGGGCTCTGCACTTGGTCATTCAATTATCAATCTAAGGAAGATACTGTCTTGTGGATTACTTGCATCAGAGGTGCGTTCACTAGCTTCGTTTAAAATTGTTGTAAGATAAAATGGATCGGTTGGCTTTGGTCGCTGCGTCTAACAAAAACAGTGAATTTCATTCTTTAACACTTTCGTCTTCAAAAGCACATCATGTCCTCCATTGGCCACGGAAGGAGATTTTAAAAACGTTAATCTGCATAGAATAAACTTTCCAATCGTACAATATATATTTTGTCTCTATGTAAATCCCAGTTCAATACTATATCCCGGGTTTCAGGCACCTTTGTCAAATTGCTACCCTCTGCAATCAGCCAGTGAATTTAGCGAATCCCCCGGAAGCCCTGCCCCTAAACTTGAGAAATTTATGGAGTAAAGAGTTTCTATAGCAACCAATCAATATTTGAAGAATCAATTTGTTATATAGAACGATGCAATATGAGTTTCATTCCCTTTATACCGATTTGCCTTATTGTGTAAAAGTGTAAAATCATTTCTTAAAATTCCTCATTATCAATTTATTCCTAAACCGGCAATTTAAAAACGAAGTCAACTGTAACACTTGATGAAGAAGTCTTGTTTACGGTAATGATGTTCAGAAATAGATTCTGGTCCTTATTAGAAAATTTTTCCAGCCGAATTTCCTGGGAATGTTGTTTGCTAACGACTTGGGGGAGATAGTGAATAACGTACATTGATGAAAGATGACATAACATCAACAGAAAAGACGGATCAACAATTGCCTATTATGCCGGTAACAAGATGAGCCTGGGGTGTTGAATATAATATTTCTCTGATTGGTTCTGTAATACATTTGAAAGTTGATTCTTAAGATATCATCCATTGCAGATACAAACTATGAACATACGTTCGTAAGCTGCAACTCAATGCCAGCTTCGAATCCTTATGCTACTAATGATCACTGATCGATAGGATAATATAAATAGATTTCTAAATGAGTAGATTACCGTTATATATGTAATTGAATAACGTAAATAAAACTATCTATCTATCTATCCATCTATCTCTCTCTCTCTCTCTCTCTCTCTCTCTATATATATATATATATATATATATATATATATATATATATATATATATATATATATATATATATATATATATATATATATACTTGTGTGAGGTGGGAAAAGAGAGTTAGAGAAGTAGAAGGATATACGTCGGCACATTTATAGGTGTGAAACTTGATGAAAAATCATTAATTTTTAACATAATATCCTTCTTTGCATTGCATATAATTTAGAGCTGAATATGAATCACATTTATCAGACATTTCACGATAAGATATTTTAGTCCCAAATTCATCTGAAATGTAGATGCATCCATCTATCTATCTATCTATCTATCTATCCCCCTATATATATATACACACACACACATATACATATATATATATATATATATATATATATATATATATATATATGTACATATATATATATACATATATATATATATATATGTACACACACACACACACACACGTATATATATATATACATGTATATATACACATACATATATATATATATATATATATATATATATATATATATATGATTGTCTGTAATAATGTCTATTTGCAAGACTGACGTTGTTAAAAGGGGGGATGAGTAAGTAAGACAAATAAATTTGACATCAGCAGTTGCACTATTGATAAACATCAATGGCGATAGGTGGCCAGTTTTTGTTTGTTTCAATTTTTTATTTTTTTATCAGAAGAAGTATTGTAAACCACTGCTTCTCAAACTAGGAATTGCTAATATATCCATATATCCATATATATATATATATATATATATATATATATATATATATATATATATATATATGTATATAACGTTGATGTTATGTTTGTCATGGTAGATAATGTTTCGCATATAGCAACAAATTAACAAAGAAGCTTATGTCAGACTTTTTGATTGAAGTCAACCATCGTTACTTAAACTTTTCCCCGGGGACGCGTTCGTTGAATTATCTGATGGAACACAAGGTACCAACATATTCGTGAATCAATGAATTAGATGGAAGCTCACAGGACCATTAAGAGCTAAATTAATTTCTGTAGCTGGTGACCTTCTATTCATAATATGATATCAGAGCTACTAGAGATATGTGGATTGTTAGGATGATGTTTCTATAATGAGGTCGAAACTGACTTTCAAGGCCACAAATTGCTCTCGGTCAATATTCTAGGGCTTATCTTTAAGGCACGCATGATGCTGTTCTGGACCCTCTATATTTCATGCTTGATATGTATTATTTCTTTACGTACAGCATGTTCATCTATGTTTCCAGGTCGGCTTACGTTATCGGCCCACATTTCAAATCCTTGAACTGCCTCAATATTTTTTTTACCAAAGAGAGTCTCTGGCGTTGGCTCTTGCTTATTTTAGAATGATTGAAGCGAAATCATTCCTACACCGAATCCCTTTCTACATCACGCCGCCCAGTGTTTTGCAGTTTTCCTCCAGATTAAATGTTACAGTTTGTCTTGTGGTCGTAAATTCAATCGCTTGGTAAGACAGACGAACCCATAAACTCAGCATAAATCCAGCTGAACAATCAGAAGCAGTAGATTGAAGATTGGTTTATAAGGGACATATTGAACAGAATAATAAGTCTTTACGAATTATCCCCAGACATAAGCATCGGAATGAAAACTGTTTTCAGAACAGACTATTGAATAAAGGATTTGGTTCACAATTCTAGGAACGCTACCCATGAACACTTTACATGAAGGGTACTGGAGAGTACATTGACCAAAACCTTGTAGCTATAACAATTAAGATGAGGAAATACTTTAACTGAATCAGTGCATAATAATAGTTCCTCATCCAAGAAATCCAGACAGAGATGAATTATCATCAATTTCTTTTGACCTCATATCGACAACGTTTTTTTATACGAGATTTCCGCTTTTGTGTAGATATGTGGGCGTCCATTTTCTCTCAGGACAATCACTTCTGCGCTCCCAACCCCGCAGAACGGTTTTCAGTCTATATTTGAGTAATCTTCTACTAACTCTTAATGACACAGGATAATCAAACTGTACTTAGACGACGTTTTGGACGTACTGAGAGCTATTCGCTTTTGACTAGTTTTTTTTTATATTTCAGTTATTGCTTTTTATCTCAACGGTCAATGTAGATACATTGTTCAGTCCTGGAACTGAAGGGAGAGAATAGAAACATAGGATTACTCTAGTGATCCAATATACATCGTAAATGTGTTAAAAAAAGCAACAAGATGATGAAAAGGAAGCTAGATGGAATAAATCATGAAAATACCTTGTCTGGGAATTTTAATAACTTTTTATAAATTTCATGTTTAACCTTGAAACATCAGGAACACTCCGCAATGTTCAATAACAAATTTATTCACCATGACCCCAGGTTGATATACCACCCATGTGGTATATACATGTCATGTTTCACCAAAGGATAGAAGAATGGAGATAAGAGAAAACAATGCGTTGATTGATAAAAAAAACAACATATTCAACTCAAAATGATTTCCAATCTTAGCGAGTTAATTGACATTAATAATGGAGCCAACTCGAATTTCCTTATTTCGTGTGCATAGGTAATTTTCAAAAATGTACTTTTTGAGATTTTCCAGAGTAATCAAAAGATACCTTTGTGCCTTGCTATATAAGATGCACATCATAAAGGGCAGCTCTAAGGTCCAAAAGTTCGTGCGTTTATTAATTTCTATATACTTTATTCGCTCAGTTCGTATTTTTCTGGTGCTTTGCAAGTGATGACCTATAATTTCATCACTTGTTCCAGACCTGAATACGAAATGTTTGACATGTTTTAAGCAGGATGGATTGAACATATTATAAGTTAGTCGTCGTCATTGTTTAATATTCATTAAAAATTGGCCTTTAAATGTGCATCTTTGTGACTCATTTCTATTTGAAGATCTCTTGAACAACTTCAGTATAGTACGGTTACTGAGTCCACCTCTACCAAAAGCTGCTCAAATTTTTCAGACTACTACTTTTTTTCCAAGATTAAATTTTCCTTTGCTTTTGTCCCAAGCGTAAATTCATACGGCAGACAGGTTTTCACAGCTTCTGAACCACTGAATCGATTTCACTTATAACTACAGTAAATAAAGTGTACACCAGGGCTATTTAGTGCATTTTTTTAAGTTGAGGAGCTGTAAAGTAATTCATTGAATCGCAAATATGACTTCCTTTGAACAATTGTCAACTTGAACATTCAGATAAAGTGTACAAAACTACACAACCAGTGTGGGTATATGGTACAATCTGATTGGGAAAGTTACTTCTTTTGTCCATAGGCAAAGATTTAATTGATATATTCTTATATTTGTGAACTCAAATTTTTTTTAACCAGGCTAAAGAATGCCTAGCTAGGAAGGTTGAATCATATTTGAGTGGTCCTCAATGATGTATTGTAATAAGGTGGAAGATGGAAAAACGAACAATGAGAAAAGAATGACAACATCAATGTTCAAAGTTCATTTTGTTCCTTCGTGGTCTTTTTGTTTTCCTTTGGCCTAATTGCATACAAGTATAGTGTGCCAAGTAGCCCAGATTATAATGTGTTATCTAGCTCCGAACACATGGTTTTCTTTACAGTGTATTCCAAGAAAAGGTTCTGACAGAAGTTACTTGAAACTATATGTACTGTTTATTGTCATTCCTTATAAACAAAAACAACGCTATCATCAAAACAACATGGACTACGTACTCGTCAGTCAGAGTAAACGAGAAACAAACTAGGGAGAAAAAGATTGTTTTCACGGGAAGCTTTCTGTGATTACAACACGTATCACTCAAACCTAGAAAGGAAATAACTGATTGTGTCCTCCTCAAAATTGGTCTAACAGTGGCACCATCAAGTGGTTGGAACAGAAAATTAATGCAAGCGATCCACACTACCAGAGTGCCAAAGTAGCCCTCTATCTTTTTTCTCATGTTGATTTGTTAGAATCATTTTCATTTTTCAGTTTCATTTGGCTGAAAATGTTCATAAATTGTTGTCGATGATTGCACCAAATTGTATATATACATATATATATATATATATATATATGTACACACATATATATATGTACATATATATATATATATGTACACATATATATATGTACACACACATATATATATATATATATGTACACATATATATATATGTACACATATATATATATACATATGTACACACACACACACATATATATATATATATATATATATATATATATATATATATATATATATATATATATATATATCGGGAACTATAGCCATTTAAACTTTTTAACATTTTAGGAGACCGAAAAATGAACCAAAGTAACAATGTATTGATAGCTACAAAGATGAAAACAGTCTTCTAATGATGTAATTTTTTTAGTACGAACTCTCATTTGACAATACATTCTGAGTGATGTCTGTCCCCATTTTGAAAGATATATGTTTCATCCATTACAGATTCATTCACTGTTCTGTAACAATTGTACATTTCCACGGGGCCAAGGTGCTGGCACGATGTCAATCCCTCCCCGTTTCTGAACTGATATGGGCCTAGGTATGGTGACTGCCAAGTTGTACCTTTTCCAAATTATGTTGAGAATATAATTTTTGATTCTGCATTGGGATATTTATCTGGTTCTTTTACATCTCTCCCCTGGGACAATGGAGCAAGCATCATATTAAAGGGCACTGGCTTTCTTGTGGTACAGGTACATTACCTCCAAGGGATCAACGAATGGTTGTTATCAACCGGATATGAATAAGGCATACGTATAGTAATCGACGTTTTTAGTGGACAATCTCCCGATTAAAATTCTTAACATCTGATTATATCAGCTAAGAATATATTGATTCTTTTGTTAGACACATTCCGAGTGGGAAATTATTTCATTGTATATTGTCTCTGTACTTGGCTTTTGATGGTATATCTTGGCTGTATGAGGGTTACTCGGTTGTCAGCGCCTTCTCCACTCCTAGTAATATGCAGATGGTTGCAATGATGTAAATAGCACCTTAAAATTGAAAATTCAGCTTTTGATATCCTTGCTTGATAACTTGATCCCAATTGGAAATATGCAAGTATTTAAGTTCAGCCTTACTTATGATTACTAAGCTCATATCAGTCTTTGTGACAGAGACGGGATACCCCATAAAGATTGAACTTGCTGCGTACGGTTATCCCTGCTTTTCATAGGTTCATTCTATGCTAGACACAAAAGCAATCATTATTAATTACTAGGGAGGAAAAAAGAATTGATTGTTCCCAGATCCCCCAAAATAAACTCGTTCTCTCTGTATCCGCATTGCAGTCGGGGCTCCAGGTCCGTTGTCAGTTGTGGCTTTCAATACAACTGTATACTTGACTGCTTTCCTTGTGCATCTTCTTATCATACAATTCTATGCAAGCTCTAAAAACATCTTGCAATCCTGCTCTAAACCTATGTGACTTCTAAATTTTAAAGTTCTTTTTTGCATCCATTGCAGTCACTAAAAATTGCAGCAAAAATCTCATGCAAGGTTATTTTTCGGGTCTTACAATGGTACAAAAGTTTTATTAATTAATCAATTAATGGTAATTGCTTCTCTGCTTTACGTCATTTCAGTGAATACTAACTTTTTTCTTCGATAAAAAACCTGTAAAACCGTATGCTCTCACGCGTAGACCAGGAAATAGCGTCCGGGGCTAACATCCGCTTTTATTACTAATTAAACGACCCATTCTGAGACTACTGGAGACTTCATGGGGATATCGGGGAGAAATTGATTAGCGAGACGGATTCGACAACCATAATCAGAATTTACTATGCTTCGCTTTTCCTGGGTCAAAAAAAGAAAAATAGGACACTGAGTGAAATTCAAATCCTCTACCGTGGTAATGTTGTACTAGAAAAAAAAACTTACTAATCATCTTTGTCCAACTGTTGTTTTCTGTTGTTTCTTTGTGAATTCAATTTGGTCTGGAATAAGATTGAAGCAACGGAGCGACCAATATGAGAAAAGAAAGCACTAAACTAGAAAATGAGTGTTCTAGTAAAGCATTCTAATCATTTTAGTGCAGGGGGTGCCCCGATTATAAACTAGATCTAGCTAAGTCTGGCGCAAGATCAGAAAGTTTCTGCACCCAGTGAGGATTGAACTCGTAACTACAGTTACAGTAAATGACACCATCTCAGAAATTACTGTTCTACAGCTCTGTATCTAAATATTGTTATCAGTGCTTTTTATATACCACAGGATAGTCTTAACTGCATATATTTTCTCAAAGGGATCGAACCCACTCGATGAGAAAATAAGTCGGCAAGACTAAAATATGAATCATATATCTGTGGTTTCAGCTTAGGTGAGTCTGAGAGATTTTTGGGTGACTTAAAACCTTTATTAGTTTTTTCTTCCGTTTTAAGGAATTATAAGCATGGGACATATTGTGTGGTAATGAATAGCAGACTGGACTTATTGATTATTGCACATTCTAAGGAGATCAATCTTTACTGGGTGTTCCCGAATAATTCCAAGCAACATTTTTCGAAAAAATATATCTTTGGATTATGCAATGACACTTTTCATGATGTTCATTTTGTTTATCAACTCAGAATTGTTATATATTTGTTTATTGATTTCAAAACATTGAAGCAAATGAACATTTCCGCGTATCATTTCATTTCATTTTGAAAGAGATACAAAATTACGGCGCAGACAGAATAAAATGTGAAATTAACGGAGAAGTAACTTCAAACGTGTCGAAAGTGATTTACGGAGTTCCCTGCAGGAGATTTTTCATTGAACGATGCTTCACGACCAAGTAAAATTCATCAACGTCAACGAAAACTTTTGATTTATTCTGTATTCTATTCCTTATGATGGGTTTTCCACGGATTGGGAAGAAAAAACTTGCGAGTTCACGAGAGACATAAAGATACATAATATTAGCTGAGGAAAGAGATTTTCATACTGGATGATATGCAAAATGAGCAAATTTAGAAGCAAAAATAGACTGGCTACATTCAGATGCAAATTTTTTTAATGGCATGAATTTTGAAATTACAATGGAAATTGATATGCAGACATTGAACAATAAACCTAGCCAGCGTTATTTATGTATTTATGTCTCTCTCTCTCTCTCTCTCTTCCTCTGTCTCTGTCTGTCTCTGTCTCTGTCTATCTCTCTCTCTCTCTCTCTCTCTCTATACATATATATATATATATATATATATATATATATATACATATATATATATATATGCATATATATATATATATATATATATATATATATAAACAGTGGAATGTGGATTCGCTACACAATCTAGCTCATGTTTCTGCTCTCTCGGGGCCTCATATATATATATATATATATATATATATATATATATATATATATATATATATCCTTGACTGTTGACTACTGTCAATGCAATTTTCCGGATTTTATTTAGTTTCTATAATATAGCCTTAGACAATAGATATTTATAGTTAAATTGAATGTAACGCTTTCTATGATAGATAATTAAAAATGCATTTACTCCATACGTAAAAGACATCTCCAAAAAGAAACTAAAATTTTTCAACAAGAAAAATTTTGCTCCACCAACATGCTTATGAGATTTGTCTCCCTCAGGATTAGCAGTTCCACTGTCGATACACCGTTTCAAGCGATCTTCCCATTCTCTAAATTAATCATCAAAGTTATTTTGAGTTGTTGTGGTCTAGTCTCTTGGCGTGATTTTTCTTTCTATTTCTTTTACTATCAGAAAGAGATAACTTTTCAAAGTGGATTTCATCTTTCAAAACAATAAAAAAGAATTTTAGAAGGGTTTATTCTAGAGATTAGAATAGTTGGGGGACGTGTTTGCCTGGAATTTCTGTTCCATTCCCGGTAAACATATTTTTGGAAACAAAATGCATCGTCTGTTTTTCTCTTGAGATCATGTGGTAAGAACTTTTACCGATTGCTGAACCCTCCGAAATTCGAGCCAGGCAACGTTTTTCACAGATTAGAACGAGCGTCTTTTCAATGCGGTTGTTGTCCATGGACATGAAATGCCGCCTTGGATCTGTACCGTTTTCTATTATTCAGAGCATCGTGTATAACCATACCTCCCAAAGGAAAAATCTCCTAAAAGAGTTTCCATCATTTGAAACAGAATTTTACACAAACAATTTGCCCTTCAAGATCTTTTTCTGTGCGAAAACGCAAAGCACTCTACTCACTCGGTCGCTTTTGCACATGTAGCTCAAAAACTAACCAACATAGCTTGATGCAGTTAATCATATAGAAGATCATGTTCACTGTTGGATTATCTATGTCACGAGCATACTAAAATGTTCCATCGGAGTGCAATTATAAAAGTTTTGTTTCTTGTTTGAAAGCTCTATTTTGTCCGTGAGATTTGCTTTAATTCTTCATCGTTGAAATTCTATTTCCCTCAATAGCAATTCAAACTATATAATGCTCATCTGTTATATATAGAGGTTAAGCACTTGATTTTGTATGCCATTTTCCCTACTGTGCGCCTGCCTATCTGACCTCATCCATTCAGAAATTATGAGCATTTTAATGACTTATCAACGGCCCTATTGACTAATAATGAGAAATGCATCTATTAAACAGAAAGAAGTAAGCTTTGATCCACATAGTTCCAAATAGTCGTCAATTCTTTACATATACATGTATATGTTTACATATATATGTTCACATATATATATATATATATATATATATATATATATATAGTGGTTACAAAGCATTGATGAAATTCCAACGTTGCTGTACAAAAGCCCACTAGCTTTTTTGTCCTTATCGTGTGTGAGTGCTGTGTCTAGAGTCCTCAGAGATTGCCTACACCTTCATAATATTATTATTCACAATGTGCCAGCGCTGCCAAATTGTTGTAAAGCAGGCAAACCAAAAAAAAATTCCATAACTCTTATATAATTCTAAATAGTTCTTTTTTTTATCTTTATATTATGTATTGATATAAGAAATCTATTAAGATCATATTGATATTCAAAATCTGTTGCTATTGAAAGCAATCGATCATATAAGATGCAAAAACAAGACATAAATTGAAAACTATTATGATTCTATCTCCATTTGGATTAGATATTGAGGGATGGAGACGAAGGAAGGGTGAAAAGCACATTTAATGGCCAGGAAAAGATACTCGGTGTCTCACAGACGGAATAGAGACCTGGAGACGCACATATCCAGGCAAACCTTCAAACAAAAGACAATGAGAGGCCTGGTCTTTGCTGCAGCTGTAGTTAACACAGGTTTTAATCATAGAGCCAGTGTCTGGATTGGGGAAGAATCGGGGTGTGAGCTCAGTTGGATAGCTTGTCGACATGAAATCGTACTATCTCGAACTTTTTCATCAATATATAGTCTAATAAGTGGCCTTGGAACAAGTTTCCTCAAGAGATTTACAAAGGAATAGCAACTATTCCCCAATAAAGAATTTGATCCATCAACAGGAAGCTGTTCAAGAGATAAGAAAATAAATTAAAATCCTTGTAACGACAACAACGGATTCCTTGAAAAGTCTTTATCCTTCCTGGGGAGAAAAACTGATCATAAAATCTCCATTCGATACATCCCAAGATCCGAAACGTGAAGTGGATGGGGAAAGAAGAAATATGCGTTAAAAATCCATCTTTTCCGGAAGCAGATCTAGTTCACGCCATTTCAGGAAAGAAATGTGACTCAGCTTGCTCTATTTGTCAGGTTGATTTACGTCTAATACTGACACGAATCACTAATGAGGACACATGCTCCTCAAAATGACCTTGAAATGTTTGACATTCTGGAGAGATATTCCGGTAGAGAAAATGCAAAAGCATCGCCAGCTGTATTACTTTTCCGAGCATTCAATGGGACTGACCTTTTTTTTATCATGGGTTTATTACATACACAAAACGATAAATGGTGCAAAACTCTCAACACCGAGCAAAAGGTAAGTCTCTAAAATGCATCAATATGGTGGGTGGTTTTATGGATAATGATATATGATATGATATGGCAAAATTCGTTACAACCCGACGTAGAAAAAGCATAGAAATCCATCCAAAGGCTCCCTAAGAAATTTTCAGATGATAGCAACAACAAGGAGTTCAGTGATCGTGGCTTGAAAATGCTACTATAGGGCTAAAATATGCTTTCGTTCGACGCAACAAATAAACATTCACCAAAGATGCAACTACACACCGAAAGTAAATGCCAATGTTACCAAAGGCTATTTGGATAGAGAAAAAACAATGTAAACTAACTTGTCTTTCTGTTTATATTCCTGATATATATACATATATACATACATATATATATATATATATATATATATATATATATATATATGTATGTGTGTGTGTGTGTGTGTGTGTGTGTGTGTGTGTGTGTGTGTGTGTGTGTGTGTGTGTTTGTCTCATATCATTTGAAATTCAATTTAAAAATATATCCCGTCATTACATAGTGGATGGTCTTGAACAAGCGTGAATAAAATAAACGATTAAAAAAAATAGGCTTCTCTAGTGATCGAAGCTGTGACACATAGGTAACCACCTTATCATGGCGGCACTCTCACTATTGACCTGAATATCACATAGGTAAATCGATGGCCCAGATAATTGCTCCGTCTTCATCTGCTTAATCTCTTCTTTCAGGATGGTCAGAGTTGAGAGGGGGTTTGTTTTCACTTTGGAGGGGTCAAAATGTTGGGGAATTATTTTCTTTGCCAGGGATCAAAATGAAGGGAGAATGATGGGGGTGATTTTTCCTACTTTCAGGGGTCAAGATCAAGAGGAAGATCATGTCCAATCCTGAAGAACAAAATCGAGAGTGAACGCCAATTTTCATCTATATTGATGAAAATAATATCAAACCTAAGAGGAATTCAAGGGTTCAAAATTGAAAGAATTTTCTTTTTCCTTCAGGAATCAAAATCGTGGGGAAACTTTTTTTTTTCAATCTCGAAAGTTAAAATCGAGTCAAATCTAATTTTAGCTTTTACTACTCAAATTCAAGGGGAACGTTTTTCTTACTTTTAGATGTTAGCCCCGAGGGTATTTTTCTCTCCAAGGGGACAAAATCTCAGGGATTTTTTTTCACTTTCTCGACGGAATTTTTCTTTCAATTCTATTGAACAAAATCAAAGATAGCTTTCATTTCTCATTTTTTAGGTGTGGAAATTGAAAATGTACTATTTCCCCGATTTAGGGTTGAATTTCGAAAGTAATTCTTTCACCTCTTTCAGGGGTCAAAATCGAGAGGGAAGTTTGTTTTGTTTTGTTTTTTTTCCTCTCTCGGGGATTAAAATTAAAAGAGGCGTTTGTTTACATTTTTTTAGCACTCAAAACTTTTTCAGTACTTTGGAAGGTCAAAATCGAGAGGGAAATATTTTCTAATTCCTGGGTTGAAATCGAGTTTCTGATTCTCTTTTAGCTCCATGTGGTCAAAATGGAGAGAATTTTTCGTTTTGGTGGGGTCTATATTGAGCTGAAATCTTCAGTTTAACAAAGAGTCGAAATCGAAGGAAGAACTTTTTTTCTTGAAAGAAATCGACGGTGAACTTCTCCCCTTTTTAAGATTAAACACTTTGGGGGCATAATCACCATTACTCACGACATTGAACCCCTGTCTGAACTGGCATTCTTCCAAATATTTGCCCCATTTTGAACATTACCTCTCTTGTTTAGCATTGACATCTTTTTAACATTAGTCCCTTCTTCAACATTAACCCTTTCTTTTAAGATTACGAACTTTTTCAACAATAGACTTTTAAACCTTCTACATTTTTAGTATCTGCTTCCTCTTTTTAACATTATCCCTTCCCTATCTTTGGAAATTACATTTTTTTTTCAAACCCTTTTTGATCCATTTTAACTTTATTCCTTCCCAATGCTCATTTTTGATATTGAACCCATTTTTTAACATTAGTTATCTTTTTCTACGTTAGCCCCTTACCTTTCGAACATTAGCTAAAACCATTTTTCTCATTACCCTAACCCACTTTTTAAGTTGCACGTCTATTCAACATTAGCCTCCCTTCTTTTTAAGAATTTAAAGAATGCGTTATATTCAATTGAATTTTGAAAAAAAAGCTAAAATAAAACAAATTGGATGTTTTCTCACATCCATCTATCCATCCCTCTTTCAATAAATCCTTTTTTTTTTGTACGGCAATTTAACCCACTTGTTAGGGCGGAAATTTCAACGTGGTACATCTAATAACCCTATTTTGTCCATAAAATTTGCAGTAATTCCATCCTTTTATGAATTCTATCGTAAAATCATTACCAATGCATCTACATCATTTGAATAAAGCACTCTCCTCTCAAAGAAGCTTGCATCAAGTCGTGATACTGACAATGTTGTTTTTCCTTATTGAAATGCAGAAGTTTTTTATAAATTAACCCTGCTCATTCTATCACATCGTCTTTGTTATTATCAGAAATAATCCGTTTGTTAATGCAGAATTTGTTTTGCACCTCCACATTAGGGACCAACCCCCTTGACACTAACAGTTGTAATGAGCAATTTCTGAATACATACACATATTTTTCCACATTTAAACCGGTCTTTGTTTTTCATTGACTGTAATGGAGAGACCAATAACACCTTGCAATTTTAAAAAAATTATTTTTTTCCTGTTCCTGGGTTATTAGTGTTATATTCCATGATTAATTGCATCTTAGTCGTGTAAGAAACGGCTGATATCCCCTTCAAATTTGTTTTTCATCAGACCATTGACTTTTGGAATTTACTCATTTTGCCTCAGACTCTTCATCTAGATCTCTGACAAATCGTTTTGAAATATCTGTATTTTATGTGCAGTGGTGAAATCAACACTTTCCTAACGTCTACCAGTGTTTCCCACTAAGAACCCAGGTGGCATTGGGCAGTACTGGCTTTTGTAATGTGTCAATTTATTCCTGCTGTCTGAAGGGCAAATACAGCAGGTAAAACAGCGACCCATCAGGAATGTTATTATTTTGAAGTATTTGATGTCCTCCCAGCTGTACGAATTATACTTCAAGGTGTCTAGCAAGGCCTAAACGATGTTGTATAGCAGATTAAATGAAGCAAATACATGTAGCCCTGAACTCTGTTAGGCACGCCGATATATGTCTTGTAGTGTGAAGACATCTCACTAGAGATCTCTCTGAGGCAAGATTCAAAGCTGACGTCAGACCCATAGACGAAGAAGATATTGAAGTACTAACGATTGCCCGAAAGGGTCATTAGGAAAGAGAAAACAGCTAGGCGTAGCTTTCTCAAAGTGAATCTGGGCTTCCAGATAAATCAAAACACCAAAAATTATGTGGAGCTGGTTGAAAGGATAGTGAAGAACTACGCTAAACTGGGTTGTAGGTTGTCCTCGAATTCCATATCCTTGACACCCGCCTTGATAAATTCAGGAAGAATGTTACAGTGTATCAGAAGGAGGAGAGCAAGGTCTTCCATCCAGGATATACTGAATGCTGCTACCAAGGAACAAGTCGCAAGAACATTATTATGAGGTCTGGTTCGTGAAAAGTGATTTCAGTAAGTGAAATCGTGAATCTTCAAAATCTAATCATTTTCAATTTTTTGTGATCACTTGTGTTTACAGTATACGTAGATATATAGTAATATAGATTCAGACGTTGCCTTTCCCTGTAAAAATATGATATTTTAATGTGAATGGAAACACACAAATGTTCCGTTGTACTATTGAGAATTGGCGAGTATCAAAATACCCTGTTCCGGTCACATAAGTAATGTTTGAAGGTAATAAAAGCCATTTTCAATACTTTTTAGATTTGAGCAATTCAAGAATAGCACTCACTACTTGCGAACAAAAACTGCAGTAAACATTGTGAAACTGCTCTATCGGGGTGAAGATCTGAGATAAAATAAGATTGTGATTAATATTTCATGTTTCTCTGTTGTATATAGCATTTATGTAACATATCACATCCTTCACGACATTCTCTAATACCAGCTTTTCTATAGCATTACATATGTAATAATTTGGGTGGCAGAACAAGCTCAACCTTTAAGAATAAGACGATCCCAATAGTTCTAAAAAGAAAGATGAATAACCAATGCATCCTCCCAATAGTCACTTATGGAGCTGAAACATGGACCCTAACTAAGAGACAGATCCGCAAATTGAGAACTATGCAACGTGCACAAGAAAAATTATGCTAGTCCTCGCATGGAGAGACCACAAGACAGCAAAGTGCATCCAGGGAAAGAGAAGAGTCAGGGACACCATAAAATCCATTTAAAAGCTCAAATGGCAGTGGGCTAGCCATGTTCCAAGAATGGCTGACAACCGATGGACATCGCAAATCACGACATGGATCCCCCAAGATCACATGCGGAACCGAGGCCAGCAGAATATTAGATGGAGGGACGAACTAGACAAGTTCAGAAGGTCCTGGCTCCGCGACGCCCATGATAGGGAAGTATGGCGAATCATGGGGGAGGTCTATGTCCAACGACGGACGTTGAAAGACTGATGATGATGATGATGATGATGATGATCTCACGTATTTGTTTCATGAATGCTACCTCTGATATCGTCGATTGCATAAATAAGAATCTTATACGATGAAAAGTCCGTTGTAAAACGTTGGTTTGTTAAGCAAGTTTTAAAATCCATGGTTCCCGAGGTCGATCTTCATTAAAAGCTTCCATTATGTTACTTCCTGATAGACTAAGACAAGTAAATATATACACAAGCCTGCTGTGGAGCATTAGTTAGCAACACGAAATCAATAACTACTGCATGTGATTTTATAGTCATAACCTGGTCAGAGACTGCGCCAAGCAAGGGGGATTTTTTTTGTCTCCCACATACTCGGGCTGTAATGAAAAGTGGAGACGGTGGTCGCATTATTTATTCCGTCAATTTTTATTCTAATCTATTTTACTAGAGCAATTAGATACTTCCGGGTTCTTAGGTTCGACTATGCTGCATTGGAGTCTTTTTGAGTTTGCATTTTAAAAATATGTCCCCTACTCTGTCAGATGCCAATCTCTCACGACGCCAGACAAGAGGAATTAATTAACAGTTGCCCGTCTCCTGGTCTGGTTGCCAACCACAGCTGAAAAGTTGAGTCTACTATGCAATTTGCCAATACCTGTTAGGGAAATGAAAGGATCCATTTCGTTCCCAAGGATAGTATGGCAATGATAATGCAGACTGTTACTGCTAGAGTCTCAACCCGATTCGCAGATTCAATTTCCCGTGCTTCTAAACACTAAGCCACCTACACTTGGGTATAGTTACTATATTGTATAGAAACTTTTTGGAAATGATCTCCCGTTGTTACAAGGTTAATATGTTACTTTATCTCGGCAACATGAAAAGAATAAGCATTCAAAGAAAATTGGGCTCTTGTAGGAGTCAAACCTACATCGAATCGAATGGTTTCTGTTAGGAAACTCATAAGTAATATCATTTTTTTTTTCAATTGATAGGAAACAAAGAGTGAACGCGTGCTGGCTAGACGGTTATGATACCAGGAAAAAGATTCGACATAACAATCTTCAATTCCGGTTGAAACTGTTTATATAACATGAAATTACACTATTGCCATAAGCGAAGTCATGAAACTAACATTATTAACGTTATTTAAATCATAGTCTAGTCGCTGAACTAGTTGTTAACAAGACAAAAGGATGGGCTCGTTAGTACCCAAGAAAGTTATCCATCAAATTTACCTTAGTCTCCAAAGTAATAGCAAGAATATCATGTCTTAATAAGTTGTTGGTCTTAACTGATGAAGTAGACAGGTTACCAATACAATTATGCACTCCCATCTACAAATAAGCGGATACCTGGATGTGGATATGCTGATACTAGAAGTTGGTGCTGAAACATTATCTACTTTCCCCTAAGTAAATTAAGAACAATTCAATCAACCGTGGTCATAAATGACCCTAGTATAGGTAGTGAATCTAATATAAAAATCAAGGTTAAAATCAAAACATCCCTTAGAACACATGACAACTTATAGATTACTTATCCAATATAGGTATAAATAGTTATAATCAACTCCTACATCCAGTACAAACCCCTTGATATGGAACTTATAACGAACAGCAAAGTACACACAGAGTGAACCCAGCAAACAAAATAACAATAAAACGAAAGAAAAAGTCCTTCCACAATAGAAACACCCACCAAAATTCCCCTTAAATCCGTAAGCACTCGCTTGAAGAGGCCAAAACAGGGCAGAACATAAATGCGTTCGTGTAACACATGTACTTTCTACTATATATATATATATATATATATATTGATTGATTGATTGATTGGTTGATAAAAAAAAATGAACATCAGAGGAAGTCCTGATAAATCCCTCGAAAAATGCAGAAAATCAAACATGATAAAACAAAAATACTATTAATCGAAATAAGCCTTTCAGCCAGTCACTCAATTAAAAAGAATTTAGAAATAAGGTCCTTGCAATGAAAAAGTACACATTCTCGAGCAAGTGGGCTCATATTAAGTACCAGGAACGAGTCGGATTTCAAACCCGCTCCGATAAGTACCACTTTTTTTTAAAATAGTGTATTTTGCAGGGAAAGAAAAACTTAGTTGAAACCTAATAAAATACCCTCCATCTCATTTTTTTTATTACGGGGTATGTTTAGTCCTGGGCGCCAGGCAAGTACACTGCTAGGTCACTAATCCGTTGGGTAATAGAGCTTCATAGTCAGTGCATATCTGCTATGGTGGAGCATCTCATCTTTGTTTGAATTTTCGGGGAGCCGAACTGTCTGGAGTATCTGCTTGAAAGCTATGCTACCTGATTCCCCTTCAAAGAGACAGTGTGACTCTACAGCAAGCTTGACAAATACCAACTGCGGATTGTTCACGTCCTGGGGTTCAACTACAAGTGAGTCTTCTTATAAAATTCTGGCAGATCCCAGGGAAGCTCGCATCTGCCAGGAGAAGGACACTCCTTCCGAACATACAACTTCCTGCTCCAATCCGTAGTTCTCCGGTAGTCATAGGACACTAACCCTTTACTCAAAGGGGCAGGGTTGGCCCTGGCCAAGCTGGCCTCAATTTAAAAATCCGTTGCTCAGAATGGAAGAAAATCCAAACGGGCCCCACAGTCTATGGTCCTACTGCTGAGGAAATCTCCATCAACAATCATTGTTTGCAAAGCGAGTCTTTGGCACGCACACACACACACACACATACATATATATATATATATATATATATATATATATATATATATATATATATATATATATATATTCCTCCATTACACATATATGCATGTATCAATAACACAAAGTCAGGTAAAAAAATTCACACATGCTCATTGCACATGCATAAATCTTTTCAAAACATGGATCGAAATTCACAATTAAATCGCATTTAATGATTGAGAGAGTAACCAATACGCTTACCTATTGACTATTTATATGTGTCACCTTTGCAATCTTGTCCCTGTCTCTATATCTCCATGTATATATATATATATCTGTTGTGTGGGTGTGAGCTAATCCAAAGAAGTGGTGGTGGTAATTTGACAGTATGGAGGTGCAAAATGATTAGATACAAAGCTGCATCTCAATCTTCCTCTGATCATCAGTAGGATGGGCCTTATGCATTTTGTTGGTTCCACCAACATTTTCAAAAATCACACACAGTGCACTGTTTACACGCTCGACTGTGAGCAGGGAATGAGGACAAGAACATTTTGTAGTGTGTTTTCTGTTTGTTTTGTTTAGTTGCTGTGCACTATGACGCTTACGTTTATGCATTATATGGATGGATGGAGTGACTGAAAAATTGAAAATCATATACGACAGTGAAATAACGCTTATAGCAAGGTGATGGTTGTATAGCGCAGTAGATCATTTCAACACGTAGTTCGAGCCTTACGGTACTTCAGAGATGTAGACCTTGGCTATACTAATTGAACTGATCAACTACTAAGATATTCTCCCACCTTCTGTATAGATAGATAAATAGATAACTATCATTTATATCAGTATCTGTTTGGTAATTGTAGGTGCAAATATGTTTTTTCTGTATGAATGCAGATACATTTTCTTGGATTTTTTTTCTTTTTCGGGTTGATAGGATCTGTGAAGCTTTTAGGGGTTGCTTGCTGTTGATTATTGAAAAAAAAATTTTAGATTGAGTAGGACTGTCTTTGTCTTTCGAATTTTCTATTATTGCACTTCTCGTTTATATATATATAACTTAATATACCCGCTTATATTTGATTCTAATGATTAGAAACTAAATGATGTAGAAATACAAAAGCCTTCTTTATCAGACTACTGCACATAGTAGCAATAGTATGTAAGGTGCTACCCTTGACATTCAAATGTTGACTATTATGCGTGGCTTTTCTATCCAAATAAATAAGTACAATATTTATCTTACTCAATATATTACTCCATAACTTAATCCACCCGTTTTCATTTGATGTCAACTAATTACTTATGGTTACAAATTAGATAATGGAGAAATACGATGGACCTTCTTTAATAGGTGAGCTATTAGTACCAGTAGCAAGTATGTTTACATAGGAACAAATCATAGCCCTGCTATATGTATAGATAAGAGATAGATAGAGAGAGACAGAGACACAGAGAGAGTGAGAGAGAGAGAGAGAGAGAGAGAGAGATTCCATACGTCCCATCTGTCAAGTCGTCGGCATAAAAGACATAATGGAAGCATTAAAACAATCACACTTTGCATATGCATTGGGGGAGAGGCAGATATTAATGTGCAAGTAAAAATAACATCAGAAACAATGATCTGAATTGCAAAAAACAAATTTATTGAGATTAACATATGTAATTGACGATATCATTGTAGCTCTCATTACGAAAAGAATCTTTAAATAAATATTCAAATGAAGGTTTTAGGTTGGGTTCCATTCATAATGTAATTAAAATGTTACTAAATAACCATTTAGCACTCCTGACTGATTTTAGGGGTTTTCCTGTGCATTTCTGGGTAGCCAATTAGTATCTGTCTCCCTCTCTCTCACACACACACACTCTCTCTCTCTCTCTATATATATATATATATATATATGTGTGTCTCTGTGTGTGTGTGTGTGTGTGTGTATGTGTAATTATATCGAACCACTCTCCAAAATCAGAAGAATTCTCTTTGTATTATCAAAATTGACAGATTCCCGAAAGGTTTGAAGGGCGTATTGTTACAAAGCACATAAAAATGAGAGAAAAAAAACAGTCTCTCCGTCAAGATTTGAACTTGGTGAGGCTCTTCCCATTTAGCTATAAATACCATGTCGCTGAAGCCTACCAATAATTCCTAAGAGATTTTTTTATTAAAAATGATTTAACCCCAGCTCTGTCGCACAAACAAACATCTTACTAGTGTGCAGGTTGAGATAAGTAATGAAAAAACCGTTTCCAGATGATGTTGATTCAAAAGACACATATAATTTCATTTAATGGATCTTAGGCTAATAGATTCTGAGAAGAAAGTGCATAAATAAAGACCACAATTTTCTTCTCGACGGACTTATATCTTAAGAGCCCTTATAGAAATTGATTTTTCTAAACTCGACCTGAAAATGTGTGCTGTAGGTAATTTGTGACTAAAAGTATGGATCCAACTCTGATAGTATTTGTGGAAGTCCTAAATGAAATGAAACAAAAATAATTTCTTTACACAGACTTTTTCGGAAAGCACAAATGCAGACCACAAAGAAATCGACATTTTTTTTTCTTTTGTAAAATTTGACCTGTGGATGATTTGAGACCAGATGACTTCGGAAATACTTTTGCTTCTGTTACGTGAAGTGTGCTTCTCGATGTGTTGGAGTACAATTAAATTTCAGTATTTTCAAATATATATATATATATATATATATATATATATATATATATATATATATATATATATATATGAAAAGTTTCTCCAATGTACATTTAGGGCAATGAAGACAAGAGACTGGACGCATGCATACCTTGAGGTCATTTTTTGGGGCGTTTTATGGGATCTTGGATTGCCTTAAATGTGCTTGTGATTATGTGTATGCCTGGATCACTAATGTTGTTTGCGATTATCGTGGATTTTTATTAGTTGTTTGCAAGATTAGCATTATAAAGTTGTATTGAGGTATCATTTCTGTTATTTTCACTGGGGTGGTGTATTTTGCATGCTTTTATTTTAGCTTTGCGCACAAAATATTGGGGGAAGTGGATATTCCTAAATATATGGTCGATGGAGTTTCCTTTTCTTTTTTTTCTAATATTGGAGGCTGTATAACTTTGGAGCTCTTCGATAGAACCCTATAATGATTCCTGATCTAATTGTAGTGTTGTGGAGTGTGTAGAAATTGACTAGGTTTTTCTGTTGGTGAATTATCTGTATACAATTGGTGATATTGGATCTAGGCCATGTTGAGGCAGAAGAGAGTGATGTATTTCATTTATTATGTGAAATGTTTGTAGGATTCAAGTGAGTTATGGTTTTGTGTTAGGATAGGTTTACATTTTGGTGGTATATTGAGAATGCATCATCTATGTATCAGATATATAGCGCTTATATATACATATATATATATATAGAGAGAGAGAGAGAGAGAGAGAGAGCGTGGGAGAGAGGTGAAGAAAAAGAAAGACAGTTGGGAGAGGAGTTACAGTTGTGTTGATATCAGTGATTGATAAATATCTGTGCTGAGCGATCGATCAACATGGCAAGTTAGTTAAACTCATAATTTCCATGTAAGGGAAGAGAGAAATCGATTTAAGGCAGATACGTTCACATTTTAACAGACTGATTAACACAGTGAAAAACTTGCATCGGCATAAATTGAGATTGGTAAGGAGATATGCAAAAGAAATAAATTAAAAAAGGGACAATAACTGGTCCACAACGTCGAGAGTTGGATTGATCGTCACTAGCATCGACAACTAAAATATACACTGGCTGATCTTAGCAGTGTAGTCACCATGATCATTATCAGCAGCAGCAGTGGCAGCAGTAGCAGCAGCCTTTTAGCGTCCGTGGGTGGACATCGACCTTCCTCAAAATTCGCCAGACTTCTCAATCATGGGCATCACGGTGCAAGCACTTCCTGAATTTATCTGGCTTGTCACACCATCTTACTTTCTATCGGACACAATTTCGCATATGATCTCAGGGTATCAATGTTGTGAGTCATGATGACTGGCAGTTGTCTTATATTCTTGCAACATGTCCAGCCCACTGCCAGTCGGGTTTTCTAATGGTTTCTTTCACAGAAACCTGTCCTTTTTCAAATATACTGTCTTATGATCCGCCCATGTGATGTTGAGCGTGATCCTCTCATGCGCATTTTGCATGGTTCCCAGTGTGAGGGTTAATCTTGTTGTTAAGTCCCATTCCAAAAGTTACTATCGGGAAGATGCATTGGCTGCTCACCTTTCGTTTTTCGTCATTGAAAGTTGAGTTTGCTCCACCAAAAGCTTGCCAACTTACTGTCATTCTTAGCTATATTTCTTCTTCTAGTTTATAAATATAACCAGACAGCACTTTTAATAATCGTTAACGAACACCAAGAGCTAGAAACAATCAGGATGCATTATTTCATAGGCAAATAGATATTCAAAAAACCTAGTTTAGTCTATTGGAAAGATATACTGATGTGGTGAAGAGAAGGAAATTATCTTGTGTCTAAATCTAAGGACACTGCACTTCAGCGTGATGATTAACGAGCTTGTCTCGCGAAACAAATTGTCTGATGGTGAGTTCAATTCTCACCAAGTGCCACACGGAGCTCAGTAAATACACAGTAAATAACTAAGGTCTGTCTCGTATTTACTAACGTATTTCTCACCAATGCAGATTTCACTCTTCAAGCCTAGGTAAAACTCTTGAGATTCGTATGCTGACTATGAAAAGCGGTAGGCAAGCATATAATACATGGAATTTCTGCATCTACCTATTAAGTGCCATGAACAGTTGATGATATTTTAGCTAAAGCTTAGTCCATTGGGTGTCACTGGAATGATGGTGATAAACACTGCAATGCCAGAAGGATGCACATTATGGGATGGTGTTCTGATATCGGGAATGGGTTAAGCATATTTCAGTCGTCCTATGTGATATTCGTAAATTTAAACGGTTTATCCTTCAGTAACCACTTTACCTATTGATTTAGTATATGGGGGAGTCCAAAAATGATTCAAAACCTCATCCTAGACAAACCAAATATTCTGATATCCCCTCCATCGTTCTCCTTTCCCCCACGGCCAAGGTGCTCCTCTCATATATTTCAGGCTGCACCCCAGCTTTCGATATTGCTAAGAATTCTGATGAAGTTGTCGGGGGACAACAAAATTCATAAAGTCTGACCCTATATATATATATATATATATATATAGAGAGAGAGAGAGAGAGAGAGAGAGAGAGAGGGGGGGGGAGAGAGAGATAGATAGATAGATAGATTGTTTGTGCACTAATATGTGTGTTCTGTCTGCCTACATTTTTGAACTAACACAAAATGATATTATTCCCATGAAGAATTGAAAGATTGATACAAACACAGCTACAATAAAAACTTAATAAAGATCGGGGATAGTCAAAAATTTTTGAGATAAATGAAATTCATACAACATGAATTTCGGAAAATTCATGTACTCATTCGCTTCGACTATGAAAAAAACATCAGAATACTCGAAAAAAATTATAAAATTTATATATGTATATATATATATACATACATATATATATATATATATATATATATATATGTGTGTGTGTGTGTGTGTGCGTGTGTGTGTGTGTGTGTGCGTACGTGTGTACATTACAAATTCGGAAGAGAAATTACCCAACACGTGTTTCAACCAACTGTCAAGAGTGATAGATTATTTTTAGTTTTAATCGAATTGCTTTTAAAGTTACCGTCGGGATGCATTATTTTGAATTAACCAAAATGTATTCAATTATTTGGATTTTGCTCATGAAAAGAATGAAAAAACGATATTGTCATGAGAATGACATTATTATCAAATTATCTAACGTTTTTAATTTGGTTTGAATTTTCTTTCAATTTACTCTGTCATTTCCATCGTAATTCTCAAATTATATATATATATATATATATATATATATATATATATATATATATATATATATATACATACATATATATATATATATATATATATTAGGGTGTGTGTATGTTAATATATATATCTGTATATGTGTGTATGCGTGTTTGTTTGTTTATGTGTGTTCTTCCAGATTGTTATTCAGGAAGATGTTATTGTGTAAAAAAAAAACACTTTCTTTGCATTGTATACAGGTTGAGATAATTTTCGTCAATCGGAGCAAGTGACACAACTTGTCAAGTCCAAATATATTCCGGTGTTTACGTGCGCTGATACTTGTGAGACAAACGGAGAACAATGGTTTATTCATAGCAAACCATCTGAGGACTGAACTTGCTTGCAGTAGCTTCATTCAGCTGTTATTCTGATTATCGCTTCATAGCAGGGGTTCCTAAACAGATGTCTCTACATAGAGTTCCATGCGTGGATGCGGAAGTTATTGAATATGCATATTTATTGGTAAAACAAATGTGACGAACGACAAAATCGGAAGATTTGTTACAGTGTAGCTTTGATACGCGTTGGTATAAGCCATTTATATGATGAATGAAACAAAAAAGATTCGTAATGTTATCACAAGTTAAAGAAAGGGAAACCTAGCTAATCCTGCAAATCAGTTGTAGTGAGTTCGATTTTCATTCGGCATTCTACTGCTGTGTCTCTAATACAGACACGGATAAGCTGAGTAAACAATTATGAATGGCTAAAAATAAAACGTGGGCGATTTTGTATTGATAATGGAAAACCTTTTTTTTTTTTTCCTTTCTTCTTTTTATTTCAAAAGCATTATTTGAGATAGAGGCGAATTGGAGCTCTTTGGTGAAGGGGAGCAAAGGGCTTGATTTGCCAGAGATTTGCCTTGATTAGAGAGGGGGCTGTATTAAAAACAATACTAGACAATACAAATCATAATAAACAAATTGTAACAAAGTTTATCATTTTTTGAATATCCTAAAATGATAGATGAAATTTCAGTTAGTTTCTTAAAGAGATTTGTTTAAGACTCATGGCAGAAACTGCCTTCTTTTTTCTTTTTTTCTCTTTTTTTTTCCTTCTTTCCTTCTTGAAACCGTCAACAAAAACTGTCACCGAAAGCTGACTGGCTAGGTATGCAGCTATCACACGTGAAGGCTGCATCGATGGAGCTAGAAGGCTAAACATTCAAATATTTACTCTTTATTATTACTAAAAAAAGACATTTTCATCGATTCAAATTACTTTTTTGTGGAAGGGGTTTCATTTTAAAATACAAGTTTATGCTAAAATGGCCCATAGTTCGTGTTTGCCTGTTGTTTTTTTGTGTGTGTGTTTTTTTAATTCGAACTTTTTAGAGATCCAATTTTTCGATTGATCACTCTCAACACGGCATGTCGCCAAAAGACATGGGTCAAGTGACGGTCTCTATTATGTGACTAACCAGTCCATCTTTCTTTTTTTATTTTACTTCTTTCTACCTTTCAATATATTTCCATTTCTTACTTTAT
>OY735209.1:38835569-38888069 GCA_963457665.1 Thysanoteuthis rhombus | reverse complement strand
TTATTGTTTCCTCAGCAAAACTCAATTTTCTCTTTTTGTTTTTGTAAATCTATCCTTACAATACAACATGTAGTCCAGTTTAAATTTTTCTCCCCTCCTTCCTTCCATCCTTCCATCTTTCCTTCCGTCCCTCGTTATGTCCTTCCTTCCTTCTTCACTTCTTTTCTTCCGTTCTTCCTTCCTTATTTACTTATTTACTTTTCTCCGTTGTTTTCTAACAATGAAATATATTTACTCAGCTCACATCCCAATAAACGCGCGTTTAATTTAGGGGTATGCACAAATATCTACGACCACTTTTTTCCCAGACACCTACTGTCCCTTTTTTTTCTTGCATTCCCAGATATAAATCTTCCTTTTTTTTTCTTTTCAGCGTTTTTGAATGCATTTCATTTTTTTCTTCATCTTGGGTATACCTGCCAATTTTTTTTTTTCAGCTAACTCGTGGATACCTTATCTTTTTCATAGTCCCTTTTTTGCTGTTCAGTATGTTTGCTCTGTTTTTTTTGTTGTTTTTGTTTTCTTTTTGATTTTCTTACTGAATTAAATCAGTCGCAATTCTCCTGTTCAACACATGTATCTGCTAGGAAATAGAAATAACGTTGACACTTCCACGGTGAGAAGAAAGACAAATAATGATATTAAAAAGAGACGAAAAACAAATTTAGAGTAATGATTCGTCAACTGACTCTTCACCGTGATGCAATAGTAAGCAAGTTAGTTTTGCAGGCCAGTAACCGAGAGGTAGTGAGTTCGATCCTCGCACGTTTCTTCACGTTCACGACCTTGTGTCGCACTGATACAAGCTTGACCGAAAACACCGATAATAATTCGCACAGCAAGTTTATCCCAGATCAATGTAACCATATCTGAGCCGACAGTTCTGTGTGGTCTACTTTGAACTTGGCACTACCTCTCTCCGCGGATTATTCGACATCAGAATGACGAAGTAATTCTTAATCCAAATAGTGCTTCAAAAAGACAAACAACAATATCTAGATTCCCTGAAAACTCATCGGCATGAAATCCACGTTTACCGAGATAAATAAATACGTCTCTTCGGCCACTGATTACTTACTCCCACACGTGTACACACACGTACACGTTGAGAGAACTGATGCATTGGTAATGTGTGTGTGTGTGTGCGTGCGTGCGTGCGTGTGTGTGTGTGCGTGTATAACGCGTGGTAATAGCCCGAAACGAACAGGCTCGTGTGAGCGCGTGTGTTGTTTGTACGAGCGTGCGTGGGTGTTAGGGTTTGGTAGGGGTGAGGTTGTGGTGGTAAAATGGACTTCCGATTCTTATCCAGGATGTGTAAACAAAACGTCGCAGCTTTGACGAATTCTCTAGTGGAAATCCGTGATTATAGTTCATTTTTTCCCCCTTTTCGTTTAATGAATTGAATAAAAGAATAGGTAGCGCCGAAAACGAGGACCAGCTCTTGCCGAATGATGTCGTTCCATCCAAGGCTGAAGCAAATCCTCCGCCTCCTCATCATTTCGTATAGTCGCTGTACTTTCCTGAGGAGCATCCATACGAAAATCCTCCTTCCACTCCGATGCAAGGCTGCCGCTCCCACCCTTCGTTTCGGACTCTCCTTTCCTCCAATATTTCTCCCCGTTAAACTATCTCCCCTTTCTTCCTCCCCTCTACTCCCTTCCTTCACTCCATCCTTCTTCATGCATTTTTTTTTTCATTTCAGCCACTTAGTTCGTTTTAGTTTCTTTTTCATTATTTCTATTATTATTCCGACCAGCCTCATCTTGGTTGTTTTTCATACAACGTTTCAGCCGTTGTACTCTACTGGCTTCATCAGGTATCATCTGGTAGGTATGGGGAAGTAACGAACCGAACCCTTTATTTAACCGACGGGGGTATATTTTTCATTTCGATTCACTCCTTTTCTTTCCCCACTTTCTTTCGACCAGATTCAGTATTCATCAATTCATTTCCTTTGTCAAACAAAGTGAACTCAACTCCAGACTTGGACTGGAGTTTACTTTGTTTTTCTGTCGTAAGATCAACGACGAGAGCGAGGACAATCCTCATGAAATTTGAGGGAGTAAAAATTGCACTTTCCCCCTACCCTGATTTGAAATCACGACCAACCGATTGGTAGACTGTGGTCTTACCGACTAAGCTAAATTGACTGGTCTTTCTGACAGCAAAATTTATTTTATAGATACGTAAAAGCTCATTTCATTCTAATAATTAAATGCATTGATACTAAAAAAATTTATATTATATTTTTTTATAGTTGAAAGAATATTTTAAATCGTATATACAATACAGATATGTAGAAATCATCTTCAGTCGGAGCAGAAGAATTTGAGCCTGCGGCAGCCCGCCTTGTATTGATTGTATATCCGTCTTAGCTCACATTCTACTTGGATATTAACTTGACTTAGCCTGGTCCGGAATAGGAACATTGTGGAGTAGAAAGATAGTGTTGCGTCAGCCTCACAAGTCAGGAGGGTCTGCTTGACTTGGGATTGCGCTGTTTAAATTTTTGTGAGTCTCCTACAAAATCGAATGTCTATAATAATGAAGTACTGGGGTCTAAAAAAAAATCACGTTACATTTCATTTTCTTCGCCGACTGGAAATCTAATCCGTGGTTTTAGTTTAAGGAGAAAAAATTAACAGTAATTCGATGTTAGATAATCAAAACCGTTCAATCTTTCTCCCAAATGGTCGGTTCCCTGATCAGTCAAGTTGTCAGGTGATTGGTAGCTTTACCAGAAGAAGTGTTTAATTTTCTCAAAAGTTTGTAAAGAGAAAAAAAATAGCAATATAGGAAATAGATTTGGGGGAATTTTCGTTTCTCATTACGAGTTCAATAATAATTAATCCAAAAAGGGAAATTAACGAGATGAAGTATAAGTAGTGATGAGCTAATTATAATGAAAATACTACAACAAAAAGCTGGAATAATGGAATTGAACAAGTTATAAAATGATAAGAAGAATAATGATAGGACTACTACTACTACTACTACTACTACTACTACTACAACTACTACTACTACGACTACTACTACTACTACTACAACTACTACTACTACGACTACTACTACTACTACTACTACAACCAAGAAGAAGAAGAAGAAGAAGAAGAAATATAGAGGAAATACAAAAAAAAATTGAAAAGCTGGGGAAATACCAGCACCTGGCAAGAGAGATGGAGAAGGGTAAAAGTCAGAGTGATACCTGCAAGAGTAGGTGTACTTGGAACCGGAGCAAAGACACTAGAAGCGAGATTGGAAGAATTGGGGATAAGAGGAATGATTAAGATTATACAGCTCACAGCACTACTGGAGGCTGCGTGAATACTGAGGAAGTGCAAAAAAATATGAGATCTACGACCTATGACCCCCACCTGTCAGCAGTCGCTTAACAGAGGGGAAATGAGAAAAAAGGTGGTTGAGGTATGAACCACATCGCTGCTTGGATAAGTGAATGATATATGAGAGTTAGAGACCTGAGGAGACATAGTCATTCAGCCGTCAACGATAACCACCAGGCAACTGGTGTGAAACAGTAAACCACAGCACTACTGTGGACTGTGAAAGTGTGAAAAGGAGGGCTAGCGTCCTGAGGAGACTTGCTGTCACTCAGTTCTCCGGCGGCGACCACCAGACAACTGATATGGAAAATGCAAAATAATAATTGAATTGTTGCGTATGAAAAGTAATAAGAAAAGATGAAATAATTCGAGGTGAAAATTGATAACTCTTGAAATTCTTTATCTGAAAAACAACAATTATAAGATGGAGTAAAACTTGATAAAATGACAATGATAATACATTGACATTTTGAATAAAAATAACAAGTTTGTTTTTAACCTATAGCGCTGTATCACCAGTTTCTGTGGCGAGTGAAATGATTTTCATCTGTCAGTGAATCCGTTTCCTTATAGGCTAATATCTTCTTTGATGGGCCTGGAAAACTGAGTCGACTAAGATATATTATAAAATGACACATTTTATCAGGGGCCGACCTATTCAAATATATATATATATATTTTTATATATATATATATATATATATATATATATATATATATATATATATATATATATATATATAATAAAAAGATTTACAGCTTTAAACGCTATACGTTAAAACGAAACATTTTCAATATTTCTTTCGTGTCCAGTCTCTTATTTTCTAATATCTGTCAATGCAATTGATGCCAATTTCTTCAGTGTTTTTTTTCCCCTTAATTTAGATAAACTTTGCCATTATGGTACGATGTATAAATTTTTTCTCGTTTGGGATCATCAGTTGTTCACCAAGTCACTGTTTTGGGTATTTATTTAAAAAAAAAGACAGTTTTATCAATGTGATATCTTAGCCGTGTTGATCAGACGCTACCTTTCTTTCAGCTATGATTTCAATATTTGGTTAATGTCATACATGTTTGTTAATTTATATAGGATATTATATTTATGTCTTATACGTGGATGTTATTTTATGCTACGAATCATTTAATCTTTTTAAAAATAGATTCGACGCATATAGCTCTCTTGATTTACTATTATTTACTTTTCCTCGAAATTTACCATTCAATTTCACACTTGTCCCTTTCCTACTATTTTTGCAGTTTTTTCCAATCAGTTAGGTTTTCTTATTGGCTTCTTTTATTACTGAACAATTCATTTCACTCAGTGTGGAAAGAATTTCGTTGAAGGAAAAAATAGTTTCTATTTCTGTCTTATTAAACTCTTCATTTTTCCTCTTCAAAACTATGGCCGGCTTTGGTTGTACAATATTGTTTTCTTTTAGTTTTTTTGTGCCACGTGCGAATAAGATTTGAATGCAGTTATACAACGCAATAAATAAATAGCTGTTGCGTCAAAATTTAGAACAATTTTCCGAACAAAGGAAAATAAAATGGTAGTTTCAGCGGGTATTAGTGGTTGATCAGTCGGCCAATCACAGACTCCCTTACGGAGAGTTTTGATTAGCCTGACCAATCGACATGCAGCTTTTAAAGTAGCTCTCCTTATTGGTTGACACTTCGTATAAAGACATCATGATGACAATATCAACAAGAGGGATGTTCGAATTCGGGTAGTCAGCTCGAGACAGACAGCGTGTGCGTATACATCTCTCACAGCCAATAGCCGCAGGCAACTTTCTCTACAGCTCCCCTACCCTCACAAGCCATGACAACATGGTACCAGGAAGTTGGAGATATGCTTATCTTTTGGGAAATTGGCATTCAACATCCTGGCATTTACCTAGACTCGAAACCCGTTGAATGGCACTTCGTAAGAAAAAGTGAACAACTTTATTTACCATAAAGATCCAATCCAACCTTCTAACCCTTTCAGCCTATCTCTCTCTCTCTTTCTCTCTCTCTCTCTTTGATAACACATTAATATGTTTTTCTTTTCCTTACCATGTTCTTCTACTCTTACGAATATATATAAAATCAGCATTGTCACCTCGCTGTCGAAAAATGACTGCAGAGATAGTCTAGTACTGTATGTACTATACCTATTGTGCTTTGTTAAACTTTGTGTTCAGTTTAGTTGATCAAACTTTATAAAATCAGCATTCACTTGAAACTTCAGACATAAAACTCAACATGACACAAACAAATATTTTATACCTTTTTAAAGTTGTTAAAAAAATGCTCTTAAATCATTTGTCAGAGGAATATGGAGGGAAAAATCTGCTGTGGAAGTATCGAACCAACGCCTTGCTGACCAAGTAAAACAAATCCAAAAGAAGAAATGGCTGTCTGAGACTGAACTACTAGAGATTCGCATTAATGTAGAGAGAGATTCAGGTGACACATCTGAAGAATGCCCCCCCCCCCAGCACAACTAGTACCAATAACAAAACTAGAAGAATTCCCCATGAGATCCCCACAGTAAACTATGCACCAGAAGGTGACAACGAGGCACCAACGGAAGAAGAGAAAACCAAAATACAAGCTTTGAAAGAGATCATGCGAGGAGAGAAAACAACACTCCCCTCCCTAAGAGACAAAGACAGAAAAAAAGTCGGAGAAGTGACCGAACAGGTCAACTGCCTCTTACAGCACATAGAAACGAACACTCTCCTAGAACTCAACAACTTAATTTACGCTGACACAAGATAGGAACCCGAGCAATAATAGGGAAGAGAAACCCAACTGGGAGAGAAGATTACAAAGGCAGATCTCCCAACTACAGAGAGATGAAGTACTGCTTAGAAATACACCACACACAGACAGACCACGAGTAAGACTTTATAACAAATACAAGGTAACGCAAAAAGGCATCGCAACTGTAGTCGAAGAGTTACACCAGAAAAGACTAGCCAAAGAGGCAAGACTAAAAAGATGCAGACTAAAAACGGCCCAATACACACAAAACCGCACATTCCAAAACAATGAGAAAAAGTTTTACCGAGATTTAAATGGGGAAAGAAGGCAGGACATGAAACCAGATGCCACAGAGGCCAAGAACTATTGGAATAGCATATGGGGGCACCCAAAAAGACACAACGTAACACCGCAATGGTTAGGAAACATGAGAAAAGAACTACAAGATATAGACAAGGAAGAACTAATAGTACTGAATGAAACCACATTGAAACATACTCTTAGGAAAGTAGCAAACTGGAAAGCACCGGGTCCCGACGGGATCGATGGGTATTGGTTCAAAAAAATTCACCACGTTACACAGCAGACTCACTCACCTACTACAAAATTGTCTAAACGAAGGCAAAGCACCAGAATGGATGACTAAAGGCAGAACCACCCTCATCCAAAAAGACCCAGGAAAGGGGAACATAGCAAGCAACTATAGACCAATCACGTGCTTACCACTTATGTGGAAAATCCTGACCGGGCAAATAGCAGAGGGAATATACATGTCAATGGATAGAAGGGGACTACTACCAGAAGAACAGAAAGGGTGTAGGATAGGAACCAAAGGGGCAAACGATTTACTCTACATAGACCAGATGATCTTAAGAGAAGTAAGGAAAAGGAGAAAGAATATCACAATGGGATGGATAGATTACAAAAAGGCATACGATATGATTCCACATAGCTGGATACTCGGATGCCTTAGAATGTTCAAAATTAGAGAACCGGTGGTTAAATTCATTGGTAATTCAATGGAAGACTGGAAAGTAGATTTGACAGCTGCAGGGGACAAACTAGCCGAGGTAGGGATAAAAAGGGGAATCTTCCAAGGAGACTCGTTGTCCCCTCTATTATTTGTTCTAACAATGATACTGCTTAACAGAATCCTGAAAAACAGCAAAGGATACCACTTCTCTAAAACAAAAGGAAAGGTCAACCACCTAATGTACATGGACGATATAAAATTGTTCGCAAAAAACAGGGGAGAGCTTGAGACTCTGTTCAACGAAGAAAGGGAATATAGTGAGGACATAGGAATGGAGTTTGGGATAGAAAAATGCGCAAACATGGTGATGCACAAAGGATGGCTTTCAATGACTGAGGGAATTGAACCCCCGGACAACAGCAAGATTAGGGCATTGACTGCACAAGACTGATATAAGTACCTAGGTGTCCTTGAATGTGACTCGATAAAACGGGAAGAGATGAAGGAGGAAATAAAGAGAGAATACCTGAGAGGGATAAGGAAAATATTAGAAACCAAATTAAACAGCAGAAATCTAATAAAAGGAATGAACACCTGGGCTGTGTCAGTAGTTAGGTATACAGGACCATTCCTAGGATGGACAAAGGAAGAGCTCCAATCAATGGATAGGCGAACAAGGAAACTTATGACGATGCATAAAGCATTACACCCTAGAGATGATACAGATAGACTATACGTTAAGAGAAAAGAAGGTGGCAGGGGGCTCATCAACATAGAAGATTGTGTCCAGAGAGCTAAAACAGTCCTAGAAAGATATGTGCAAACAAATAGTGAAGAAATCATGAAGAGCACGAGAGATAGTGCAACAAACAATAAAGTAGAAAACAATGGAACAGTACAGCAAACTAGAAAAGAAACATGGGAAGGGAAAAAATTGTACGGCGAGTTTAAAAGACAGATACAAGATATAGCAGACGAGAAATCATGGACGTGGTTACGAAAGGGGAACCTTAAGAGAGAAACAGAATCGCTCATCATGGCAGCCCAAAACAAAAGCATGAGGACAAACTACATGAAAACAAAAATCGACAGAACACAGACAAACAGCAAATGCCGCATGTGCGGTGAAAGAGATGAGACAGTAAACCACATAACTAGTGAATGTAACCAACTCGCCCAGAAGGAGTATAAGCATAGACACGATAGAGTAGCAACGATGATACACTGGGAACTAAGTAAACAAATGGGATTCAACCATGTGGAAAAATGGTATCAGCACAAGCCAGAGGCAGTTTTGGAGAATGACAACCACAAACTACTGTGGGACTTTGACATCCAAACTGACCACCTCATCCAGGCAAGAAGGCTGGATTTAGTAATAGTAAACAAAAAAAGGAAGGCCTGCCAAATAGTAGACGTTGCTGTGCCTGCAGACCATCGAGTAAAAAAGAAGGAGGGTGAAAAAAGGGAAAAATACCAGGACCTAGCAAGGGAATTAAAGAAAATGTGGAACATGAAAGCCAGGGTAGTACCGGTCATAGTGGGAGCACAAGGAACTGTCCCCAAAACGCTGAAGGAGAGACTGGAGGAGATCGGGATTAGGGGGAGGATAGAGACCGTACAGACCACAGCACTACTTGGAACTGCACGGATACTGAGGAAGGTGCAAGAGATATAAGTACTGCAACGAATAGTAGCTCTGTCATGATATCCGAAAGAGGGAGGAGACGTTAGCTGAGGACCTGAGGAGACTTATTGTCACTCAGCCTTCAGCGATAACCACTGGGCAACCGGTGTGAAACTGTAAATCGTAGAATTACTGCGACCTATGAGTACTAGGAGAGGAGGGCTGGAGACTTGAGGAGACTTGCTGTCACTCAAACTCCAGCGGTTACCACCAGGCAACTGGTGTGAGATTCCAAATAATAATAATAATAATAATAATAATAATAATAATAATAATAATAATGTGGAACATCAAAGCCAGGGTAGTGCCAGTCATAGTGGGCGCACTGGGAACTGTCCCAAAGAGACTGAGGGCGAAACTGAAGGAGATCGGGATTAGGGGAAGGATTGAAACTGTACAGACCTCAGCACTACTACGAACTGCACGGATACCGAGGAAAGTACTAGAAATATAAAGACTGGAACGTTAATTGTCAACAGTGACCCAACAGAGGAAGGGAAATGAAAGTGAAAATGCAAACTGCAGCACTGACATAATAGGCAAAAGAGAGAAGAGACGTTCGCTTAAGACCTGAGGAGACTTATTGTCACTCAGCCTTCAGCGATAACCACTGGGCAACCGGTGTGAAACTGTAAATCACAGTAATACTGCTACCTATGAGTACGAGGAGAGGAGGGCTGGAGACTTGAGGAGACTTGCTGTCACTCAAACTCCAGCGGTTACCACCAAGCAATTGGAGTGAGATTGCAAATGATGATGATGATGACAATAATAATAATAATAATAATAATAATAATAATAATAATAATAATGTTGCCATTCCAGGCGACCACAAGGAATATGAGAAATAAGTATTTTGAGGGTGGAAATGCGAAAAAAAATTGTGGTAAAAATATATAAGTTTTGTTCCGATTGTCATCGGGTTGCTTGGTTCTGTTCCAAAATATTTCAGGAAATATGTTGGTAAACTCGGCATCGGTGCAATCTGCAAGCGTTACAGAAGTCTGCGTTTTTGGCACGGCTAACATCAAAAACACCTGATTGAGTATACTTAAGTCCATTTCCAGTGTTTTTCACCGTGCGTAAAGATAATGATAATATCTACGCTAGAGCGAAAATGGTAACGGAGCTTTTTTTGCAACACGAAAAAGAACCCCAAATGATAGGAAAGGAAAAACAACTGGGTACAAGATTAAAAAGACAGATCTTGCAACTCCAGAGAGATGAAGGACTGCTGAGAAATGTACCATACATGAACAAACCACGTGTGAGACTATGGGATAAATACAAGGTAAGATGAAAAAATATCCCGAGTGTAGTGGAAGAGATACGCAAGAAAAGACTAGCAATAGAGGCAAGACTGAAGGGATATAGACAAACGACCACCCAATACACACGGAAGGGAATATTCCAAAACCACGGGAGAAGGTTTTATCAGCATCTGATCGGAGAAGAAAATAAAACATAAACCCGACTGCCACAGAAACAAGGAATTCCTGGAACAGCATATTGAGACAACCAAAAAAGACTCAACGAAGTCGTAGAATGGTTACGGAGCATGAAAAGAATTAACAGATACAGAACATGGATAACCAATTGTATTGAATGGAACCACATTGAAACACAGTCTCAAGAAATAGCTAACCGGAAGGCCTCAGGACCTAATGGGATCCACGGATATTTGCTTAATAAATTCACCACACAACATTACAGGCTCACCCACCAATTTTTCTAAATGAAGGTGAGGTCTCAGAATGGATGAACAAAGGCAGAACCACCCTCATCCAAAAGGACCCTGAAAAGAGAAAAGAGGTAATCAAGTATAGACCAATCACTGCTCATGTGGAAAATCCTGACCGGACAAATAATATATATATATATATATATATATGGAAAGAAGAGGACTAATACCACAACAATAGAAATGATGCGGGAGAAGAACCACCAGGGTGAATGACTTACTCTACATTGACCAGATGATCTTAGAAGAAGTAAGAAAATGGATGAAAGACATTGCAATGAAATGGATAGACTATTAAAAAAAAGCATGCAACACGATTCCACATAGCTGGATACTCAAATGCCTCAGAATGTTCAGGATCAGTGAACCAGTGGTGAGATTCAATGCCAACTCTGAAAAACTTGAAGTATATTTGACTACCACAGGGGAAAACTTAGCAGTGATAAGTATAAAAAGCGGAATCTCCTTTTGTTCTAACTATGATACTACTCAACAGAATCCTGAAAAACAAGAAAAGATGCCCATTTCCCAAAGCAAATGGAAAATCGACCATATATTGTACATGGACGACCTAAAACTGTCGGCAAAGAACAGGGGAATACAGTGATGACATTGGAATGGAGTTTGGAATAGGAAAATGTGCACTAATTATAATGTACGAAAGAAAACTCTCAGAGAGCTGAAATATTCGAGTATAGGCCATGCCATACCAATACAAATATCTGGGGGGGGTACGAATGTGATGCAATAAAACTGAAAGATATGAAAGAGAATATAAGAAGAGAATACGTGAGGGAAAAGAAAATCCACATCAAAGAAAATACACATTAGATCGATATTGATTACGATATATATATATATATATATATATATATATATATATATATATATATATATATATATATATATAAAGAGAGAGAGAGAAAGAGATAGATAGATAGATAGATAGATCGATAGATAGACAGAGAGAAAGAAAGATAGTGGGTGGGAGTCAGATGCAAGACAGAGTGACAAAGAGATAGATAAATACATATATTTGTGTATGTGTGTGAATATATATATATATATATATATATATATATATATATATATATATATATATATATATGGAATTAATGGAGAGATGATGTATGAATGATTGGGTCCATAGGAACAAAATTGTCTGGGTGAAATATTTATATAGAGCGTCGTAATCCCAGTAATTTCGTCGATGGAAATAGTGTTCAGAATCATAACGACTTGGACGTGAGTCAATTTCGGGGTTTAACTGACATGATGAACTTTGTAGACAGATGACACCCTAACGAAGTTGTATGGACAAGTGGCAGGTCAAATACGACTCTACATTTTGTTACATCGATCGAATATTAGTTGGAGAGTCGACGTAATGCTCTAAGAGTAACAAGGTTTTCACAGTGCAATTTATTAGGCTCATAGCCTAGTCAGTATCCAAAGGACAACCTGATCCTCGAAATTCAACACATCCTTACTGGATGAGAATGATTTTTGGAACAAATTAACACTAATGATAATGAGGGAATTGACGAGAGCTCTCCTTGGGAATAAGTGGTTGGGTAACCTGAAAGTTAGATTAGGTCTTGGCCGCTGACTTAAGCAAAAGAGATTTGCAGCACAGACTGCTTTAAAATCTAGATCGGAGTGGGCCGTCCGGAGCGGGGATGTCGGGAAAGTAGCCTTAGGGCAGAGCTTGCCTTCCGTCTAAACAAGAAGTATCAAGCATTGGTAGTTAGAGCTGAATTTTTCAAAAAATAATGTCTCCCAAAGCAACGAATATGACCATGGAATTGCATGCAGAAGAAGTTCGGGGCACTTTAAGCCGTCATATTGCTAGTTTCACATCACCAGGTGAATGACAGGTGACCACAAACGAAAGCATCTGTGAAGCATTTAGATCTAATTTCCAGAGACTTCTTACAGGAGAACCTATCTGGCTAACTTCCCTCGCCTGGGGGCGACTGAATCAGCTGGGGCCCATAACAGGATTTGAAATTCGGGAAGCGGTAAAAAGCATTGGAGAAGACCAGTGAGGATCAGAGGCGTACCTTGCAAACCGTATTTGAGGCTGTCGTCCATATTTGTCCACTTGCTGGCGCTGATCTTAAATTATTTGTTAAAGCAAAGGAATATTCCTCAGCGCTTTACCAGAGATGTTGTAAAATGGCTACACAAAGACAAAGATGGAAGAGATACGATTGATAATTTTAGGCCTATACCTCTGTAAAACCCAGAGAAAAGATTTTAGCCAAGGTCTCGTCGATCTGCTTGATGACTGTGCTGGATAGTCTGAATGACCCCGAGCAGACCGTTGTGTGAAGAGGAAAACTTTCTAGTGTGCATTTGGTGTGCACATTCATTGAGATCCACGCTGATCAAATTAGAACAATCCAAAGGTTTTGATAGGGTTGACCATCAGTTTTTTGAGACTATCTTTTCCGCAGTTTGTTCTGGCTGAGTTCGTTGCTCATTGAATCATATCTCATATACGGTTTGACGGTGGCCGTAAATGGGATTATGTCCTAGCCTTTCAGATCGTCTAGATCAGTCAGTCAAACTTCACCATTTTCGCCAACGGTGTACATTCTTGTGCCAAAGCATTTATTGTTTATGTTAAAGATTAAACTGGCCGTAAGTGAAATAACTCTGCCTGGTGCAATCACTTCAGCAGGATACACCGCTAAAGTAATCTTGTTTGCAACAAGCAATGCCGAAATAGAGGAAGTAATTAGAGAAACCAAAGGTAAAAGGAGATGGCGGGGACTATGACTGACTGCCACAAATCTTGTTACTTTGGTTGCTCCCTCCAGGTCCCTTCGACTAGACAGGTGTGTCGAGCAGGTTCATTGGCATCTGGTTCGGTACCGTCATTCCCACTGGAGAGGAATAAGTCTAAGGAACTGGAATGAGTGGAGACAACTGTTGCCTTGACTCGTTCCAGTAACTTGGAGATTTCCTTGGAACGGCTGAGGTGTGCGCTTTGCATATCTCCTTCCTCATCTTTCAACGGTTGTCAGTACTCCTACTCCTGGTGACACACCTTACGGCTAAATTTCATGGACCTGATGTGCGTGCAACATGAAAAAAATGGTCAATTTCGGGAATAAGACGCTAGGAAAGACTTTGAAAAGGTTTGAAAAGAGTGCACTCTGATAATGGGGCGAGCCGTTGTTTACCTCGAACCGAAGGCACATTTTATTGCAAATGTCGGTCGAGAATTTTTTATTACGGATGAAGAGGGGCCTCTTTTACATCTGGTCGATGACGAGAAACGTATAATATTGTGTGATAGTGAGGGGATGTGCGAGACGATTTGATTAGGGGGGAGTAAATTCATCAAAATGCGTTCGCAGTTATGATTTGGAGGAGTCTTTTGAGCTTGCCTTCATTCATTGTAGTGTCATACGCCATTATTCAAGCTGTTTGAAGGCTACATTGTATGGTTACTTCACGTACCATTTTTCCAAATCGATTCTAGTGCAAATCGATGCTGTCGCTGGAACAGAATTGACACTATGTGTTCATTTTGAGAAATGCAGTGTGGACAACACGTCAGAAAAGTTTCCAAGGCGATGAGCATTTTCCCCCGTAGAACTGATCTCTCAATTTGAGCTGATGCTTAAAGTGAAGATCAGTGTCGATAGGAGAATGTTGTCTTCGTCGGAATTCAGCGGAGACGGGTGAGTGTTGGATGTTGCTAAACTAGCGAGAATAGTGATAAACTAGTTATATATCAATGCTACTGGTGTGAGGGAAAAATCTTTGGAGCCAGAAAAAAACTTGTCATACCAGCCTGAATAGTGTGCTTAAACAGCTTTAGTGAGCTCTTTTGCCCCCTTTTTTTTTTCGTTTTTGCATACCCCTTTCCTCTCGTGTAGATGACAAAGCGTTTGGTTCTCAGGAAGATGTGGAATATTTTGAATAATTTTTTTCTTTCTTTACTTATATTTCCTTTGGGTCGGTCAACTCACTTTTCTGCTATATTTAGAACATTGAGTGACTCCTACTGATAATTTCATTTGTAAATGAATTCCAATCCTTTAGGATTTTAAGAGTACATGTGTATCATTTTTATCACTATACAAACACACAAACACACACACACACACACACACACGAATCTGTAATTATGTGATTAATTAGAATTTCCATGGAGAAACTTAGCTATTTGGATGACCATTGAATGGAAGATAATTTCGGAAAAAATGCCTTGTTATGGTGGATAACATAATGTATTCGATTTGGTCATTTTTTATCACATTTCCTTTATATTGTTTCTCTTATTGAAAATGAATACTTCATCGACTACTTCTGCCCTCTTGAAATGAAACAGCCATGGTTGGATTAAAGAACTCTCAACGACCACAAAAATGTCGTAATTAAGCAAAATGATGAGGGTTTTAGCTAAAGGGCCAAATTATTGAGAATCCCAGTCAGTTCTGTCGAGTTGATTATTCTGAAAGGGAAGAAATCAGGCTCCATCAAAAACTCCATGCATAACTTGAAAAGGGCAAAGAAAATACAAATCGAATCCGATGGTAACTTGATGGGAAATCCAAGATTACATCGATTATTGAAAGAATTATTAGTGGTGGACCATAGAAAAATGGCTTAAAATCCCTTTGGCCATGACAGACTATTTTTGTTTCAATGGAAGGTACCGATATTCTCCGATGAAGATTGCCAGCAACCATTTAGAGAGGCTTAATGATTTTTGGATGAAGATTCTTTGGTTAGGTAAATAAAAGTTTAACTTTTTGGCCAGAACATAGCTCGTCATGCGTAAAGAAAAGATGGATGCACCTATGATCTGAAAAACACATTTATCTTTAAAAAAAAGAACGGGAGTGGAATTATCATGGTTTGGGGTGTTTCTCTTTCAATGGTATGAGTGTACCTCACGTAACTGAAGGAGCCATTCATGTATCGAAGTATTTGGGAAGCTGATGTGTTCTCCTCAGTGCAGCATCTAGAGATTGGAGATGGTTGGATCTTTCAATAATATAACGGACCACAAAAATAACCTGCAAATGTTTTGTTCGGAACAATGTAGAGGTTTTTAAGTTGCCTAGTTATTCTCCAGACTTGACCGTATGAATTACCAAAAAATTACGATAGGTGACCTCAATAAAAACCAAATAATATAGTTTTTGTATTAATAGTTTATTAACCCTATCCGTGGCTATAATGATTTTTTTTTAAATTATGCAAACGTATGAATTGAGAGTTTGTCTTATTCGTCACATTTTTCATAAAATTCTGCTTCAAATTTGTTTCATGTGATGCAACCTAACCCCACATTCCTTGTACCGATTCTGGTGCCTTTGTAATCAATGTGTTTCGAATTGGCAAAATATTCCTCATTTTATTCTCCCATTGCATTGGAAAACCAAATCATCCTTCTGTTATTTCAGTGTTCTCTTGATAGCATCAGGGTGTCCAACATAGTTTGACCTGACTGTTCGAGTGACACACACTTGCTTACTGAGCTCATATTCACCGTAGAATCTTTCTGTAGTTATTATCTACAACAAGGGGAAGGATTTTTCCACCATGATTTTCTAGCAACTTATCACATACATCAAATGGCTAACCATGCTCAGTTATATATATATATATATATATATATATATATATATATATATATATATATATATATATATATATATATATATAAGCAGTATCAGAACTGGCAATGGAATATTCTTTGGCTCCCGACTGGTGGTGGTTTTTTTTTTATGTGAATGTATTTTATCAATGTGTGTCTGCCTTTGAAACCAACAATTGATTCATCAATAAAAATAACAGGCCCTAAATCATATTCTCTTAGTTAGGAACTGTTCAAAAAATCCAGAATAGGACAGAATCTGAACAGAGGATCACCGTCTTGGCTCTCTTATTCTGGTTCATTAGCACTATCAGAACAGCATTTAAAATGAAACATGTTTTCAAAAGTTTGCAGTTTCATTACACACCTAAATAATGGTGTGCTCTGAGAGAAATTGATTGTGTTCAAATCTTCAACAATGCTGTGTTTTCAAATAAGTCCCATATTGAAATACAGTCCATAAAAGGTACACATTTGCAGTACGGCTCTCACGTTCCATTTATGATATTCTTAATGCCCTTGCAGTTAATCAGCTTTTGCAAAACTCGAACTGTAGTATTCATTATTTTCAAAAAATAACGAACCACAAAGACACTGTCCGTCAGGTGTATGGTTTTGAAAAAAAATCTATCAGAATGATGATCAGGTTCCATATCAAGTGAAGGATTCCAGGTTTGATCTGAGTATGATATAAAGTCATCCAGATTTGTGGGCCGATCTTGCAGCAAATGCCTTATACTTTTTTCTGAAGTTATTGTTATTTGCAGAATGACTTGACGGATCGATATTCTTATAAATACCAAGTCCATCATCGCCATGTCCGCGATCAGTACTGTCAGTGGCAGTGTCAACACTGTTCACAATCGTCCGATTCAGGTACTGATTCTTCGTCGTAATAGTAAAAAAGCATTCACGTCTAAATCGCTGTCAGATCTTTCACGATTGAGAGAATCACTCGATTCATCTAAGAAGCTAAAAACCATTATACGTACGTACTCATTTTCGAACAGACCTTGGTGTTCGGAAATGTCTGTCTTATATCGGACAACACTGACTTGTTTTTTGTTTACAACAATAATGTGGCTCCCGTGGTAAGCTGTTAAGAACAAAAATGTTGCTTTACCGGTGGAAGGGTTGAATAAAACTAAAAAATTATGGCAATGTTTGAAAGATATAATTCATAAGAGGAGCCGTAGAAATATTTATGATTCGAGAGTGTTTTGCAAAGGAAAGTCCACCAACATTTCAAAAGAATGATGTTGAGGGCTTGTCATGGGTTACAAAAAAAATCTCCAAGCAGTTATAAGCAGTGAAAAGAAAAAAACGTCTGTCAACATTTGCAACATTTTTTGGCACTATTTCTTTCTATTTTACACCTATTATTATTTTTTGTTTGTGTACTTCACACTTCTGAGCTTAAAATTATGGAAAGAACCATCACAGCCTAGTGATTGCAAGATCTGAAAAAATGGCAAAAGAACTGAGTGTCCAAAAATATATCATATTGGGCTGTCACATTCAGCGCTCTGTCCTAATACTTTTAATTTTTGCTCAGACTGACGTCTTCAATTTTGTAAAACAGTTTGCACGACTCAAACAATTTTGATAAAATGTATATTGTCGTGTAGAGACAGACCTTTTTGGGCTGCTAGTTATATCATCTTCCCAAATGATAAATTTTCAGAATTGATCTTCGAATATAAATTCTAGTAAATAGCATGTTTAATGCTTAAGCTCAAGAACAACGTCAGTGCACGGTTAGGAAAAAAGAACTAATGAATATTCAAACAACAGGAATAAGTTTCAATTCATTCATGAATTGAAATAAAGAAGGACTGGAGTTTTCTGCAGACAGAAATTTGTTTGAAGAGATCTACCGCGATAAGGATTAGGAGAAAGGAAGAATGAAGGGAAAGAGATGTCACTAACTAAATGCTAGACAGAGTCTTTAGAATGTCCGTTAGCTTTAGTCATCGAAATTATAGCCACTAAAATGTTATCGGTGGAAGTCTGACCAAACAACGGTGAGAGGGCTTAACTTATATAGGATTTATTCTTTGAGATGAAAGGAGGATGGATTACTTTTTATATGTGAGGTTGTGTGTGATAAGATCTATGTGAAAACTATATAAACTACCCTAACTAAAGAGAGTGAGTGAAAAGAGTGAGCTTACCCTGAAGCTGTCAGAATAGAGAGAGAGAGAGAGAGAGAGAGAGAGAGAGAGAGAGAGAGAGAGAGAGAGAGAGAGAGTTTTACCGCCATAGTTTAAATACTATTAAGATAATGATCGGTTATCTTAGTGGTAGTTCTGTGTGACGTCAAAGAGGAAGTGACTACGAATTTATTACTTCTACAGAGATTTACGACTGTGTAAGGAATCGCAAGTAGATCCCTGTCAAGGGCAAATACTCCATATATGTATATTTTTTTTAGCTGGAAAAGGTGGGCACTACACCTTTGTTTGTGGAAAATACAAAATACCAAGTTATAGTGAGCCACCAAACCGACTTACACGTAACTTTTCAGACTATTTTCTCTAAAGACTACGAATATGTTTACTTAAGATTAAGGATTTTTCAATTGGTAAACCTATGACAAGAGTTTAAGTATTGGCGATGAAGATTCATAATTCCAGGTAAAAAAAGATCTATAATTAAAACCAATTCAATTATTGTAAATATGAATGCCTCCGTAAGCCAGGCAGTCAGGATGCTCTCTTTGTAATCAACAATATCGTGCTTCAAATCCACACGGGGTCGCCTTTTCTCTTGAACAATAATAGTTACAGTTGAAATCAGATTTTTTAGTAGTTTTGACGGAAAAACTTAATCTTAAAAGAAAAGGGTCTTACCTACATTGTACCTACAACACATTTTTCCATAATTTCCTACGTATATTTTTTCAATGAATCTTTTTTTCAAAATTTTGATAATTTTTGTTTTTAAAAAGATTTGCTTTCAATTGATTGTGATCAGATTGAAACATTTTGATGCAAGTCATGATATTCGATTGTATGTCTTTAAAAATGGAGTATAAAATAAACAGAAAATGAACGAACTTCATTTTCCCCCCACACAGCTTGTTTTGTTTCCATAGCAGCGGTACTTGGAGGGTAAAAAGAATGTTACCGATTTGGGTAAGATAAGTTCTAACAAATAGCCGATATTTAACCATGGAGATAATCCTCAGAGACGCTATTGCTGCGACCACTTACGGGCAGAATCTTCAAACTGGCCATATCAAATGGTTCAGAGTGGTTATATTTTTCATGAAAAAAAATAACTAAAAGTTACCTGTAAATCATTAAATATGGGATGAAAGGAAACAAATTGATTAAACCAGACGACAATTTCTTCCAATCAAGTATAGTGTCTCGGTTACTTTACTTCACTTACATAATAGAGCTAAATCGTACGTACAAACTAACCCTAGCCCTAAACCAACCTACTAACCCTGGTCCCAAATCAACTTATTTTAACTCCAAACCAACCTACTAAGTCTGACCCCATGCCTACCTTTTAACCCAAACGCCAAACCTACCTTATTACATAAATTCCAAATTTACGTACTGATGCAAATTCCAAACCGACATACTGACCCTGACCCCTAGCCAACCTATTCAACCTTTTCCTTGACGTAGCTACTAACTTTATGGGAAATATAATAAAAAATAACGGTTCTTTGATCACCGGTAAATATATAGCTTCCTTTACACCTTTAAAGATGTTCTAGTTTTATATTTATAATGTAACTATAATGACAGCGTGGGTACCCACCATCTGCCATTTTTACGGATGTAATGCCCATATGAGTTATCTCGTTTTTAAATCGTATTTCTTTGAATTGTAGGAATTTAAACAAGAAGTATGAGAGAAATGGAAAAGATTGTTTTCGAGGCACATGTAAATTAGAATGGAGAAATTTAAAAACATGATTTTTATAGAGTGTATGCCCAGTCAGAGCGTTAGTCAGGTAACCAGAACTGTAGTATCCGGAAAACCTCAAGGAGTTTCCTTTTGCGACCATATCCCCGGCCTTTAACCAAATATTCCGCTTACAGACGTTCAAGGGTGAGCTTGATTCCACACCATTCTCATTTTTTTTCTTTGTGTTCAGTCGCCTTTCCATCATCATCATCATCATCATCATCATCATCACTCTTTTATCGTCTGTCCTTGATCATAGTCATTCCCAAGGAATTGCCACACCGTTGTCTTGTTGGAGTTGCAGAATTAGTAGTCAAAGTTTCTATACAGTCATGCTTTCCTTGGTAATCGACCCTTAGTTAAATCAGCTCGTCCGCTACCCACCTATTTCACATTCTCAGTGCGCTTAGAGGTTGTGCCATTATTAAAGAGTGATTGGGAATAAAGAAGATATTCCGCTGACAGTGAATAGGGACTAAGAGAAAAAAGAAGCGATGTTTTCTTGTTTTTTTTGTTTTTTTTCTACGATAATGAATCTTTGTACATACACAGCTTTGGCATACTATACGCATGCACATGCACTCAAACTCGCACGCACACATGAGCATAAACACACACAGACACACATACATACACACACACACACACACACACACATACACACACGTGCCCATATATATATATATATATATATATATATATATATATATATATATATATATATATATATATATATATATCATTATCATTATCATCAGCGGAGCCAGTTTTTTCAAAATTTGTCTAGTTCATCTCTCCATCTTGTATTCTGTCGGCCTCGTTTTCGCATGTTATCTCTCGGGACCCATGTTGTGAATCCTGATGTCCATCGGTTGTCTGTCATTCTTGCAACATAGCCTGCCCATTTCCATTTAAGTTTTCGAATAGATTCTATGATGTCTCTGACTCACTTTTTCTTTCTCATATACTGTGCTGTCTTGTGATCTCTCCATGTGAGATTGAGCATGATTCTTTCATGTGCGTGTTGCTTGCTTCTCAGTTTGCAAGTCTGTGTCTTGGTTAGGTTCCATGTTTCAGCTCCATAAGTGACTATCAGGTGGATACATTGGTTGTATTCTCTTCTTTTTTGGATTATTAAGATGATCTTGTTTTTGAAAGCTGAGCTTGCTCTGCTAAAGGGTTGCCATCCTAGTGTGATTCTTCGCTTAATTTCTTCTTCTTTTGTGGGTTTCATAGAGGTTCGCTGTCCTAGGTAGATGTAGTGGTGTAATTTCCCAAATTTTGACAGTTATGTCTTTATTCTTGATGTGATTGTTCCATATGACTTTTGTTCCATATGACTTTTGTTCCATATGACTTTTGTTTCACTGAAGTTCTTGTGTAGGCCGACTTTTTTGCCCTCATCGTTTAGTTCATCTTGCATTAGTTGGAAGTCGAATAGGTTCTCTGCAAAAAGGACGATGTCGTCTAAAAATCTTAGGTTGCTTAGATATTCACCGTCTATTTTGATTCTTCTATTCTCCTAGTCAAGGTATGCTAATCTTTTTTTCAAAGTTAGCTAGAAAAAAGATAGTTCAAGTTCAGAACTATGGCTACCTCCATTTAATTTTATATCAATTTGTTATATTTTTGATTTAAAATAGAATTTTTTTTTCTGATACAATATTTTCATTACAATTTACTTTTGAGTTTCATCAATATATTCTCTACATTATTTTTCCTTTACATATCCAAAGATCGAAAAGTTATGAATTTCACTTCTTCAAAAACAAATCAAATTAAACACTATCTGATTTCTATCCATCTATTTGTCTCTATTTATTATCTTTTTTCTTTCTCGACTCCATCCATTAGGGTGAGTATTTCGTATAGTATATATCTATCTATTTTAATGTTGTATCTGCAATTTAGGATATTTGTTTATTGCCTTTCGTGTAACTCAAGAAATGGATGGGTCCATGTGAAATTGATTAACAGATCTGAAAAAAAAAACAGTTAAAGGGTTTAAAAACGTGATTGTCGTTCAACACGATAATAGACAATGTCAAAGAAATGCCCGGTTGATGAAAAGTGGAAGCCTCACTGAATCATTCTCAACTTCAATTTTGTTCGTTTTTTTTTAATTCTTTTTTTATTTTAGATGTAGTCAACTTTGTGATTGGGCTGGAATTGACGATGGAATTGTTAGATATTTGGATAGGTTTCTGGCCCCAAAATTGCAAAAATGATGAAGAAAAAAAATATTGCAAAATCCCACTCTTACAAACACACATACACACAAAATGATTCATTGAAAATACTTTTTCAACAATGTCAAAGGGGCTTAAAATTTGAAAAATGTCGAGTCAAAAAAATTAATCGCTGAATGCTGTGGGAGTGGGATTTCTCAAATTTTGCTATCATTCTTTTCTTGATTTTATTCAATAAAATAATGATCAATTTTATTTTTAAATGAAATAAATCTATTCTGATGACTTTTATCCATACCTCACAATATCAATGATGACTTGTCATGATCTTTTGGCCCAATACCTCAGGCCCAATTACCTTTGAAGATGGCTTGCATAGAGCTGTGACTTTAAAAAAAAAACTTAAAATTAAGATACTTGAAATATTAAAAATGAATTATACCTGATAGCCATGGACTCCTTGGTACCGATCTGTATATAGATAACCCTGTCATTTTACGGATATATACTTGTAATAAAGACAACGAATGTTTCAAACTTTGTTTCAAACTAACTTTGTAGGTTGTAGATTCCTAAACAATCAGAACCAATGATATATATATATATATATATATATATATATATATATATATATATATGTATTCTATAGTACTTTTACCCCAGGATGAACATAAGTTGCCTTGACGTCTGGATACCTTTAAAGGTCAATTTAGCATCAGATTTTTGTAGTATTTCAGGCTACAACTTTGTATAAAAGGGTTACTCGACCCCTTGGGAGAGTAAAGAGGTTGTGTTGACCTCTGGTCCTCTCAAAAGGTCAATTCTAGCTTTTCCATATCCAAATGTGTCAAGTATCCTTACTATCCTTGCATTTTCAATGGTGAGTTAGACAAGTAACGTGTGACCAATTTTGTGTGCAGGCCCGACCAATATCACTTGATATATTGTTATAGTTGATTTTTTATGTGTATGTAGAAGCACCTGTATGTTGTTATAATTAGATATGTATGCTTGTGTGTGCGTGCGATATTTCTGCCAAAACATACATGTATATATGATTATAAATTGTGTTATTTCATTCTTCAAAAACTTGAAATGAATGTTGAAGTTTCCAACTTCATCTGCTGAGATGCCTGGTGTACAAGAATTTTTTTTTTTTTCTAATTGTTGTTTTCAGCCTGATGCTAAATAGGACAGATCTCTGCTGCTCATAATTCCGGAAAATCAAGCATCTAACTAATGGAGGAATAAAAGAAAAAATAGCCTCTGCTTCTAAAAATATCCATATTTTTACAAATATCATACTCTTCGTTAGAAATTTTTTTTTGGAAATAAAATGTTCATCCTACCACTTGTGGTGGATTCCGCTAGACCGACCATAATTTTGAAATTAGGATTTTTTTCCATCTCACGACCAGTAGGAGAACAATTGTAAAAAAACAAAGCGTTGGAATTAGATAAATAAACAAAGATATTCAAAGAATGAACTGAAACTAAAAGAATAACTCAAGTTCAACTCTTTATTCGAATTCTTTCATGGAATTACAACTTTATCCTACCACGTGTATTGGACTATGCTACACTGACCTTTTTTTTTAAGAAATGATAAATAAGCAATTTTTCTTTCGTATAATGATGTGGTAAAATACGGAATATAAATACAGATTTTTCTTGAAGAAAAAATAAAAATTTGCGGCTAGTTTATTAAATATAACGTCTCCCTCTAATAGCCGTAGAAAAAGAACGTAATGACTTCTTCTCCGGTACGTAGAGCAAAATGACAGGAATATTATCATTAACAAAAACTTTGAAAACTATCAAGGGGAAAAAACAAAAAATCTTAGTTTTATTAAAAATATCTTGTTGAAAAAGAATGATTTTCCAGTGCGTCCGTTTTCTTAGATTGGCAGCATAAGTCAGTTGAAGAAATGTCCTTAAACTCAAAACTTTCCAAACTTTGAAACGATCTCCCGTCATTACACGCTTCATGTATCACTTTCCATGGACGACGTAAATAAAATAGACAAATATTGAAAATGGGGCTGCAGCAGGAATCAGACCTGCAACCATAGGGCAGCTGCTTCAACGTAGCTATGATCTTATCATCGAGCTAAACAGCGGCCGATTCTGTCAGATCGTGTTCATCTATTTCTTAATACATGAATAAATATATAGTGATATGGGTATTTACTCTCTGTCTCTCAGTCCGTCTCTCTGTCTCTGTATCTGTCTCTCAGTCTGTCTCTGTCTCTCTCTGTCTGTCTGTCTGTCTGTCTGTCTGTCTGTCTGTCTGTCTGTCTCTCTCTCTCTCTCTCTCCCTCTCTCTCTGTATAATTACCATAGCAGGGATACCTAGAGTTTCTCGGGGGATAATTTCCAATATAACCACGATATGCTTATCGATATACTTCTTTCTAATAGCTCAATGAATCGAGGGAACGATTTATGCACGCACTATTTACACAATAAAAAGTAGCCATAACAGGGAAATATTCTGATGCATAAAATAGTACAAATGATGTCTATTGATAAAGTCTCTGGATACACAACATTAGTGTTTCTCCAGTTGGTTGACACCTTAGAAGTTTGTTCAGGGATCGAATCCTGAAACAATAAACATACAGCTGGTCATGGGAAAGCATAGGGGAGTCCTGAAAGGGCCAGTGACTGTTGGACATTGTCCTTTGGCTTTGTTACTACTAGAATTATAGAGTAGAGTCAGTACTATATATATCCAATTAAATTTGATCATATGCACTCAGACATTTTTGAGGTCAGAAACACTTTTGTACCTCATAGCGAACTAAGCATTATGTTATAGATTGCATTAGCTGGCGAGCGATCGCCAAAACCGATCTTACATGACCCCCATCGCTTATGGGGAAGGATTCACCCTTGCGAAAAATTTTATCATTTAGGTTTGAAAATGTGGCGAACAACAAATTTAATCCCTGAAGTCAAATTCACGTTGCCCCAAAGTCGCAAAAGAATTAACCCCTGTGCCAGATGTCAGTTTCATAGGTGGAAAAATATAATCAAAAACTTAGAAATCTAACTAAAAATGACCAGAAATGACCTCGAATAATAAGAAATGACTTGAGATCGAACTTTCGCTTCAACAAGATTGATTTACTTCTAGCTAGAGTTCAATTCCATAACTGCAAGATTTCGATCCGAAACTTGGATGATAGGGTAGAAATGACCTCTACTGAGCTCGAATGATATCTGAGGTCAACTTGGACTTGCCTTTGACCTTTGCCATAGTTTTAGTTTCATAGGTGAGAAATTGGATGCAAAATTTGGAAAATTGGCTGGAAATTACCGCTGGTGACACCGAATGACCTCCAGAACCAATTTCATTGATTTTGACCTTTGCTATGAGGAGATGATGAATTTCAACATCTTTGGTGTATAATAGTAAGAAACAGATTTAGAAAAAGGCTAGAAATTACTTGAAATGATATATGGTAACCTTTAATGACTTCTGAGATCAACTTCACACTGCATACGTCACAGGTATGTATAGTATAGTTAGTTTTTCTGACAAATATAGGGAATTGGGACTTGGAATTTCAGTGTTTAAAAGACACAAAGAAACAAATATTTGCAAAGCTTCAAGCAAACAATCGGTTTTCAACAATGTATTCAGTGTTTAATTTTCACAAAAGAGCTCTTGAAACTTTTGCACATTCTTGATATATTCATGCGTAAGAGTATGTATATGTATCCATGTATATTTGTAAATATACATATGTGTATGTGTGTGTGTATATGTATGCATGTGTGTATGCTTTCACTCTTTCTCTCTCGAGATAGAAAATGTGTGTATGTGTCTGTGTGTGTGTGCATGTTTATGTGTTTTACTATGCTTTAAGGTATGTATGGAGAGGCATTAACCTCGGATTGATTCGTTGGACGATTGATTGATGGTCAAACGAACCAAAGGTGATAGATTTACAATCTAGCTGATTTATCGAGAGATCAAATGAAAGATTAGCTGAGATCTCATTATCCGACGACCAATAAAACTGCATTGAATCGATTGGTAACCAATCATTGGTCCAATCCAATAATTTTTCACTAAAACACTTTCTATTTTAGACATTAATTGTTACGTCAATTTCCAGTGAGATTATTGAAAAGTGCCACCATTCTGTTTCTATGATCATGAATGCCTTGCCTGTTTCAGGACATAAATTATTTTCGATTAGAATAATCTGACAGTTGCTTAGTTTTGTCTGGCACTAGTTCAAAAGTGTGAGGCCCTATATGAAGATTGAACTTGATGCACAGTGGTAAAAAATATCTATGCTGGAAAAACATGCAAAACAAATCCGATGACTTTTTTAAAAGCAGAAAACATATTCAGCTTTAGAAAACAGGTTCCTTAGGAGAAAAAAATTGTTTTTCTCCGAAAAAAGCTTTTATGGTATAAACACTTGGATAAATAAAAATCATGCAAATATTTTTAATATATATAAGGTTATTTTTTAGATCCGTCAGATTTTTGAATGCTCATGTGTGATTTTAAAAATATATTTGAATAAAAAGTTTCAATATCAGAAGATTTCTTCATGGAAAGAATAATAATGTAAATAGAGCTAAAAATCACCATTGGTAGGCAAGCCTTCGGCAAAGCAAGTACGCAAAGCAAGTACTATACTCAAGATCAAGGTTTTGCATAGAAGCGTCTACAATCAGGGCGTCCTACTAATAATCACCTACGTAGATGAAACATTGCCGTGTTGTATTCATCAGGTTAAGCCACGCCTATTTCGGTAAAAGGGACTGGACAATGTTTTCCCATTTACTGACCGCTCAGACAGAAGAAAGCTGGGTGGATGCAGAAAAATATCGGGCCTGTGTCTTGTCCTTTAATTATTTCCCAAACGACCTATCCCGAATACCTTTTGTTAATGGAATCCTAATGTCTCCGTCATCTGAAAAGCGATATACGATTTTTTTTTTATATCATCGGCGCAGACCAATGGTCTCATGCCTTGCCTAAATTTTAAGGGCCGTTGAGCTTGCAATCAGTGAGAGGCATACCATAAATGATCACATTCAACAGGTCAGACATCTACGAATCTTAGTCTCTGGTACACACATACACAAACACAACTTGCGACAGTGGAGTCAAGTATCAAATATATCACAAATATGCCCACCAACATATTAGCTTTTTACACCCACAGACACACCCATACCCATACGTACACAAACTTTCTCATGCTTCCCCACATATACATGAACCGATGGTGTATAGCTAGGTAGAGATTCATACCACTACTGAACTTAACAAGATATCAACTCTCAAACAAAGAACTTTGCAACAAACACATTTCAAAATCATGTTAAACATCACTTGGGGAGATTACAAACCAGTACACCACATTGAAAAGCAAATAAATGTCTGAGATATACAGACATCCATTAGGAAGCTTTAATGGCAATGTCCAGGCCGTGTTGAGAGCATATTAGACCACTGCTAGACATTGTGTGAATCCCTGATCGTCAAATGCAAAATTATGGCCAGCAAAAATAAAATGGCATAATGATTAGATGTTTTGAACTGTGACACTTGGGGACAGATCTTGGGTGAAGCTTATATCCAAAAAGGGCCTCCAAAATGTTAATTGATGAGGACAACGGTGACAACAATGATGATGATGATGGATGTAATTAATGGACGTGCATTTGGTTAAATACATCGACAAAAAAAGAAATTATATTTGAAATTAGATATTTAAAATAAATGTTGTTTTTTCTATTACCACGCTATAGACCCATTGATGTTACTAACATACATTTTCATATATATATATATATATATATATATATATATATATATATATATATATATATATATATATATATATATATATATATATATATATCATAACGATTCTTACAGCATGCAGTGTCCAATGGAAAATCAGTGTTTCTATCAAGACAATTTGTGCAAGAGGAATGGATGCTTAGCATACCGGTTTTCAAGTAATAGTTTCTTACTTCGTTACTTACCTTGAATAGCAAAAGTGTATCCCCATAAAACACAGTCATTTTACGGGCCACACTTATATAATAATAAGAAGAAGACTGTACAGACCACAGCACTACTGGAAACCCGCACGGATACTGAGGAAAGTGCTAGAAATATAAGGACTGCAATGCTAACCGTCACTAGTGACCCAACAGAGGAAAGGAAATGAAAGTGGAAACTTAAATCGTAGCACTGACATGATAGGCAACAGAGAGAAGAAACGTTGGCTGAAGACCTGAGGAGACTTATTGTCACTCAGCCTTCAGCGATGACCACTGGGCAACCGGTGTGAAACTGTAAATCGCAGTAATACTGCGACCTATGAGTACTAGGAGAGGAGGGCTCGAGACTTGAGCCTTGCTGTCACTCAAATTCCAGCGGTTACCACCAGGCAACTGGTGTGAGCCCCCATTTTTCGACAAAAGGCCTCCTTTTTCAAGATGAATTCTGGTGACTTACTTTGAAGACCTAACTAACTCAGGCTAGATTTTAAAATTTACTCTGTGATTGAATGTCTTATTATTAACAATAATAATAATAATAATAATAATAATAATAATAATAATAATGATATTAATAATAACAATGCTATTTTGACTACAGGCTCCCCCTGATGATTTTGTTCTGGGCTTAGTTAAAGAAGTTTTCTTTAGATTCTAATGATACTTAACGTTTGGCTTTGAGATGAACTCTGATTATCTTTGAACATTGTAATGATATTTTACTTTGGTTGATTATTCTTGATATTTTGATGGTATCTTTGCACCTCTGAGATGGTTTTCTTTGTGAGTCTGAGGAATTTTCTCTTGCAATGAGAAGGCCACTGCCGAGTTGAAAAAAGTTGTTTTTTTAGACCTGCACGTGGGTAAGTGGAATTAAAATTAAATTTAAAATTATTATATTTATAATTTATAATTCAAAATGAGTTGTCCCATAGAAGTATAGAAAAGCGAGGGGCGAGTATATATATATATGTGTGTGTGAATGAACTTTTCCACTTGCAACCTCCTCCCCCCCGCCCCCGAGATTAGTATAGTATAAATTGGCGGTGGTCGTCGCTTGGCCATGTACCCAGCGGGCATTGGAAGAAGAAGAAGAAAAAAACAACGAATATCGAAACTTATACTAAGTCAAGACTTATAACATTTAAGGGAGACATATGATCTTTTATGTATGCAACCCCCCCCTCCCCAAGAAAAAGGCTTAGTGTTATTTCTTTAGTTCAACAATCAGGCAAATATCATATCACTAGATAGATATCTCTGCAAGCCTGAATGGCTTGTCCTTGTGAGACCATACCCTGGGTGGTAGGAGCTGGTGGGGCTCTTTGATTACCACTGTGCACATAGGTCTCAATGAATCCACCAAGGTATGGCGCTACCTTAAAAGAACCAAAAGGGCCGGTGGGGCTCTTGGGCTATTTCCGACTCACATCGGTCTTAACCAACCCACCAAGGTCTGGTACTACCTCCAAAGAACCAAAAACCCCAATCATGACAGTACAACCAAACCATTTTACCGCAAAAAACGGGGCACAGATCCAAGACCTGTGTGTCGTAACCGGCAGGTGTTCCCTTGTTAGCCACCAGGAGGGACCCGGTCGTCATCCTGTGACTGCTGGCCAAAATCTCGGCTCGTGTACCCTTAATGGCCTTCAGGAGGGACACAGTCGTCACACAGCTACTGTTGGCCAAAACTCGTATACCACTAGCGATATCCAGGGGAAGCGCAGTCCTCATGGGGCGACTGCTATAAAGAGAAAGAGATGGACAAGGGAAGAGAATAGACTAGTTATGTACTGTTACTATAAAAGCAAGCCTTCAGTGCGATCTTATAGAGAGCGTATGCTCCAAATATGGAGGGAAAAATCTGCTGTGGAAGTATCGAACCAACGCCTTGCTGACCAAGTAAAGCAAATTCAAAAGAAGAAATGGTTGTCTGAGACTGAACTACTAGAGATTCGCATTAATGTAGAGAGAGATTCAGGTGACACATCTGAAAAATGCCCCCCAGCACAACTAGTACCGATAACAAAACTAGAATAATCCCCCATGAGACCCCCACAGTAAGCTATGCACCAGAGGGTGATGACGAGGCACCAACGGAAGAAGAGAAAAGCAAAATACAAGCTTTGAAAGAGATCATGCGAGGAGAGAAAACAACACTCCCCTCCCTAAGAGACAAAGACAGAAAGAAAGTCGGAGAAGTGACCGAACAGGTCAACTGCCTCTTACAGCACATAGAAACAGACACCCTCCTAGAACTCAACAACCTAATTTATGCAGGGGCGAAAATGGTAGCACAAAGTTTCACAACACAAGATAGGAACCTGAGCAATAATAGGGAAGGGAAACCTAACTGGGAGAGAAGGTTACAAAGGCAGATCTCCCAACTACAGAGAGACGAAGTACTGCTTAGAAATACACCACACACAGACAAACCACGAGTAAGACTTTATAACAAATATAAGGTAGCGCAAAAAGGCATCGCAACTGTAGTCGAAGAGTTACACCAGAAAAGACTAGCTAAAGAGGCAAGACTAAAAAGATACAGACTAAGATCGGCCCAATACACACAAAACCGCACATTCCAAAACAATGAGAAAAAGTTTTACCAAGATTTAAATGGGGAAAGAAGGCAGGACATAAAACCAGATGCCACAGAGGCCAAGAACTATTGGAATAGCATATGGGGGCACCCAAAAAGACACAATGTAACACCGCAATGGCTAGGAAACATGAGAAAAGAACTAGAAGATATAGACAAGGGAGAACCAATAGTACTGAATGAGACCACATTGAAACATACTCTTAGGAAAGTAGCCAACTGGAAAGCACCGGGTCCCGACGGGATCCATGGGTATTGGTTCAAAAAGTTCACCACGTTACACGGTAGACTCACCCACCTACTCCAAAATTGTCTAAATGAAGGCAAAGCACCAGAATGGATGACTAAAGGCAGAACCACCCTCATCCAAAAAGACCTGGGGAAGGGGAACATAGCAAGCAACTATAGACCAATCACTTGCCTACCACTTATGTGGAAAATCCTGACCGGGCAAATAGCAGAGAGAATATACATGTCAATGGATAGAAGGGGGCTACTACCAGAAGAACAGAAAGGGTGTAGGATAGGAACCAAAGGGGCAAACGATTTACTCTACATAGACCAGATGATCTTAAAAGAAGTAAGGAAAAGGAGAAAGAATATCGCAATGGGATGGATAGATTACAAAAAGGCATACGATATGATTCCACATAGCTGGATACTCGAATGCCTTAGAATGTTCAAAATTAGCGAACCGGTGGTTAAATTCATTGGTAATTCGATGAAAAACTGGAAAGTAGATTTGACAGCCGCAGGGGACAAACTAGCCGAGGTAGGGATAAAAAGGGGAATCTTCCAAGGAGACTCGTTGTCCCCACTATTATTTGTTCTAACAATGATACCGCTTAACAGAATCCTGAGAAACAGCAAAGGATACCACTTCTCTAAAACAAAAGGTAAGGTCAACCACTTAATGTACATGGACGATATTAAATTGTTTGAAAAAAACAGGGGAGAGCTTGAGACTCTGTTCAACGAAGTAAGGGAATATAGTGAGGACATAGGAATGGAGTTTGGGATAGAAAAATGCGCAATCATGGTGATGCATAAAGGAAGGCTTTCAATGACTGAGGGAATTGAACTTCCGGACAACAACAAGATTAGGGCATTGACTGCACAAGACCGATACAAGTACCTAGGTGTCCTTGAATGTGACACGATAAAACGGGAAGAGATGAAGGAGAAAATTAAGAGAGAATACCTCAGAAGGATAAGGAAAATATTAGAAACCAAATTAAATAGCAGAAATCTAATAAAAGGAATGAACACCTGGGCTGTGTCAGTAATTAGGTATACAGGACCATTCCTAGGATGGACAAAGGAAGAGCTCCAATCAATGGATAGGCGAACAAGGAAACTTATGACGATGCATAAAGCATTACATCCTAGGGATGATACAGATAGGCTATACGTTAAGAGAAAAGAAGGTGGTAGGGGGCTCATCAGCATAGAAGATTGTGTCCAGAGAGCTAAAGTAGTCCTAGATAGATATGTGCAAACAAATAGTGAAGAAATCATAAAGAGCGCGAGGGATAGTGCGACAAACAATAAAGTAGAAAACAATGGAACAGTACAGCAAACTAGAAAAGAAAAGTGGGATGGGAAAAAATTGTACGGCGAGTTTAAAAGACAGATAAAATATATAGCAGACGAGAAATCATGGACGTGGTTACGAAAGGGAAACCTTAAGAGAGAAACAGAATCGCTCATCATGGCAGCCCAAAACAAAAGCATAAGGACAAACTACATAAAAGCAAAAATCGACGGAACACAGACAAACAGCAAATGCCGCATGTGCGGTGAAAGAGATGAGACGGTGAACCACATAACTAGTGAATGTAGTCAACTCGCCCAGAAGGAGTATAAGCATAGACACGATAGAGTAGCAACGATGATACACTGGGAACTAAGTAAACAAATGGGATTCAACCATGGGGAAAAGTGGTATCAGCACAAGCCAGAGGCAGTTTTGGAGAATGACAACCACAAACTACTGTGGGACTTTGACATCCAAACTGACCACCTCATCCAGGCAAGAAGGCCGGACTTAGTAATAGTAGACAAAAAAAGGAGGGCCTGCCAAATAGTAGACGTTGCTGTACCTGCAGACCATAGAGTAAAAAAGAAGGAGGGTGAGAAAAGGGAAAAATACCAGGACCTAGCAAGGGAGTTAAAGAAAATGTGGAACATGAAAACCAGGGTAGTACCGGTCATAGTGGGCGCACTAGGAACTGTCCCCAAAACGCTGAGGGAGAGACTGGAGGAGATCGGGATTAGGGGGAGGATAGAGACCGTACAGACCACAGCACTGCTGGGCACTGGACGGATACTGAGGAAGGTGCTAGAGATATAAGGACTGCAACGAAGCGTAGCTCTGTCATGATATGCGAAAGAGAGAGGAGACGTTAGCTGAAGACCTGGGGAGACTTATTGTCACTCAGCCTTCAGCGATAACCACTGGGCAACCGGTGTGAAACTGTAAATCGCAGAATTACTGCGATCTATGAGTACGAGGAGAGGAGGGCTGGAGACTTGAGGAGACTTGCTGTCACTCAAACTCCAGCGGTTACCACCAGGCAACTGGTGTGAGATTCCGAAATAATAATAATAATAATAATAATAATAATAATAATAATAATAATAACAACAACAACAACAACAACAACAACAACAACCAGCTGGTAGAAATGGCCTTAGAGCCTAGAAAAAAGCTTGGTGAAGGCGACACAAATCACAGTGATGTTGTGACAGGAAGGGACGATGTAAGAGCGGGGCTGGAGACCTGAGAAGACTTACTGTTATTCAGTCCCCAGCGATAACCACCAGGCAATTCGTGTGAAACCATAGTTAGAAGCTGTGCTGTGGACTGTGACAGAGTGGAGATGAAGTCTGGAGACTTCAAGAGATTTGCTGTCACTCAGTCGCAAGGCAAATAGAATGCTAATAACAATAAAAAGAAAAAGAAAAAAGAAAAACAAGACTGTAAAACTACTTTCAAAGCGTTAATAGAATTAGTGTGTTGTTTGTTTTTTTGGGTTTTTTGTAAATGTTTCTAAAAAAAATTTGAAAGGTTTATTTTTTTTCCTCCAACTAAGGAAAACAAAATAGCACTTGGAAGTTAAGGATCAATGTTTCGAAAAAAAAACAGAAAACGTTGTGCTGTCATGGATCCTTTTAAATGAATTTATGTTGAATATAAAACCAGTTCACCGAGATTTTTTATTCCGGCCGCTTGGTTCGTGAATATTTAGTCTTAACGCCCACTTACTGTCGTGGTGTGCAACAGCTTCAAGGCCTTAATCCGCTTCCCCTAGGACATCTACCCTGAGGTCATTATCTAAACTGCATATCTTGTTTCTACTGAAGTGCTTTCTCAGTTCTGTTGCCGCTGGTCATTTTCCACATCGTTGCGATGATTGTTGAAATGGTGGCTCGAAGTAATAGATCTAAATCCCACGTATGACACGACATGTTTTGCACATTCTGCGGCATAAATAATATCTTTTAATTGGCAAGAACCTCCCATACTTTGAAAACAGTCTTGTTTTTCTTCTTCCTATTAAAACACTAACAACTAAGAACTTATCGATCGTTTCGCATGAATAGTAATGAAAAAGATTTTTAAAAATTGTAATAAACTTATCTGGCTCTGAAAAGCGTACATCTATAACAAACTCTTCGAGCTATTTGAATAGTCGCTTGAACAGGAACGATCCAAACCCATGCCCTCCAAGCTTAGCAACAGAGACAAAAATGAACGAATAAAACATAAAAAATGGATACGTGTGGACTACAAAGAAGTGATATACGTGCTTTATCACTCGCTTGGTAAACAATTAAGCATGAGCCTCACAAATAATACCAATAAAATATGGAAAGAGCTGGCGGTAGATAATCCCTTAAACTTATATGAAAACAAGCTTGCGCATGATGGGAGGGAAATGATGAAGAATAAGGGGCTCACAGATGCAGAACTGGATGAAATCAATGAGTCGGAATAGATCTGAACTTACAAGCAGTGGTTAATGCGACTTACATTAGGACATGCAAAGCTCAGGAGCGAAGGGAACCCTTGAAACCCAAGCTTGGGCCCCATTACTTGCACCAGATAGACCCAGACGAATACCTAAAGGCCTTAGTAATTGATTAGCGCCTAGAAAAAAGGAGGAGGCAACGACAACAAAGAATTATGTAGGGCAACAATGATTTAGATGATGTGCAATTAGCGAGTGAACATCATGGTGAGATATGCCAAACAATTGATGGATTATTATGTGAGCTCATTGTGTAAAATTCGTAGGCATGGAAGACCGAGATATAACGACAAAAGTAGCTAGGACGAATCACAATGACAAACAAGTGGAAATAAGGGATATAGCCACAGAAGACATTCTTGAAGATCTGTAGTAAATCAAATGATATATGCATCAGCAATTTGATAGAGTGTAAATGGATTTTTTTAAAAAGCAGAACTGAAACAAACATGCATAAAAAGCGTTAAAACAGAAAATGCAGTTGAAAGCCGAAAGAATGAAGAGATATGAATGGAGAGCCAAATTTCACAGACAAAATAAGAAATTCCAAACTGCAGGTAGCAAAAAAAAAAAACAACCCAAAAAACAGTATAACAGTATAAGATGTACCAATCAAAGACTAAATGAGCAACCTCTTGGGAAAATACCTGGAACGATAAAACGACATACAACGATCAAACAATGGGTTGAAGGTTGGAAGAACAAAAGAAGAACTTGCAAGACAGAAGTGGTCGAATATTTTGATTTGTGGAATGGAATAGGCGCAAAAAATCATACAAATGGAAATCATCTGGCACTGACAAGGTGCCCACTTCTTATCATCCTTTCCTTACATGCATCTGAGATAATATTGTGAGGCAGTATAATGAAATACTAAAACTTGGAAAAAACACCGGACTGAATGGTAAAAGAGCTTAGATATCTGCTACCTAAAATAAAAGATACAGGTAACCCCAGATTATAGACCAATTACAAGTCTCACTACGACTTACAAAACCTTAACAACATTATTAACAGAGAGAACATACTCCTACATGGAGAGCAACAACTTATTCCTGACAGAACGAAGACGTAATGTCCAACTCCTGATTAATTGCATGATCTAGGAAACTAAGCACGGTGACCACAAGAATATGAGCACTGCTCGGATTGACTGCAAACAAAAAAGCTTTCGACCTTTAATCTGGGGAACTGTAAGTCATCCCAAGTGCTGATGAATTCTTTGCGACATAATACATCATCATAGGACACTGACTTCTTCCTTTGTCATTCGAATTAGATTTTAACATCTGGCTATGTCAGCATGAACCTTGGCATATTCTGAGTTGACTCATTCTTCCTTATGCTTTTCTGTACTTCACTAATTCATATATCCACTGGGCAACACAAAATGGAATATGGATACTAGAGAGACAATAATCGGCCACGTAATCTACATGAACGATCTGAAACTATGTGATAAAGATGAGAAAGATGAGAAAAAAATCGTAAGAAAACGTAAGGAAATAGTCCTTCAAAAGACTGTGTGCAGCACTGGAGACTGAACTTATTTTTTTAATAGATTAAAACCCTGTATTGCGTTATCTATCCTTGTTTTAACATATAGTTTTAGTATAATTAGCTAGATTCAATCTCACAGAATGCCTCTTCCTGAAGTTGATATTTATCATCCTTATTTGACGAGGAATAACAGTGATAAAGGAATGATGCAATTCGAGCTGTCATACAAAACAGCAGCCATAGGGTTACACCATTATCTTGATATGACTCATGATTGGATGTTGAAACTAGATAAGGAACATGAGGACACAAGAAAGTTGCACTCAATAGTAAAAGATAGTTCGCAAGTAGATATGAACTTGAACCGTGAAGAGTGTTCACAAAATATAAATGTTAGAAGAATAATGCAACATGCAGAGGAGCAAGGCCATAAACAGCTTGAAGTGTCTCCGAGCATTAGAAACCTTTAAGCAAATATCATAAAAAGATATTCCAACCTAAGATGCCACGTCTGTGACATGCATGTAGGAATAATTGACAGCATTATGTCAGGTTGCTCGGTTTTAACACCTACAAAACATGTCCTGACATGAATGTATAAATATCAACACTTCAAAATCTGCAAGTATTACTAAATGCCAACGGACAATAACTGGTATAAACATCAATCAAACCAAATAACTGAAGGACAGAATGCTACAATACTACAGGACTTAGCAATAAATACTGACAGGACCATCAAAGCAAATAGGGCCGATATAGCAATAAACTTGCCTTTTAATTGACATGAGCGTGCCTCCTGATTGAAATGTCTCAGTGAAGGGGGTTGTGAAACAAGAAAAGTACAAAGACGCAAACTGTCCCCGTAATTGTCAGGTAATTGGGGATGATCTAGAAAGGGGCCTAGAAACATCTTGTTGAAATCCCTGGCGACCCTTCTCTCCGTGAGATCTAGAAAATAGTGATTAGATGCACTGTCAGGATATAAAAAGAGAAGCAATGCTATCTGTTGTATACGAATATAAAGTGCAACATAGAAAATAACCCTCGACACGAAAAAGTTGCAAAATTCAAACTAAAAATGTTACAAAGTAGATAAATCTATAACACAAAAAATGAAACTTCAACGTTCTTAAAGACTGCAATGTACAAAAGAAATCTGCATAAGAAAAGCTATAACACACGAAGGATGAAGGAAGATGAACTGGTAAATCATTTCTATCTTTTGTCTTAAGTTGTTGGTAACGACTCAGCAATAGATTGTAAAGAACAGAGTCGTATGCCTGATCTAGGAAACTAAGCACGGTAACCACAAGAATATGAGCACTGCTCGGATTGACTTCAAGAAAAAAAGCTTTCGAACTTTAATCCAGGGAACTGTAAGTCATCCCTAGTGCCGATGAATTCTTTGCGACATAATACATCATCATAGGACACTGACTTCTTCCTTTGTCATTCGAATTAGATTATAACATCTGGCTATGTCAGCATGAACCTTGGCATGGTAAGGGGACACAGCTGGTATAGTAACCTAGAATTTCATTCTCTGGTGGCGTTGAAGATGCCGGATTTATAGAATGATAAACGTTTTTATTTCAAAGTAACAAAAACAAAAAATCAAAATCTAAAAAAATCCGTTCGTGGTCAACAGAATGCTATACGCTAAGCTCATTATTATATTCTTCTCTATCATTGTCTATTATATATATATATATATATATATGCATGCATATAAAGACAAACCACAAACCTAGTTTTATATATATATATATATATATATATATATATATATATATATATATATATATATATATATATATATATATATATATATATATATATGTATATATATATATATATATATATATATATGTATATATATATATATATATATATATATATATATAACGAGGTTTGTCGTTTGTCTTTTCGCTTGGGTAGATTGGTCAATTTTGATACAAGAATCTATAACGCCATGGGTTCTGGTATTAGAACTGACCAATCTACCCAAGCGAAAAGACCAGACCTAATAATCGTAAACAAGAGAAGAATAACCTGCCAAATAATAGACTTGGCTGGACCTGCTGATCACAGAGTAAATGTGAGAGTTGAAAGCGATGGAAACACCAAGGCCTGGCAAGGAAACTGAAGAAAGAGTGGAACATGAAAGTCAGGATAGTACCAGTGATTGAAGATGCAGCCAGTTCTGTATCGGCAATCCAATTTAGTCATTTATTTATTTCCCTAGATAAAGTATTGCAAATCATTAACAATGCTTCGCTACTATTTATTACCTGCTCATTTTTCTTGTTTTTATCTTTTAATCGCAAGTAAACGAAGTTCTTTTTCGGCGATGAATGAATAAATCTACATCGCCGATTAGAATAAAGAATACGTCCTGGGAGAGACTCGAACTCACAATAATGTAGCTTTGGTAAAACCTGACCGATCTTGCCGGTGGGTTACAGGGACGTGAGTCCAATATAAGAAGTTCAACTCATCCATTATCCCAAATTATTCTTCTGCACCACGCTCCGTATCAATTATGATATTTCAGTATGCTTGAATCCCATCTATTTATTCATCCCTCTATTCAATTTATCCAAGGTAGCATTGTCAATTAATAATATCTGTTTCAACTATCAACCCTCATCACAATGATTAATGCTTCTTATCGCTACTCAACTCATGTGGATTTCCTTTCATCGTAAATCTGAATAAAGAATTATTTTCGTATAAGAATCGAACTGACAACACAATGCCAGAGGATGGCTTGGTTAACGCTTGACTGAACTTGTCACCGACTTACAGGAATCAATGACAAGCACAAGTCATCTGTGCTATGTTTTGTTGTAACTTGAAGTTCAGTATCGATAATCCAATATATTTATTTATTTATCGGATGAAATATCGTAAATCATTAACAGCTTATACTACTAATAACATTTATCTCAATTTTCGATGCTTTTTTATCGCAACTGAATTCAGGAGTTTCTTTCCTGCAGAATATTTTCTGGCTGAGGACTGAACTCACACCAATCTATGATGGAGGTGGCTCTATCAAAACCCGGCTGCTCTTGCAACTGAATTGAACGTATCAGTTGCAACGCTAATTTAAACCAAACATAAACTCGTCGCCTATCCTGATTTATTCAGTACCAGGTTTCATTTGATCTGGCAGTACAGTATGACTAATGAAATTTCTTCATTTATTTATGCAGTTCAAACGACGAAGTATTTTCAGTTATTATTAATAATTTTTTGTTACTATTGAACTTTGTCTCAAATTTCGTTGTCTTTTGTCTCAACAAAATTAAAGCCTGTTCCTGTTCGGCAGTGAGTAAATAAATTATCGCTCTGATCAGAATAATGAATAAGAATCTGGAAAGAATTGATCTCGCAGCGCTGAGCTTGGTTGTGGCTCAGATGGAGCCCAACCGATGTTACCACAGAGCCCCAGGAATCAGTGGCGAGCGTGAGTCTAAATCAACCATATGAACTCCTCTCTCCTGATTTCTTTGTGTTCCATATTAGCTGGTATTCCAGCACAGGTAAATACAATGTATTCATTCATTTGATTGATGAGATGAAGCATTGTCAAATATTATTAAGAAATATTTGCAACTATTTACCTTTATCTCACTTTCTGTCGCTTCTTATCTCCACTAAATTCAGACAGATTTCCTTTCAGCAGTAACTGGATGAATCGAGTCAGAATTTTAATTAAATTAAAACGTATACCCGATGCCAATCTCTTCAGCACCGTATTTGTTATTGACTGGTTGTTCCGTATTGATAATCCAATTAAGTCATTTATTTATTTCATTAGATGCAGGATTTTCAATTATTATTGATAATTTGCACCGCTATTTATCTTCATTTCCATTTTCATTGCTGACTAGGGCAACCACTCCCAGCTGACACCCACTGAATCGCCCCGAGACTTCCTTTTCACCCTTCACTTTCCGATCTCTTATTAAACTACCTAACTTTTTCCGCACCCTATCATTACCATCTACTCCTCTATTCATCCTTTCTCATTCCTACCCCCTCATAACTGTTTTATCTTGTCCCCCTTTTTCCTCCGTCTATTCCCTCAATAAACTATTTACCTGCATTTCCCCTCTTTTCATAGATTCTCATCAAACTACCTCAGTCCCCTTTCTCATCTACTCTTCCACTCCTGCAGTAAACTATCACTCTCTTTCCCTTCTCTTCGCCCTCTCATTAATCTACATATTTTGAGTTTATAGTTATAAAGTACATATTTTCTTAACAAAAGTATTTTTTTAAAAATAAATAATACATTTTTCATAAACAATTGTGCCAAACTGAATCCAAACAGTTATTTTTTCTACTTTTTTGTTTTATTATCTTGAATATAAAGAAATAAACCTAGTCATGGACCATGATAATCTATTTATTCCAATTCCAATTTGCGTTGGGTTGGGACCAATTCCCAATGTTCAAAATGAGGAATGAGTTTCGGGTGATATTCCAACTGTCAAAAGTCTACAAGAAGACGGCTCAGTTGACGCCCGACTGAGTTTACCACTGAGCTTCAGGTATCAGTGGTCAGTGCGAGTGCAAATCAAACATTCAAACTCATCCCCTTATACTGATCTCTCCTGTGCCATATTCTTCATCAACTTGTAGTTCGGTATTGGTAATCAAATACATTTATTTCATCAGATAAAGTATTGTCAATTATGATAATTTTTGCTACTATGTACACTCATCCCTATTGCTTTTGTATCCTATCGCAACTAGACCCGAGTTCACGAATAAAATCTTGTCAATGAATTCTGCTGACTATGTATTACAAGGGTTTTTTTTAACACAAAAATTAATAAAATGATCAGAGAACAAGCTTGGAATTGCACACAGAAAAAGCAATACCAGGAATATCTCCAAAGGTCAGTGAAAGATCAACATGTAAAGAAGGAAGGCTACAATGAATAATATTATATTGATAATTAAACAACAAAATGCAGATTGGTTGAGTACTCAATGGGAAGACATGGCATCAGCTGTAGCAAAAGAATAATCATTTGGAGCCCGTGGCACAGTAAACGCAGTAGGAAAAGACAAGACCCAAGATTGAGGAATGAGATGGAAAGGTTTGATAGTAAGACAGAGTGAAGGTTAGCACAATGGAGGGAGATGAGGGAGGTCCATGTCCAGCCATGAACTTACAGTTACTGATGATGATTGTAGATATTTTGAACAGGAATGTTATGTCACATGATTTTCAGCGAGAACAAGAAATGAAATGCATTTTTGTGGTAAATTGGATGAAAATTTTCAACTGATTTAAATTCATGAAAGAAATAATAAAAAATTTCAATCTTATAAACGTTTAAATTTGCAAAAGGGGAGATAATGCAATGTTTCGTGTACATGGGAAGAACAGATACTGCACTTGATCCGTATTTACTCGCTTCTCAACAATAGCAAGACGTGATACAACATCGTTTTTAATGTGGAGTTCAAGTTGCGGGAAAGGTAAGTAACATTGCCTCACTTCCCGCGGATAGAGTGGCAAAAGCGTCAGGGCAAGCCCAGTCCATATTTTTTAGTGTAATTGGTCGGTTCTGCCTCGCAATGGACTGCACCCCCAAGACTGGGTTGAGTTATTTTTCGAACTGACTGGACGAATCCTACGCCTCTTGCGCTTAACAATACTAAGCCTCAGTAAACCGTCATTGGCCACGTTATTGCACCGGTGCAAAGCTACTAAAGCGTGTACTGTGAACAGATACTACTCTTGATATTGGATTCATGACCGCAAAATGCTTATTTCGATTGGGACCCGACTTTTCTAAACATCAGCAGCAATAGCAGCAGCTTTTTTAGCCCTTCATTGAATATTCCGTAAATACCTAAATCAAAACTTGGAAAAAAATATATAGGTACAGACTATTTTTATCATTTGAATTACTCACAAATCAAAATAAAATAAAAATCACAGACGCAATTTGAAATGGAATTTTTATTTCAGCAAAAAATTCATCCCACAAAAAAGTGATTGATTGATTCAGTTTAAAGTATGAGTTTGAAGAAAATAAGAAAGGAAAAAAAAACTCACACAAACATAAGTCGTATATTTTTGTATCAGGCTTGTATTAATCATGTTTCAATTTTCTGTCAAATTGGGAAAATTTAGTAAATCAGAGTTTGGTTTCACTTTCTCTCATGAGAAGTTTATTTTTCTACGCATTTTTCATTGCCTGAATAAATCCCAACGAGAAGTACGTTTTCGACTTGATTTAAATTTCCGAACTTATATGAACCAATAAACTATTTTTAATCAAAATAATATCTAAGTACGTATACCTAGAAAATATTTCTTTCAAATTTCAATAACTAAAACAAAACTGAAGATGTCAATTTTTCCCAGCACAAATGATAGAATAATGGGAAAAAAATAAAAACAAGCGTTCTTTATTTCTCCTTTCTTTCTCTTGTTATCTCCTCTTGAACTCCGCCCTTCCACTCTTCCTTCCTTCCTTCCTGTCGATCTTCCCTCACCTTCCTTCCTTTCTCTCTTTTTTCAGACAAGCAATAACGCTTGCGTATCTTAAGTTTCATTTCATATTATTGTTTTCCCTTTCTCCCTCTCTCCCTCTCTGTCTTCTTTTACCCCTCAAGTGCGTCTATGACATCAACGCTCTTCTTTCTCCCCACTTTTCTCTTTCTACATTTCTATCATATAATTCATATCTTTATCTTCGTCTGTTCGCGTTGTATTAGAATCCAAACTCTATCTTTTTCTGTCTCACTTTGTCTACAGTACTTCAATAGATGAAAAGTTGTATGGATGGGGTAGTTACGGTGATCAACATATAGATACTACTACTACTACTACTACTACTACTACTACTACTAATAATAATAATAATAATAATAATAATAATAATAATAATAATAACAATAAGAAGAAGAAGAAGAGGAAGAAGAAGAAGAATGATGATGATGAGAATAATAATAATGATGATGATGATGATAACAACAGCAACAACAACAACAACGATGATAATAATGATAATAATAATAATAATAATAAGAGCTAATGAAGTGCACAATTTCATGTGCTATCCTGGAGTTTAGATGAGTTTAGGAAGTATTGGCACTATGTCGCCAATGATCAAGAGGTCTGACAGATTTGGGGTGAAGTCTACATCCAATAACAGATGATGATGATGATACCATCTCAGCATAATATTTATACCACTTGACATGAACACAATGATAGTTGTTCACTTTGACGTTGCTTATGCCAACGGATTTTACAAGTTCGAGAACGGAGGAAATGGATGCAGTACATGAGGAAAAGAACAAAACAAAGCAAAACATGGTGGGATTTTCTGCGCCTTAGATTTTCTCCCGTCAATCCGGGAGGGCCACGTGTCTACTGCGTGAGCAGCAAACCGTGGTCGACACACGTGTTCGAAGAGTGAGCGTATTACTCTCGGCACGTGCTAATAACTACAATACCTTCATCCTACTTTGCATATTATATATATATATATTGAAATCTGATCGCCCACACGCTGGCTTCAGCTTCTGCGAATTCCCCCTCCTTTCTCCTCCTCCTCCTTCTCTTCCTCCTCCTCTTCCCCCTCCTCCTCCATCGTCATTCTGCGTCGCCCGCACTGTGACCTCCACTATCTCTGAAGCGCACGACCGCGATGACGATAAAGTGCGCGCCGTTGCTCATCACTAGACGTTGCTCGTTCTGGACAACTGGGTTAGATTATAGACAAGTCGATAATAGATCTGATTCAGAAGTGGCCTCTATGACACCCTACTACTGCTGCCGTTAATGATTATATGCTTGTAAAATCATGTAATTTTCGTAGAAGTTGAAAGACCCTGCAGGATCAATTCGTCTACTATGGCAACTATTACTTCAGTTTCAACGGTTTCCCCGTCTGCCGCGATGAACAATTCATCATCGAATACTACTTCTGCTACAATTATGTTACGTTTTACCGCAGCTCATATTGCGAATACACTTTTCTTTCCGAAAATTGGTAAAATTCTCTCAGCAATGAAAGCTCCCTTATCAAATGTGAAATGCCAATCATTTATACATAACTATACATTGCTATTTCCATGACTGAGTAACCGTATGGGGGAGAGTGTGTTCAAGTAGTATATACCTTTTGATTGGTTGAAAAGTTTCATCAGGGCCGCGCATCCAGTTCCTGATTAATGCAAAATGGCTGAATACTTTCTGGGAAATCCTCGTAAATGCTATTTTCCCAATAACTAAAGCAACGGGTAGTTTACGCGATAACATTAAAGTAAATCTATCGACGTTAATACCAGAAATGTTTTAACTATTTCAAGATTGAGGCTAAACTCTCCGGAGTTTTCTAAGAAGACAAAAAATACTTAAATCGAATAAAATTGGTAAAAATATACTTCGACTTGTTGCTGGCTTGCTACTTATTCAATCTATTACTCCTGTACTGAGTCCGATTCTTCCATAATTGACCTAACAAAAAAAAAAAAAAAACAGATTGGGAGCGTTTGGTGTACAGAGATTACGGGAAAGCTTTTCACGATATACTATTCGCTAGGTTAGTAAGTACAATTCTCTCAGCGTATACACAGACGGTTGAAATAAGTCGAATCTAGTACTTTCACGATATCATTCATGAAGTTCATATGGGACCCGCTTTTTCAACTTTTCAAACTTTCCGATTCCATTGAAATCGCATAATATATCAAATGTTTCGGATTTGGTGTTGTACATAATCGGGTTAACAGAAATGTTTTTTCGTATTGCTTTCACTTATAAGGGGGTATGAGTTGAGGACCTTGGAAATCAGCTCTGTCTCTTGGTTTTGAACCATAGTACAGTAACTTGGAAAAGTTTCCGAATTTTGAACATTTCTGCTTTTTGAAGTTTCGGAGAAGAGCTATTCAACCCGTACTGATTTACTAAGCTTCTTTTCGTCTAGCTTTAAGTCATCTCGGGAGAATCAAATTCATTACAAAGGAAAACAATGAAGACAATATTTAGATTATCATTGCTCCCGAGCACGTGACTCTTAAATGTACAAAGCTCAGCTCAAACCCGCAAAGGTTTGAAACACGATGATGTTCTCTACTAACTCCATCCATTACAGTGATGCAATCGTTCGAGGAGTTTCAGCTGAATTAAATACTTATGAGCAATACGTATTAAATATATGATTGCTTGAAATTAGACATTAGTTTACGCTCAGTTTATTTACAAAAAGTTTATTCAAAGCTATGTAGGATTTACACGATTTCAGCTATATACGTCAGTTTTAAAAAGAACCCCCAAAACAAAACGGAATTGAAGCTGAAATCTTTTGCAAAACGTCAGCAGTTAGTAGTTATCTTTGCTTCCGCTGAATTCTCAGCGATCTATCAGTCCAGCGTTCTCATCAGCTGTGCCCAACACTGCATGAAACGCACACGATCTCTCTCTCTCTCTCTCTCTATATATATATATATATATATATATATATATATTAAAAATTCTTCATTAATTGGGGAGCAAAGATCAATTCATTACAAATGTAGCCAATGAATTTTATGATTTTGATGCACAATGTGACATATTCCAAAAGTTGGAGGCTTGTCGATCAGAAGCGTAGTAGTTCATAAGATAGCCCCCGACAAATCATTTAAAACATCTCTTCAAATTGCAGCACATCCCATCATAGAATTATATATATATATAAAAAAAATAACGGCACTTCTCCATTATCAACACGCCACTCACCAGTTCACTGACCCTCGTATTGCTCTTTTTTTTTTAGCAGTTATCGACTAATATTATCTGTTTATTTATTTCCCAAATTCGCATGTTTAGTCTCCACCGGGGATCAATTATCAGTTAGTCTCCAGTACCTTCTTTAGTCTTGCCAACTGCAACGCTACCACGGTCAATGACTCTTTTTATTAGATTTTTTGTTTTGTTTTTTTTTTTTTTCCATTTGTTGGGATCAATCATCATTGGTCAAAAAGCACAATAAATGTTGTGGGAGTGATAATCGTTGCTCATACATTCATACGTTTAGTTTTGTTTTCATTCAGATGACCACTGTTTTCTTTCGTTTGATTTTAAAAGATTTTGCAGATGTTTTCTACCTCTACCACATTTCGTTTGTGTTTCCCGGTTTAAAAAAGGATTAGTGCAAAGATAAATAAGTCCCCATTTACAACTGAACTGTCGGAGGCAATTGTTTGTCTCGTTTGAATAATGCAGTAGAATATAAAACACCTGCATGATGTCGCTGTCTTAACAGTAACTTGGCGATTTTATGTTTAGTTTCTGTTTTTAAAAGCGATATGAAATATCTCCCGAACACATACAACACAGAAAAGACTCTAACACACCTCATATATTAACGCTGTTAGTATTAATCAACATGGATTTAAAATATTCATTTTGCAGAATTGCTCCCCCATAACTCAGTTATAACTGTAAATAGATGTTAAATTAATTGTCAGTCTTGACAAGGGACAGTAGCTTCGTTATCATTTTTTCAAAATACAGCACAAGGTCTTCATTCCGTGGATAGAACCTGGATCCCACTCCTTCTAGTTCAATACTCATACACTTCGCTGGATGAAAATTATCCGGGCGTATGAAATAATAACTTCCGATAAAAATCGATTCTCAATCTATGTAGCAAATGAAGGTTAGCTTAAAAAATTTCAAGTAATAAAATTCTATAGGTATTTATCTACTTTTTAACTATGAAAAAATGTGGCACAATATCAAGTTTACTTTGGAATAACCTTACATGTACATGTAGGTCAGGGCAAATAATGTACTGCCCCTTCGTTACTTGCATTTTGGCACGCCGTTAGCACGCCTCTCTGACCTTGATTCTATCCCTTTAATTGTCATGAAGAGGTGCAGGTCTGAGGAGCGCTTCCTCTTGAACTAGACATTTTTGTATTCCAATAAGTGGAATGAGTGACTGGTAAGTATTGGCGAGAACGGTAAACATAGCTGAGGACAGCACAAGTTAAACAAGCTGGTAGGAAGATAGTGTAACGCCAATCTCCCTGGTCTTGTCTTGCAGTACTATGTGAGATATGTGCTCACCTTCTTGGAAGTTTTTTTTCTTTCTAATATCTGATATCGAAGATCAGTACCCCGTAAGGATGTATAATAATGGAAAATATTTTACGCCAGTTTCCCAAGAAAACAAGAACTAGAATTTCCCACACTTTTGTGGAGAGTCGTCACAGGAAAATATATTGCTCTGTAACCTATGTCTAACCTAGCTAGTAAACGTTCTTCTAAATAGTTTGGAACAAGACTACAGTAGCTGGGAGTCCAATGAAGATCAAACCCTCTACACTATCGAAATGCTTTGCTAGACAAGCTCATTGATCATGGTGCAACAATAGTTTCGTCCCCAGGGCTCTTTCCTTTAGATTGATTGTGCGAATAACTACGACATAATGAAGTATGGAGATAGAAGTTTATATTACGTCAACCATCCAAAATTACCTAGTTAATAAGCATAATGCCTTTACTCCTGGTTTAGAATTCCAACGGCTGTTGTTGATGATGAGAAGTAAGGAGATACACGCTTATCGAGCTGGCTGACTTGATACAAAGGCTACAGTAGTACTGCAGACAGTGGGGATTGAACTCACTACGCCAGCGAAACAACCGACGGAATTCGTTTGCTAATCATCGCATAACGCTAAATTATTTATTCTTGCTTAAACTACTACATGTATGTTGCACTCGCTGTAGGAGTGGTTCAACGATATCAGATAACTGCTACACAAGCACTGCAAACAAAAAAAAAAGAACATCACACACCTAGTCTAGTAACGCAATTATTACTACAATAGGTTGTAAGAGTTTTTGAACCACTCCAAAAACTTCGTTAATAGTTCTGTAACTAAAGTCCCCTATTGTTTTGAAGATAATCAAAACCAGAACGTAAATTGCTGCTGCCATTATTTCTTGTATATTTGAACTGCTACTGCTTGTATTATTTTGATTGCTACTTGAACGGTTAGTGCTGAAGTCCCTGTGAACGATCCATGTGCCGTTTCAAGAAGTGCGCTATACGGGTTGAGTGTGTATTAGCACTGCCTTCTCTAAAAACGTGGGGGTTTTTTGTTTGTTTGTTTTTCTTTTGGAGTCGGCTTCCCTGTCTTCAATATTTACCGACCCACTAACTCTCTTTTGCGTCTTTTGTTTTTGCTTTATTCAGTCGCTGAAGTTGATAACTGCTTCCGTGCCCAGATGCTATTGACTTGGGGTTCTCGATCCATGGCGCAGACATCAGGGTCTATCCACGACCTCACTCAACTTAGTGCGATGATGGGAGGTAATATATATTTACACACCCACGGACGAAAAATATGACGTCAGGATTTTCGCAATGCTGGTAGTTGTCAAAAATCTGTGGTTTCCACAATCTATACTTCAGACACGAAAGTGTACTCACAATGTGGCTCTGCTGAGGTGAGGGTTTAATTTACATACCTATAAATACAGCATATCATCAACGGTCTTTTTTTGGTATCGGTAAATGCAAAACTCCTTTCTCATACGTTTACCTAAACCTACAGATGTTAGTGTTATGGTCATTTATAATTATTTGACATGCCCACAGACACAAAATCATGACTGTATTTCAACTGTAATAAAACGTTGCAAGTGGTGAGACCAAGCCAATTATTTGGGAGAACTGCGACTTATTTATTGACCGGGAAATGCAGCCAGTTTTTGATATCTGGATAGAATGTGGTCTCTACAAGTTATATTACAGATGTTAGAGTATATTCATAAATATACTTTTATTTCTGCAATGAAAAAGGACATTTATTTCACTGTCAAATGGATAAAAATTACGACACAGGTTTTTTTGTTTGTTTTTTTTTATGTGAGAAGTACATACAATTAATATGGTTTATTTGGCCAATGCCAGGAATATCAAAGTGTCGACTTGCCTCTCCAAAACTCAGTGTAATGCGAAAGAGGCTTCTAACGGTCGGGTTATTAATTACCAGAATAATGTTGAATTCGTTGAGGAAAAAAAACATATATATTGCGTACATTTTTTCTCCTTTTGGGTAAATGTTGAAGTACAGTGAATATATCCTTCAGCTTGGTTGATGACTCCACGTATAGAAAGACCGCTATTTATGAATTTTAGCTTAGTTTGACACTAGAATCCCAAATGTGAATAACCATGTGAGAATCAAATTTACTAATCAAATGTAATGGTTCACCACACAAGTTTTTTTTTCAAACCACTACTCCATGACTAGACACGTTGACAAATAGATAGATATTGATAGATCAATGCACGAAAAGTTATGCAAATATAGATAGTTGGAGACTTTATTTTAATGGAAGATTTCGTGCAAAGACCGCAGCTGGTTGAAAGAACATTTCCACTCAACTTCTTACTGTCATTGGTGAGGCAGAAGTTAATTATCAACATTCATTACATTCGTGCCATATCACTCTTTATATTATTTTTGTAATGGTACTTAGTGCTATATTACCAAATATTTCATTGTTTGTGAAACTCCCAGAGCAGACTTCATTATCAAAATTAGTCAGATTTGGAATTCAACATGTGTGAATTTTAGGCATGAATAACAGAGAGAGTGGAAAAAAAGAATTATTCCGTGAATTCATGTTGTGTCAACACGCACTGTCGAATTCTCAGATTTTTTTTTTTGTCAAAATTGAATCTTTGTAATGAAAAAAGTTATTTTTATACAGTAACAAGTATATATATAAATATATATATATATATATATATATATATATATATATATATATATATATATATATATATATATATATATACATTCTCTCTCTCTATATATATATATTCTATATATATATATATATATATATATATATATATATATATATATATATATATATATATATATTCTCTCTATATGTATATATATATATTCTCTCTCTCAATATATATATTCTCTTTTGGAGGGAAATTACCTTTCTAGTAAGGATGTCATTAGAACAGTTGATATAATATAGCTATTAGACTAATATAGCTATTAGACTAAATGAAACACAAGATTTTTCAAAAGGTTGTGGTTATTTATTCGTGATTTCGAGGTATATGACCGTGATTTTGAGGTGTACTTCCGACTGTATAATTTATAATCACCAATGAATTATGGTCCACATTGTTCTGCCAAGTATAAATGACTTTGGGATCAAATCTGACTGCTAGCAAAACATTTTTTTTTTGTTTTCAAGATCAGTGACTAATTAAACTTCAGACTGAGTAGCTATTTCCATTCCTTCTCTCTTTCGACGCTATTGGCACATCAACCATTAAGTTGAGTAGGCTTATCCTTTTTCTTCTTTGGTCAAACTCCTACAATCAAGTTTTTATTTTATTTTTGTACGTAACAATGAAAGATGACTATGTCCAGCGGGAAATGAGTGACATAATACGCAAATAAGAGTGGCACAGTCACATACGCAAAAACTGATGACGAATTCTGACCCAGACCTAAAGCCCAACTCAGGTTGACTTGTTCAGCTGAAGTTAGCACTACCCATAAACAGGGACTATGGATTAAGGACACGTAATTTTGAAATGATATTATGAGGAGAAATAAATTCTTTTTAGGTTAACTTTTTAGATTTTAATGAAGCAAGGCTGTTTGACCATAGCCAAGCTTGTTTTCGTGATTTGAAAAAAATCAGCTAAAGAATCTATGAACGATTCTATTCTAAAATTTTGAATCACATTTCTCTTTTTTGTATACATTTATAACTTTATCTTTGTCTACGACTGAGTGACCAGTCTGCCTTGCTCAAGCGTATATGCAGCTGTTGTGGCCGCATATAAAGAGACGGGAACAGACTTCAGAAGCATCATCAGTGTTGTTGGTGGTGGTGGCAAGTGAAGGGGCAATAATACTGGTGGAAATGATGAACTAAAATGGGAAAAGAATACTTGAGAAGCCATGAGGAGTTTTTCAATGGACTCGTTGGTTGCCTAGTTCCGTCATTTATAGAATAACATAGTTGAGACCAAATCACTTTCTCTGCATCTGGTGAATGTTTTCAGCCCTGACATGCCTTGTAACGGTCAGTCTTCTTTTTTTTTCTTCCTGAAAGACAGCTCCGTTCTACGTAGAGTGACATCAGCCGAATGTCACGCAATGCAAACATCATAGAATAAAATAGACATCTAAATCCCTAATCAAATAGGTCTGCCTCCAAATATCTATCAATCTATTCATCTTTCTATGTACGTATATTAACTCCCGTCTATCGATATGTACTTTGATTTGAACTGTCAAACAAATAAATATCGTATGATTTTGTTCCATCAGAATTTCAAGATAGTCTGCTTGACTTCAAAACCAGCATTCAGATCATAGTATTCGAATATTGATCTCTAGTGTGAGCGAAAAAAGGAATAATGTAGCAACCCTGCTGTGTATTTGTGTATGCACCCCCCACACACATATGTATATATATATGTGAAAAAAAAGGAAAAATTATGTATCTTTAACAAGAGGGTAGGGTGAGAGTGGACAGGAAAAAGGTGATCTGGTACTGGAGTTGATAGGAAGGTTTCCGCCTCTGAAACACATCGATACTTGTATAAAAGATAAAAACAAGAACAGAAAGCAAGATAAGAAGATATTAGAGAGATATTGCAAAATCGTAGTAGTCAACACCCGTGGAATTTCTATGGATTCATCTTACACACACACACACACACACACACACACACACACACACACACACATATTTCAGATGTGAGCACTTTTCAAATAGGGAAACTCGTCCATTATAAGCAATAGAGCAATGTTCTTCAAACTCTGGAACAGAGCATCCTGGTAGATGGGAAACTGTGTGTAAAGAAGACATATTGCTTGAATTCGGTCCTACTGACCATCCAGTTCTGCATAGGGCTGGGGTAAAATGCCAGCCTCTAGGTCTGAAGCAAAAGTTATGATACTACCTCATGGCACTGGATGAGGTTTTGGATACTCTATAGCCAAACTGAAGACTTATAATACAAAAAAACAGCTGTCTGTGGAT
>OY735209.1:38790569-38830569 GCA_963457665.1 Thysanoteuthis rhombus | reverse complement strand
GGCGAATCCTATGGAAAGTCTATGTCCAACAACGGACGTTGAAAGACTGATGATGATGATGATGATGATGATGATGATGATGATGATGATGATGATGATGATGATGATGATCCAACGTTGTTATACTTAGGTGACCATGAGAGCTGAAATTGGCTTGATTCCAGCAAACAGACTCTGTAGTGGCCAGTGGGATATGTAAAGAGAAAAACATTACCTCTCACTCGTAGCGCTAGCCACTTCCTTTTAAATCTGGGAATACTTTTTCTTTTCTGCGGTTGACAACGTGCATGATAGATGACGAACCGGCTTTTCATTCCCATCATCCATTTTATGAGCCATCACTCTCCCTATTCTGTAGGTAGGAATGTGAACGGGTACAAAAATCGGTTTTGAAGGGTCAATTGTGTCAACAAAGGCGCTGATTTTCTTGCTACTTAAGAAAACCTTTTTTCTGATTTCAATCCAGCATCCTGGTTTTTATTACGAAAAAAAAAAACCATATATTATTCTAACGGGACAAAAGGTTCATTAGAGTGAAGGGATTATTGAACGATATATATCTTCCTGGCCTATCCCAAAGCCAATGAAGGTCACTCTTGGAAAGAAAAGCTGACATTTTGTCTTTTTTAATTTTAGTTCTAACTTATCCAATACAGAGACCACTTGAATATTTTATTTCTTTCTCTAAATGTTCAATTCCACATTTACATAGTACTTTTTAGCAAAAATACGAAGCATGAACATAGGAATACACTATCATTATTATTATCATTGTTACTACTATTATTATTATTATTATTATCTTTATTATTATTATTATTATTATTATTATTATTAACGCTCTTTTATTCAGGCTTGAGCACTCTTCCAGTGAGGTGACTCGTTCATTATAAGCTCATGCAATACTTCTCTAACTTAGAAATAGAACACTCTAGTGCATGAGAAATTATGCATGTCTGGATATATTGCTTAAATTCAACCTTACTGACCATTTAGTTCTGCGTAGGACCGAGGTAAGATGCCAGTCTCTGGGTCTGAAGCGAATGTTTCGATCCTACTCCGTGGTACTAGATGGGATAATGGATAGTCTATAGCCACACTGATGAGTTATTATGTAACGAAACCGCTGTCTGTGGATAACTCAATATTTTTTATATATATATATATATATATATATATATATATATATATATATATATATATATATATATATATATATATATATATATATATATATATATATATATATATATATATATATATATATATATATATATATATATATATATATATATATATATATATATATATATATATATATATATATATATATATATATATATATATATATATATATATATATATATATATATATATATATATATATATATATATATATATATATATATATATATATATATATATATATATATCGTGAGATGCTAGCAAAAGATCTGCCACGTACATCAAAGTTTTAGTTTATTCCTGTGGAATAAAACTTTTAGTAATATTTAAATGGATAGATACGTGGATATCGGATCTTAATCATCCGGAAGAGAGCTAGTGCAGAACTCACAAGATCTATATCTTTTTTTCATCTCCAAAGACTAATGTGAGTAAAACATTATCTAAAATCCCATCACATAAGCTATGGTGGCCATAGATCTAGCCGTCCTTGACTTGTGATAACCCAGCTGAACAGACATTTAGTAGTCCGAGAAAGTAGAAATTTTCAGGTAAGTGTAAATGCAGTCTGACACACAATCAACGACTGATTTTTGAAAATTATCCAAATAGAACACCGAACTAAAAATCTATTTTGGGATGATAAGATTTTCAAAAATTACTAGCTAGAACGTTACTTTAGGGTCTAATCAGTGACCACAATGTGGTACCTATATATGTGGCTGTTCTTGAGCTTCCCTTACACAAACGGACGGACACTTGGGGAATTAAAATGAAAATAAATGTATTGGTTAAGGGCAAACATAGCTGGATATGAAGAAAATAAATAAGAAACCAAATCAACACAAGCATACATTTTGAATTGAACGCCAAGAAAACTGGTACGCGAAAAACCTGTTCCTGGGTAGAGATAGCGAGCATCGAAACCCGGTGCTTATAACTGTGACTGTTCTTGAGTTGTGCTGACACAAATGGATAGATTGTCCGAATTAGAGATGGAAAAAAAATCATGCTAAGTGTTTATTTGGTTACAACGACGACGCCACAATGCAAGAGGAGGATTAAGACAGGCAAACCATGTTATGATTTACTGACAAATGTATAAATAAAATGATATCATTCACCTTTGGCAAGGCAACAATAGTGATATTGTTTAGAGCAATAGAAAAGAAATTAAAATTTAAAAAAAACATCAGCTCAGTCAAATGATTGACAAAATATAGGTAAATGAATGTAGAGAGTATCGTTTGAGCTGCACTCTTACAATAAGATAAAATAGGATGGTAACCTCTTGCTGCACTTAAGTCCTCTGATGGACTCAAGCCTTAATAAAAGATTTTAATTCTAATATGAAACCTTTAAAACATCTTAAAACTGATGAAGGTCTCTTTTTGCTTACGTTATATTTTACCAAGGAAACCAGTCACGTGATAAATGTAAAAAAACATTATATGATTGCATTACATTCACACACAGTTTTTAGTCCAATCTTCAGACTTCATTCGCATAATAAACTATTTGATATTCAAGAGGATTGATCAAATAAAAGGATTGTTAACGTTTTAGAAATGAGCGCGGAACATGAAAGGATACCTAGGAGGCTCCTATCCCTTTCCCTTTCGATGTGAAAGGATGAAACTTTTCGAAAACATGTGGAATAGATTAAAACTAACTTAGAAAAAGTCTTCAGGTTGCATTTTCTATAGATAATCTTTTTTCGGAAAGAGTGACCCCTCCCACTGGCCTGGAGGGTTAACATTTTTTAACCTTCTATACAAGTGGATGCGATTGGATCTGCTCCAGGGTTTGGGGTCCAATATACGATGTGTGTCAGATGCCAACACAGACTCCTAATTTTCTTAGCTCTGTAGCTTATGAAAATGGTCCTTCTCTCTTAACCTCTTTCAATTCGAATTTTAACCTATTTCGATTCGGATGTTGATATCTTATCCCTATTAAAACGGGCTATTCTTAATGCCGAAATCAACTAGGGAAAGGTAAAGAATACCCCATCCCAGTGATTCACTAATCAAATCGATAGAAATATAGAACTATGTATACCTATACCTACTTAACAAATGAAGGGGAAAAAGTAAGAAAAATAATCCATTATTAAGTCACAACTGTACATGACATCAACCAATTTTCATGTGATTGGAGATTTCTGTTCATTTTCTGTCTATTCCCATTATTACGTCACGACTCTTGATGACGTCAGCACATTTTTCGTGATATGGAATTTCTTTGTCGATATTCTTTTTATATATAAGTGGAAGAAGTAAAACATATAGAACATATTCAAATTAATGAATTAATATCATACTTTTAACCTTTTCCTGGCCCTGTCTTCGGGATCAAAGTGTAGTATCTGTTCCACGGCATAGACCGAGGAGTCGATACTGACACTTGCCCGTTGAATAGGCCGGAGATTGGGTGGAAGTTGGTATCAAAGACCGAGTGCACCGGTGCAAACGTTGGCCAATGAGGTTACACTGAGGCTGCGTTTGCTAAGCGCATCGGAGGCCTTTGGACTCGTCCTTAGGCTCTCCCATTATTACTCGGCCCAGCTTTCGCAGGTAACTGCGTCAGCTGGAGCCAATTTTGGGGGAGTTGATAACTATTTCTTCCCACATTAAGCCCGACCTTGTGTCACATATTGCTGTGGTGGGACAGTGATTAAATAGGATATTCAAATTAATGAATTTCGATATTTCTCATTTTTTGTTGTTTTCCAACCAAACTCTGTCAACAGAGGGTTCATAAAAAATATATAATCTACCTGAAAGGAAGATATTCTCAGAAAACGTGTGAAATAGATTGAAATTAATTTAGAAAAAGGCTTAAGGCCTCAACTTTTATGACCCCCCTTCCCCAAAAAAATTACCCCTCTCCTTTGTATTCTAAGGGTAACATTTCCTTATATTTGTATGCAAGTAGAAGTGAGTAGATTGGTTGTGAAGTAAGGGTCCAATTGACCATGTGCGGCTGATACAAAACTGGACTTTTCCAAGCTTTTTTTTTTAAAGTTATGTTCATTGTGCATGTACGCATGTCAGATTCAGTTGGACATACGACAATGTTTTGATGCTTTCCATGGTGCTTCAGACAAATAGACAAACAAATGCACACAGACAGGCAGACTGACAGGCGATGTGAAACTTCTTCATATTTATATTGCCAGTATTGTCATTCCTCTGTTAGAATTTGGGGATGTGGATCTTAAGTGTCGTGCACGCAGTTGGGCATTGGTCAGTTCCTTGCATACTTTCTAATGCCAATAGCTTAGATAAACGACATCGTTTTGCCTTTGGGTGAATGTGTCAAGCAGGCTCCTAGTTAAGCATTTTGGGTTAGGTTTTACGCCCTTTTTAACCCTCTGTCTTAACACTCTCTCTACTGTTCTAGAACATATTCAGTTACCTTTCTTTGATTTGTTATATTCTTTTTTTATCAAATGTGATGTCAATATTTTTTTCATGTATGATGTTAAATGAATATTAAATGCATGCTTCAAATCATTGTGTTTTTACTGGCAACTAGTTTTGCCCATAGTATTTTATAATGGAGAAATGCTTAATGCAATGAATAATATGTTTTTTGGCCAGTCGTGTCAGTTTTAAGTTTCACATAGAAATACTATCGCATTTTTTAGGCTTAGACAAGTGCAATTACTATATTGTTGCATGACTTAATCATAATAACATGAAATTCATAAAACCAACCAAAATGCAGAATGTAGTATAAAGTGTACCACAGGGAGCAAATAGTACAAATGCTGTATTAAGATACCAATTTGACAGTCCTGTTCTTGATTGCTGTTTATCTTGCAAATCTCTCTGTAACTACCTTTACCATCTCCTATTTATGCTCTTCAGGATAACCCAGTATCAATTCATATAGAAAGCAGTCGTTATAGAATTTGGCACTTGGCAAAAATATTTAGTTACAATTTACAACCTTAGGGTGATCTGTCGTTCATTGATTCTTTTCAGTTTAGTTCTCCGTCCAACACACTGGACTATACCATTTGAAGTTGATGCGAATGTCTCCAATCTACAATTTCAAAACAATGGCCTCATCTGTTTAGTTTGGGCTACATATCCTTACCTTGAGCTACTTCTCAAAATATTCATATTATTGGTTTGAAAAAGAAATCTCAAGAACATTGAAAGCTGAACTTCTAATTATTGCTAAAAAAAAAAAAATAGAGCCTCTGGTAAAGAAACGTTTTTTTTTTCGGGGGGGGGGCAGGAATAATGTTCACGATTGAAATTGCAACAGCAAACTCTTATTTAATAGCTGAAGCTATTGATCCGTACAGAGTGGGTGGAGGACTTGGTCTCATTCAGTCGCTGTTACACAAATGCTGAATCTAATTTCTGCAATTTGGCCATCTCACTTATGCCACGTCAACCCGTCTTTATTTGCAAATAATGAATGATTCGCCCTAAAGTTATCCTTTCTTACAAGATCAGGTAATTGTGAAACCAAGTCCAACATTTAGGGTTGTTTTTGTTTTTTTCCAGCATAGAATGAACAACAACGAAAACAGCAGTAATCTAATTTGACTTCATTCAAACGTACCATCACCACCACCACCACCACCAACAACAACAACAGCAACAACAAAAGCAACAATCTCACTAAATTCATTGTTTGTCTGATTGAAATCACGACTTGATAATAAGCAGCAACTGAAGTGACGAGTCTTGTAAATTTACAAAGATTTGTATTCAAAATACGCCAGGCCTTATTTAATCTTGATAAACAATACATTCATTATTGAACATCTATCAACCAAGAGTATGAATTATCACTCTGAGTACAAATAACACAAATTAACACAACTCTGATGAAGAGCTCAAACCCAAGACAACTCAATAAGCCTTCCTCATGTGCTATTCTGAGGGAAGAGGAGCAAAATGGTTAATGATGAAGCTTCCATCTTACCTGATGTATGATGACTATTTCCTATTAGTTGTATTGGTATCAAGATAGAAAGATATATGGAAAATTTACCATAGTATTCGATGGTTACTTAGGAGGCCCATCTACAAATGGATACAGGTATGGGAAAACAGGTTCCATAATACACAACTTCGGAGCACACATAGTACAACAGTCATTATTGTCTAATGAAAGAAATGTTAATTCATCCATTCACTGAAGAATGCACAACAGGCTGATGGTCTCAAATAAGGATCAATACAGTCAAAATAATTATTTTTGTGCGTCAGAGATGCATTGGGAAGATGAAACAATCGTAATATCTAAATACAACTCACGTATTAGTGCCAGCGGTCCCCAATTTCAGATATGAAAGATTTGTATTGTCTTTTCAAAGGCATCCGCCAAATAAATTTAAAAAATCAGACAAGTATGCCTGCAGTAAGAGCCAAACTAAGTCATCATGTGTCAAAGACCTTTTACTTTATGCCTGGACAGAGTGGACACCACATCAGCCATCGATGTACAGGAGAAGGTACAGTGGTGAGTAATGCTAATGTCTTTCTTCAAGGAGGGAAATAACAAGTTGATATAGAATGTGAAATCATTTATGATGTACCAGGGACAATATGATGATACAATGAACAAACTCAGGCAAGCTGGATACATTAATCATAAGGCCACTTCACAACAATTTATTCATCCATAAACTTTACCTCTAACTGAAAGTACAGCACAGTACCATTTCCTACCCGTGTACAATTACTATTATGGAATCACTCGGTGTCAACTACAATTTTAAGCGAAGTGAACATCTAGATCCTGTCATGACTGATTGAGAACCATAACCATCTGATTTTCTGCATGTTATCTGTTTCAAATGCAAGGTGTCTTCCTGCAGCATAAGATCAAGTCAACAGCATTGCGAGACGACTTGTTTTCATTGTCGTGGAGAGAAATGCAAAAGTGTGGACGAATTCAAAGATGTTGATGATCCAGATTTTGACAAAAATGTTTTACATATTCGTTTTCAGAAATTGACGATGCACAAATCATGCAAAATATGGCTTTGAACAAACGCTCTGAGATATTTTGGTATTACTTGATTCGTTCAATACAAAGTTAACACATAATAGTTCTTTTCATGACTGGCATATATAAAAAAGAACTCTTTCTTTGATAGCTAACATCGACAGTACCCCGGGACTTTTTTGGGAAAACTGACTTTTTTCAAGTTGTGTGACAAATTTGCTTAATATTTTACTCGACTCTTTGGCTGTTCTTACACATATCTTACCAACTCGAAAGTTGTAATAGTGACACTAGCACACAGTTGTATTCATAAATTTGAAAAGAGCCTGTGAATCACTTTCAAAAGTTTGAGAGATAAATTTATAGAGCTACTGCTGCAAAACAACGGCTCTACCCCCAAGAAACTTTCACGAAACTGTGATTATATAGCCATACCTTGTTTCAGGATGGAAGCATCATTTCCACCAGAACTTTTGGAAAAAGTTACCTTCGTTTTGAATATAAGTACGTCTGTGGTCCAATAACACGTTTTTTCCTTTTTACAATAATCTCATTGACTGATGCAAAGATATTCTCTATAATTCTTGACATAATCTTTTTTTCATCTTGGAGAAGGCTTCATCTCTAGTTTCAATTCTACTGTCATTATTTTGTCATTACTGCGATGATCATCAATGTAGAACTTTATCAGGAGCAATAAAAACGTCAACGACTCCACTCTTTTCCGCCATTGCCTCGTTAATGTGTCTTCTTCATAGTCCCCACAACACTAGTTACATGTTACATCCTGTAATCCACAATTATCAAAATTTGACTAATTCTGGGATGAAGAATTAAAATCGTTGGCGGCGATTATCGACAATTAATTACGCATGCGTGCTGGACACGGCTCTTCCTGTCGGCCAATTTGGAAAGCTATGAGCGCAGATCCAAGACAATTACCGCACGTCCAATCTTCGGCTTCATTGAGCGAGAAACAGGGACTGGTTGATGAACAAGCTCAGAGCAAAACAAAGTGCCCAGAGTAGTTATACGTATTCGTTCAGCGCTCCGTAACAAAATAACCTACAATCACGACAGGATGTATACTGTATATACCCGTATATAAGTGATTAAGTCATTATTGTGTTTATGATATTTTTGTTTCAGACCTGTGTATAAGTAGCAATTCATCTTTTCTGAATACTGATCGCAACTCCATTTGAAATAGCGCTAGACCCCCCGATCTAACAAAGAAAAAAAAATGAAAACTGAATTACTAAAATAGCAGTTAGTTTCATCATCGTATAAAATGTCAATATTGAATAAAATGAACCGAGAACCATGCAATGTCCTCATGAAAGGATCATTCTAAACATCACATGTAGGAGACCACAAGACAGCAAAATATAATAGGGGGAAAAGTCTGCATGATCATAGAATCTGTTAGAAAAGTCAAATGGCAATGAACTGGTCATGGAGCAAGAATGACAGATAGCCACTGGGCATCACAACTCACAACCTTGATCCCCAGAGAACACGTGCAAAACCGAAAATATAAGGTTTCGAGGTGAACTACACAAGTTCAGATAGTATTGACTCCACGACGCCGATGGTGAAGAGGTCTGGCGAATCCTGGGGAAGGTCTAGGTCAAACGATGGACATTAAAAGAATGATGATGATGGTAATGATGATAATGATGATGATGATGATGATGAAGGATATGATGATGATGATGATGATATAATTGCAAATACTGGCAAGAAAACGTTGTCATCTTTTTTTCTATCTGAAATTGATTCAGCATTTCTTCCAACGAAAACTGGTATGTTTAGACGGTAATATCAAACGGATATGTATGATAAAAATGTATTGTTATGTCATGCAATCTAATCAGCATGAGCGCGCTGTGTTAGATCTAGGTTTGATAAATAATTCACACGTGTTCTTGAGCAGCTTCCTTTTGGGATATTCTGATCACATTGTTCAATTTTTGTTAACTCTTGTCCCCTGATAATGTGCAATATTTTTCATTTGTTGATGTGTAAAAGGTTTAGAGATTGGCTTTTTCTCCCTTCAAACTTTGCTTTTGACCTTAACAGTCGTATTTTGGAATTTACCCTTTCCCAATTCTGAAGCATAATGGTGTTCTTTGCGTGGATGCATAGGGTAGCTGCAGCAAGGGAGAGAACGAAAGACGCTGGACTCATGTGGATGTTCAAAATCGAACGATTTTTTTTTTTTAAAGACTAAACAAAATCCTCACTCAGAGAGAGGGAGGGACAGAGATAAAGAAAGAACACGTGATAAAGAGACAGAGATAGCTTGGCGACAGAGGGAGAAAGATTGAGAGTTCAATGTCTTTCTATTGCCACCGGCCAGGGGCCAGCGGTGGCTCGTAGACCAACTGTCTACCTACTATCGTCTGCCTACTTTAGTGGTCCCTCTTAGTGACCAACAATTGGTTCCTTTTTAAAGGTAAGGGTCACTTTTCTCATGTTATCTCTTTTGCTAAATTCACTTACCCTATTCTTTCACCCGAACTAGATGATCATTTACGCTTTTCTCTTTTTTCCTCCCACTTTCTTTTGTTTTTCATGCAACTAAACTCACTGCCTATTTTACTTACTACTGCTTTTAGAATCTTCACACACCATCCTCTTTTTATCAACCTCTTTTCACTTTCTTTCTCGTAATATCTTTTTATTTAAGTGGCAGTAGCTGGCTATGTGTCAGCGAGGTTTCCAAGCGACCACGCTTTATCTTGTCAATAAATCTACTTACAATGTTCCTGTAGTCCTTTTGGCGCCTGAAAACGGGTTATCCTGTAATAACTCATCTTTGACCGAGGATTTAATTATACTTCACTTATACCCATGCCAAAAGTATCTTTAAAAATGTGATCTCTAAGATGAAATATTTAAGAATAAAATGAAATATCCAATAAAAGAGCCCCATCAGCCCTCATATTGTAACAATTGTACATCAAAGGAATTTTCGTACTTCTATTCACATTCAAGAAGAAAAATATTCCACGAAAAAAAAAAAACAACAGCTACGTATGAATTGGAATTAACTGAAGAATCACTAAAGACCAAAGAGTAAAAAGGTTTTTTTTTTTTTTGTGATTTACGATTTGAATGCAATTTACCGTTACAAACAAGACCCCTAAATGAAATATCCTATCATATTTCTTCAGAGTCTAGTATATTCTGGTAAAAGCAATCGTCAATATATTGCTACACGCTTAAAAGTATGATGTGTACAGCCGGGAGATTATTGGAGATTTCAAAAATGTTAGCATTTTTGAGTGATCTCCAATCCAAGTTTCCCTGGAATCTTAGACCTTTCAACATCAGGGACATTCTGGTTCACTACCAAAAGCAGTACAAGCCACAAACCACCTGAATTCTATGTTTGGATGGACAACGTCACACGAGAGACACTGGTTGAACCCTGATGCACCCACAGCACTTCAATAAGACCTCATGAAAAAATGTCTCAGCTCTAGATAAGAAGTCTGAAGCCTTCAGCTGTCTTTGGCAAAATAGGCAAATTTAAAATATCAATGTTCTGATGAAAGAAATAGACTTTGATGGAAATAATAACCATTTTAAATATTTTTCAGACATAATAAATCAGGAAATAATATCAATCACTCAAAAACAGAGGAAAGTTTTCATAATGTTATCCATGAAAAATGTTATGCAAGCAAACTTCATAGTTCAGATGTATTGGATAGAAGTAAGTTTTTCATAATTGTCAATGTAACATTTTCCTGGAGTATATACGGTATGTAAGCGATTGGATTAAAACCCTTCTAGATATAGATATGTAATAAGAGTACACTACATTGTTTTAGCCGAAGTGAACAGCTTCAAGTTTAAAGGAGACAATTTCCAGGAGTATAGTTACATCCAAGAAGGGTTCTGGATGAAGAGAACAAGTTGTGAAATTTCTAATGTTTTATACATACGCTGGAACAACGAAACAAATACAATGCGAAGGAAATTGATTATAGCTTGTTTTTTTGCATCAACCAAGAGAAGTCATTTTTAAATATTTATATATATATATATATATATATATATATATATATATATATATATATATATATAAAGATGTTGAAATGCATGGATTAACAAGCTAAGCCCCGGATTAATGTGGCAGTGTCACTTCCCTTCGAATTATTTAGGGCTGGTCTGCCCAAGTAAATAGCAATCTCTTTCCTTTCTAACTCCCGTCTTGATATAGCCTCCCCAGTAGTGTCATTCCATCGATGGTTTTATCTTCTAAACTATGTATCGACCATAAAAAAAGGAGTTTATTGGTTAAAGTAGACCCCTAACGCAGATTCAATCAACAATCACAGCTAATCAATCACTTTTGTTTCAGTCTCTAAGATTGTACAGAAAATATAAAAACATTTCTAAATTACAAATTGTCAGTCTATTCTATGAAAGATTCAACTACACATAGTTCGCCTACATCTGACACATCAAATGTCGACGGATTGGTACTTCCTTTTTCACAGCAAAACTTTTCATCCACCTTTTGCCAAATCGTAGCTCCTGTCTCCTGTAAGTGTTGCGCTGATCCGCTTAGCAGTCGAATAACGGACAACATCAGCACTTGCCTGACCTACACATAGACTTTTCATGATCTTCAGTTCGATTATTTTCATAAGGATTCCATCAAGAGCGCCTGATAAGGAATGATGGTTTGAAAATTTGTTAAGCAAACCATTTCACTAGTGTCGAAAGTTCGATGTTCCCACTTCCACGGCTTTCTACCCAACTATAAAAATAATAACCCACTCAAAGACGGACAGTTCCAACTATTATTGGCAAGTTATAAAAATCAATTGCCAACAGTCAAGAGACACTTTTAAACGTTGTTGTTGGGTTTAGGTGATTTTTATAATCACTAAACACTCTGTATTAGCACTTTGCACAAAATTTCCTGTGAAGGGGTGCTATCTGCAACGTGATTTAACTCCATGAATTGATCCCTTAGTTTGTGTTCAATAGAATTCACGCTTATCTTATTTTTTTAAAAATCAGAATTATTTTATTGATCACTGCTCAATAGTCGTCAATGTATTTGGAGGGGAGGCTCAGAGTGGCAAAATGGTAGGGGGCTGTCGTCGTGCAGATGGTTAGTAGAGCGGCAAGTACTATCATTTTTGTTTATTTATTTTCAGTCTACGATGTTTCCAGGATTGCCCCGGGGAAAAAAGGAGCGGGAAAAGTACTATCTCCCTCTCTCTCTCTCTCTCTCTACACACACACACACACACACACACACACACACACATATATATATATATATATATATATATATATTTGCTCTTGGCAAAGAACATCTTGGTCATTGTAGAGACTTGAAATTTCTCACTCATATTCGACTCAGGAACAAGGCACGATTTGTCAGTCTTGATCCTACCCCGAAAAGGTTCTAGAGGCCGGCTCAATCTGCAATGAATGTTTACCCTAAATTGATCCCTTTTTTGGCGTCCACCACAATTTTCTTCTATTTATTTCACTAGTAACAGGAAATATGCTGACCTTTGACCCCCATCCGTGATCTCAGTGTCAGACCCAAATACATATCTGATTGTGTCCATCAGAATTCAGCTTTGCTTATCTATCTATCCATCAATCTTTCTTTCTTTCTATCGATCTATCTATCTCTCTGGGCAGGGTACGTATAGGGTGGGGGGGGCGAAGCAAATCCAACCTTCCAAAAAAAGAGGGCACTCTATTCAGGGGTTGCCAAGAAAGGATCTGTACACCCCCAGGGGTCCCCAAAACGAGAGGTTGGGGCCATTCATATTTTTTCCAAAAAGAGGATATTGCCAGTGTTGCCATTTTCGGGTTCTCGCGCTAAATCTAGCGTATTTCATGTTTTTACAGTATGGAAAAGTGGCAATATTTTGTAATTGAGGAGTCGGGAAGGTTATTACCGCATGATCGGTTATTAGGGAGGTATGTCAAAGACTTCATTGAATTTAACAGCTGAATCTAGGAGTCGATTCATACATTCCTTTGCAGTTCTTGTCTTTAATGGATTTATGTTATTACGATTTCATTACAAAATATGAGCTGTGTCACCTACAAAGTCTTCTTCAGATGATGTCTCTGTTGTTAAGCATGGTTTCGGGGCTGAAGTATCATTACCATAAAATCCAGCGTACTCTAGCAGTATCGTATGTTACCACTATTTTTTTTTTTGTTTCCTATACAGTGTAGGAAAGATGAAATGAAACCATATCATATATACCCGTGTTCACTCTCATCATGAGCCCAGGAATGAAACATTATAGACAGTCAAGGAAGCGTGCAACATTATCCAATCTGAAATGATTTGCGTTATTAGTTTTTTAAGCTGGTAGCTCAGACCAAAAATATCATCGTAAGTATTGTGGTATTTTTCGACACTGATTCCCTTCATACGATCGGTAATCTCGAAACGACTTTCAGTCTGATGTCTTCCTCTTCCAACCAACAAGACATCACTGCTGTTAATCCCTACTCTAATATTGATGACAACACCACTTTCTCATTGACAACCTGACTTCAAATCTGTCACTGAGTTCAAGAGAAAAACCAAGCAATATAGCCACTACTCACTCTGTGATGGCCTCCAAACATGGAATAAAAAAACAAAAAAGCAGTTTTTTGACGTCTGATTATTATACTCTTTTTACATCCGTGTCTCTTTCTCCACTTCTTTTACACAAATTTTCCCCCCCTCCTTATCTCTTATTGTTAATTCCTTTTTGTGTCTTGTTCGACTGTGCTTTCTTCTTTCTTCTCCTCTAACTCAAACATATATTCTTTTTCAAGCACAATCTCTCCTTTTCCATTTCTTCTTCTTCTTCTTCTTCTTCTTCTTCTTCTTCTTCTTCTTCTTCTTCTTCTTCTTCTTCTTCTTCTTCTTCTTCTTCTCCTTCTCCTTCTCCTTCTCCTTCTCCTATGACCTATTCTCTTTTCTTAATGGTTTTTCTCTCTCCACCAATCTACCCTCCCTTGATTTTCAAAACAATTCTCACAGATGTCATCATCTTCCTCTCCCCTTCATTATCAAGCATTTTTCTGCCTCTTCCCTTTTCTCTTTCAACATTATTTATTACTTTCATTCATTGAAATACTCTTGTGATCATTCTCCCCCTCTATTCATTTGTTATCGTTTATTATTCCTCTTCCCTTTAATATACATTGATCTATTTAATTGATTGTTCTCGTCTTTGTTGCTATGGTCTCAGCGTTTGTTTGTCAGTTGTACCCTCTGGTATTTACCAGGTGACTGTTATATTCAGTAATGTTCAAGGAATCTCAGTCCGAGTCCATTATTGGGTTAAACTGTTCTCACTCAACTATTTATGTTGAGAGAAATCTTCGTTGTTAATCCATCTTTGTAATGCCGTCTCTACTCGCTCCGCTTTCTCCAATCATCATCATCATCATCATCATCATCATCATCATCATCATCATCATCTCCTTTACCTCCATCATCACCATCATCAAAAGCAACATCTACAGCTTTGCCTACTCCCATTTAATATCGCCATCATCATCTCCTCTCCCTTCACCTTCATCCACTTCCCCTTTGAACTTCATCTTCATCTTCCTACTCATTATCATTATCGTCATCCCTCCCTATTTAACATCCCAGCGTCGTTGTCTTCTTCTTCTTCTTCTTCTTCTTCTTCTTCTTCTTCTTCTTCTTCTTCTTCTTCTTCTTCTTCTTCTTCTTCTTCTTCTTCCACTAAATCGATATTGCAATTGAATTGTTTTTTTTTTATTAAGGCTCTGTGCTTTGATAGACCCTCCTTCCCCCGATGATATTTTCATTCACTATTTTTATTCTTTTGAAAATATACTCTGGGAACTCGAAGACAACCGAAAACAATTTTTACCAGATGCTGCGAATGTCATACTTAAGACTTATCATCAAATTTTTTCTTTTAACTTCTTATTTTTTTATATCATCGTTTGTGAGGTTTCAATTTCTCGTAAATTATATGACAGCGTCCTTGACGACTTTCTCAATATCAAATACCTCCTGTCAGAGCACAAAGATATATTAAAAAATACAGAACGGTGACCTCAAGATGAACCTTGTTTTTTTATGCATATTTTCCGATTGTTCATTTATGATCTTGTTAAAGCTTGCATACGAATATTGCATCTGAACTAACTAATGTGTGAGCAGAAACAAAAAAACAAAACAAAACAAAGTCATGCGGTGATCGCACGGGTTAATATCTGAAAATAATCTTATCAATATTTCTTCCAACCAATCGAGACATAATCTCGAACCTTCCTGACACGAAAGAAAGACTGGAGTTTAGCATCATTGAGAAATAAACACCATAGTGCCATCCATAGTAATCCACTTGGAATCTTTCAAACACATCACTGCGTCCCTTCGACTTTCGAAAAAAAATGTTTGCATAGTCCTCAGCTGCTTCCTCGTGTCTCATGAAATCTTGTCCATGGTCTGAAATTTCTAGGAGGGTAAATTAGGAGTCATTGTCATCATAAGTCTTTCAACTCCCGTCGTTGGACATAGACCTTCCCCAAGATCAATCACAATTTTTCTATCATGGGCGTCACAGAGCCAATATTTTCTGAATTTGTTTAGTTCTTTTCTCCATCTTGTATTCCGTCAGCTTCAGTTTCGCAAGTGATCTTTTGGGATCCATGTTGTGAGTCGTGATGTCCAATGGCTGTCTGTCATTCTTGCAACATGACCTGCCCATTGCCATTTAATTCTTTAAATAGATTCTATGTTGTCTCAGACTCCTGTTTTCCCCCTGGTATACAGTGATGTCTTGTGCACAGGGGACCATATATGGTGTGCAAGCTCGAAAAACGTGAGCCCATGTGATGTTTAGCAAAAAGAAACAAAACAAAAAACGGAAAAAAACACACAAAACATGAAGAATGAGTCGTTTAGTCCATGTGAATGCATAGCAGAGACTTTTATTCTTCATTGAAAGTGGTTAGTTCGATATAAAAAAAGAAGCAAACGTTGTTCTCAATGCACCCCCAGGGTTTTCCGATGGCTTTCGTACCAAATTGTTCTTAACATCATCATGGAGAACCGGACATGTTTGATAACCAGCTGCAAGTGGTACGAACAAAATACTCGCTTAAACAATCTAGAAATACATAGTTTTCTGTTTTTTAAGAATTTAAGAGGACGGAGATTAATCTGAAAAATAACCATCTGCCCAATAGCTAAGGCTCTTCGAATAGCCGACCTGTTGTTCGAACAGAATATATGCTGAGGTGGATTAGTTTTTCTTTTCTTTTTTTTTTTTTTTTCGTACGGAGAGAGTAGTGCCAGAAAGATTCAAGAAGCTCAGATGGCTCGCCAATTCTGTTTTCAACCCGGTAGATATTTGCATTATATAAATATATATATATATATATATATATATATATATATATATATATATATATATATATATATATATATATCATCATCATCATCAGTCTTTTAACGTCAGTTGTTCGATATAGACCTTCCCCAGGATTCGCCACACTCCTCTATCATGGGCGTCGCGGAACCAGTACTTTCTTAATTTGTCTAGCTCGTCTCTCCATTTAATATTCTACCGGCCTCGGTTGCGCATGCGATCTCGGGAGATCCATGTCGTGAGTCACAATTTCCATTGGCTGTCTGCCATTCGTGCAACATGGCCAGCCCACTGCTATTTGAGCATTTTTATGGATTCTATGATGTCCCTGACTCTTGTCTCTTCCCATATGTACTGTGCTGTCTTGTGGTCTCTCCATGTGAGGCAAAGTATAATTTTCTCATGTTCACGTTGCATGGTTCTCTATTAGCAGATCTGTCTCTTGGTTAGGTTCCATGTTCCAGCTCTGTAAGTGACTATTAGGAGGATGCATTGGTTATACACCCTTAATTAAAGGATTAATGGGATCTTTATATTTTTGAAGGTTGAGCTTGTTCCGCTCAAGGCTTGCCATCCTAAGGTGATTCTTCGCTTGATCCCTTCTTCTTTTGAGGGTCTCATAGAAAGTTGTTGTCCTAGGTTAATGTAGTGATCCACTTCCTCCAACTCTGCAATACCATATCAAATATTCAATGTTAAACATCCATTCGGAATAATAAGATTTTTATCTTAATTTCTCAAACAAAGTAATGTCACTATTTTTAGGCTAGATATTCTTTTATTCATATTTCATTGCTTCTGTTAGCATGCTACGAACTGAATATTGAAGGATGTAGCTATACGTCTAAATTTAATTACGTCTCCTTGTATGTTTGATTTTTTTTAAATCCAAACTTGATCGGTGGGGCGCTGTCTGAGTTAGATGGTCCTCCAAAAATAGACAAGACGGATTCGAATCCGTCTTGTTCTATTTTGGGAGGCTCATTTAACAGCTTATTTCTATCTTTCCGATTTCTGCTGCATATTCACTGGTCATAGAATGTGAGTAACGATCCGAGTGTTGCAATAGAAAATCGAATGAAATAAAATCTGGTAAAAGGACTAACACAAAGATTGTTGTTTCAATTCTTAAAATCTGAAATTTAGCTCGCGTGAGTTATTTGAAAATGTGGTGCCTTTGCTGACTGAGCCACGAACCTTTTCTATTTTACCCTACCTTGGGCGGTGAAAACGGCAGTATGCTCTCTTGGCAAATGAAATTCGAAGGTAAAGAGATAATGAAAAAATCAATAACTTCATTTAAACATCGATAATTTGCCAGCGCTGTTTGCAGCATCATGTAAATCAGACATAATTAAAAGAGCGTTATCAATTAAAACAAAAAGCAATAGATTTCCAGCCATTATGAAAGATTTAGATTGAATCTTTACTAATTAACACATATTCTCTGGTTGAAACTGTACGAATAAGAGACAGAATAAAACAAGAAAAAACGTACTGTTCTGATTAATATATCGAACTTTTTTATGAAAATAGGTCTTCCAGATGTAGTCAGATTTTATAGCTAGCTCCTATATTTCTGTTGATTAAACACTCAGCTACATATTTTGACCTAAGATTTAAGAGCTGTTCATCAACCACTACATGGGTCACTCGACAGAGAAGAACGAGAATCATTTGCATTAGCGAGGCTGATATCTTTGTGAACGAATAAACGAATACATTGGCAGCAGACTCGACTAATTGTTTTTCAAAGCTTTAGAGAGTTGAAGATAATAGCAAGTGTTATAGTTCTGTTCCTTTTTTAAGCTGACAGCCACAGGAAGTCATGTTCTAGTCTGGCAATAAGAATTTAATCACGGAAGAAGCTGTGACCGTTATAAAGAAAGTGAAAAAAGTATTGCGTGCAAATGCGTGTGAGGCAGTTTTCCCCTTTTGGAGACACATTGATGCCCTGTGAAATCCTCAAAAATAAAGAATCGAAGCAAATAATCGGCTTGGCAAGCTTTCAGTAGAGCAAGGTTGACTTTCAAGAACATAACAATCCCACCTGTGCAGAAAAAATTGAATACGGCCAATACATCCTCCCAATAGTCACCTATGGAGCTGAAACATGTATTCTAAGGATTGATCCACAAACTTGAGCCATGCAACGTGCATATGAAAGAATCACGCTCAAGATCAAAAGACAGCATAGTATATCAAAGAAAATGCAAGAGTCGGAGATAACATAGAAACAATCAGAAAGGTTAAAATGGCAATGGGCTGAGCATGTTGTGATAATGTCTGACATCACGGCTCACAGCGTGGATTCTCAGGGATCATATGCAAAATTGTGGCAGACAAAAAGTAAGATGTTTTGACGAGCTGGATAAATGCCGAAAGTAGTTGCTCTGCGATATTCGAGAGGTCTGTCGAATCTTGGGGAAGGTCCATGTCCAGCGACGGACGCCAGAAGGCCGCTCCTGATGATGTCGTGATTATTTGTATTCACCCGTGGTATTTGTGATTTCGTCTCCCGATGAATGTGTTATCAGTCCTATAATGAGATTTGCATATGCCAGCATACGTTTTGCGGCTATTTCACTGTTGAGGAGAACTTGAAAAAACTTTCTACGGACGAGAAGAAACGTATTCATGTTTTTTTTGTTTTTTGTTTTGTGTTTTTTTCATATTACCCGAAATCTCGTAAATGTTAAACTAGTGCTAAGGAGCGGCCCGCTAAAACCGATGTTAAACGAAACGCATATTCAAAAACCATAACGCTATAAATATTTTGGAAAACATTAAATGTACGGTTGTCTCTAAGCCAAAGCTAGTCAGAAAAATAATACAGATTTGGAATCAATTTATGAGTCCACATTAGTAGATAGACTTCTTGTAAAGCAATGGGTAAGAAACTAGTCTTGTAGAACATTCATGGGTATATTTGATTCAATCCTGATCAATACTTGCTACTGGTTATATCACCGGTTGCATAGACAACTCGTGTTCGTTTATTTTAATCATGTTAGGAAAAAAGAATGTCACAAGTCAGAGAAGAAATTTAAGTTTATATACCGGATAGTGTTCTCGTCGAGACGTAATTTTTATTCCCCATCTACACCAAACTTTACTTTCTATTCGGCATTATATAACCAAGCTTTACTGTTGCAGGGTAAAACTCTATTCGCACGTATATTCCTACCAGAGATAATAATCGTAAATTTTGTATTGCATTTATGACAATTCAAAGAATACTAAAATGTATTTTTTTCTCGTTTTAATATATTCATTTATTATAATGAAATAAGCCTGTACGATGAACTTTGTAGACATGAAGGACTAGTACAGCCTAACAATCAGAGGCTTATGATATCATACGCAATTTTGGGACGTTAATTTTTTGCTCCCCAGATTCTGGTTAAGGTTGTTCTTGCGGTAGAATATCAAAGTACCCCAAACTTGGTCAGAGGTATGATAAGTATTCAATCAAAACAGTCCATTGCAGTTTTTGTCTCATGATCAGAAATAACAAAACAGTGGATTCTCAGAGGTTTGAGGACACACTAGTGTTTCCAGTCTACAAACGCATTGACTGTTTTGCATGCAAACAAATGGCTCAAATCCTGCGTTAACAAACAAATAGAAGCGAGATAGCTCAACAAGTACTGACACCTTTTTTTTTTCAAGATGGCGGATAGCTCGTTTATTTTCAAAATATCCGGTTCAAAAATAGTCGGCGTGTCAGACTTAAATTCTTCAGACATTTTATTTTATTGCTTGTGGCTTTGTTGTTTTAGTTTCATCGATCTATTCATTTGGTTATCCATTCATACATTAATCTGTCTGTTTTTTTTAGTTTTTTTTTTCACTATTCGAATGTTCGTTTATTTACAGCAATCCAATCTCTTGGGTAAAACGCTTTGCAAAATCCTTTACACAGCTGCGAAGATCTGTCAGATAGTTCGGCAGATTTTACTTCAAAATGGCTTCCAGATATGAGAGATGTACTGATACTGACTCATAGAGAGATCAAGAAGAAATTAAATTTATGCGTTTAAATTTGAAGACTAAATTCTACAGCTAATAATTCCCCGCCTCTCTAGACTCGAAATCAAAGAAAGCTTCAGAAGGACAACAACAACAACAAAAAGTTTTATATTATTTTCAGCAATCAATTGACGAAAATGAATGACGTACGGTACACGTGATATGATTTCTTGAAAACTTGCGAATTGAGTGTCTGACTATATCAGAGATTCTTTTTTCTGATTTCTGAAGCAAATCTCTAAAGAGTCTTGGTTGCTTATTTTGCAATTAATTAATCGATAAGATTGACTGAGAAAAAAACTCAGATAATAGTTGTCGACCAAAGTGAAAGAGATAGAATTGAAACATTCGAGATTTGATTCTCATCTTGGCGTAACTAGATATCTCTACAACCTCTATGTCACTTAGCTTTATCCAACACTTTTTCTTTCATATATTTGGTTTATCTCTTCATCATTTTAGTCATTGTTTCAAATATTTACCTTTTCACATTTTTTTCCGAATTCAAGTTTTATTTTTGTTTCTTTCCTTAATTGGATCATTCTCCTTCGTTGCTCCTTCTAATAATTCTTTTTCATTTATTTTTCTGGTGTTTATTTTGTTTCTGTGAGGTATTCCCTTGGTCTTCCGCTTTTTGTATTGTTTGTCGTTAATTGATTGATTGTTCGTTCCTAAAGTTTTCTTTTTTTTTTTTGTCGCACTGCCTTTCTATCTTTCCTTTTTCTCAATATTTTAGGCTTCATTATCTCAATTCTTATCATATATCTGCATTCTTTCTTTCTTTTTTGAAGTCATTTTTTTCATCATTATTTGATTTCAGTTTGCTGTATTTATTTTCATTCTGGATTTATCCCTTGATTATCCAACGGATTTTAAATTTTGAATGATTATAACTAATTTTGATTCTTCCTGTGTTGATATTCTTGAGATCAACCTCGTTTCTCTTGTTTTCATCTTTTTTGCATTTTTGGTCAAAATTAGGTCGGTGCATTCTACTATAATTAACAAACTGTTTGTCATAGACAGTAGACGACTCCTTAATCAGTCTATTGTATTTCTCTAAGTAAGGCAGAAATGATCAGAAGAAGAAAAATACTTGCTGTTTCAGGCTCAAACTCCACTCTGACTGAAGTTTAAATGATTCAGCCTCTAGGTTTCAAAGATATTTCAACTTTAGTTAAAACAGTTTTCCGTCGAAAATATATATATGTATATGTATATGTATATATATATATATATATATATATATATATATATATATATATTTGAATTCTACCATATAACTCCAGTGTCTCCAAAATTTGACTTAAAGAATACCCTTCTCACTGTCATTAAGGCTTGCTTGTAATTCATATCTAAACATATCTTTGAAAAAGGATAATATCGGCTTTATCTTTCAATTTTATTTTATATTTATTTCTAAAATTGTTATATATTCACGTAAAGCTAAATGAAATAATTGCATTCATATCAGGGTAAATATTATAAAATCTGATAAAGTAAAATTCGTATTTGAATACATTAATATAAAGATAAACATTCATGAGAAAATGCCCAATTATGCATGGAAAAGTAAACTAACATTCCATGGGAAAGTATGAATTACTGCCACTGAAACAGTGTCATTTCTGATACTATTTCTGAAGTTCAAAAACTATGATCTTTTTTCAGGATATGATAAAAGATTACTATTTAAATTTCAGCTCTTTAGCTACTTTGGTGTGTCGTATACTTGTGACACATACATATATAAAAAAAACGTAACTATTCCAGTCAATAGTCTGGATTTTCAAGAATAAAAAAGTCCATTTTCTTTCTAGACATAATATTGAGTGGTAAATGTTTATATTTTCAGCTCCTCTGCTACATTAGTATGGCTTATACTTGCGATGCATGAGCAACAATTTGGGCATTTACTATCAACGGTCAGAGCTGTAAAAGTCACATTAGCATTGATATGAAAACGCAATTTTCAAAGAACAAAATCGGGAAGTGAAAAAAGTTTCTGTTTAACTAAAAATTAACTTTGAATTTGGTTCCTGGGGATGAATCAATACAGATGTATCTAGATTTTTCCCACGTAAATGGCATGACAATGTTGATAATTCTGAATGTAATTCTGGCAATTTTAGATATAAACTGGAAAAAAAGTGGCCCGACGAAGGGGGTAGTCTGGTAACCTTAATGTTTCTTTATAGATCTTCTAAGTGAGTTGGGAATAAGTTTGCATGCCAAATGTCAGTTTCCTCAGAAGCTTTGAAGGGTTTTCATTATAGTCATTTTCATCGTCCCGATTTATTCAAACCCATACGTAAGAAGTATGTGAAATAGAGTCAATTTAACTTGGAAAACAACACACGCAAAATTCTTCAAAATTTTCTCCAATCCTCGAAGACAATTGACTTGGTCACTGGGCAAAATCTTTATTTCCTTTGTCAACACTACAAAGAATAATACTAAACCTTTGGCTGAACCATCATTCCTTGTGGCATTGCATCTGCGTCCATCTAGCTAGACATGGTTTGAATTGTCATCGTCATAGCCCTTGTTATTACCTGGTAATAACCAAATGTGCCCCATTTGTACACTTTTACAAAAAAGAAACGTGTACATTTTAGTGATTATACAAAAGATAGGAGACGACTTGTTAATTCATAGCTGATACTTGTGCTCTGCTACGAACGTCATCAGTGACGTCATATGTAACTAGCTTGGAATGGTTTTGAAATATTTCTGTGCGATTGGTAAGCCTCTTAACACATCTAGTCGGATTTTGTCGGCTTATTTTAAGTATGTGCTTTCATATTACCGGCTTGTTGTGCTGCCTCTTTTTTAAACAGTATTTCTACTATAATAGCAGAAAAAACATATTTTTTATCCCACTATTTCCCCGTCTTGGTTTTGGGAAATCATTTCAAGGTAGGCTGGGAAGAGATTGGGTGAGCTTGTATCACTTTGTCTTACTCCCTTTTAGAGCTGAAAGTGCAGAAAGCCTTTATGTAGACTAATGAATGAACTGCCGTATCGGTATATATCTTTGAAGAGTCTTGCCAATAGAGGCTACACCTTGTTGTGAGACTGTCCCCCCCTGCTTCAGACGCCTGCAAAAAAATTGATGGAAGGAAAGGTTTTCCCTAACTTCTGGGAGGGAGAATAAGGTTTTCTCTTACCTTTGAATCCTGAAAGTTTAAAAGAAAATATTCTGCTCGAATCCGTCCCTGAAAATCAGAAAAATTCTCCCTCAACTTTGACTCCCAAAGGTAAGAAAAGATCCTTTTCAAATCTACTTATAAAAGTGATTATAAAAATGTTCCCCTAGACTCTGACCCATGAAAATGATTGAAAATTGTTTCTCTTATATTTTATCTATAAAATCGAGAACGAATTTTCCCGAAGATTTTTATATCCAAAAGTAAGAATCAATCTCCTAAAAATCGACCACTGAAAATGTAAGATCAAAGTTTCGTCTCAAATTTATCCACCTATCGTTTCTCACCAAAAATGGATATGAACATTTCCCATCAGATCAAAATTGAAGGGGGAAAAAAACACTCCCATCATCGATGTTGACAGATCTTCAGTAAATCAATTTCGTAAACTTATCAACATTTTAAGAATTTTTTTTTTCTTGTTTTTGTTTGAAAGGAAAACATTCACATTTTCATGTATGAAATTGCAAAATCAGGTTGTTTTTACGTCAATGTTCATATTTTTGACAAAAAATGCTGTTTTGATTGGATCTTTATAATGCTTATAAATGTAACGAATTCAAGAAATAAATAAACTCTGTGATTAAGAATTTGAATTACATTTAAATGGATTTTTTCTACAATTAATTCATTTCAACATTACTTAACCAAACTGCATAAAAAATATCAAGAACTTCTGCTGTAAGGTGTAGTTGAAATATTTTTTCCGAACCTTGTGGATATTCATCTTCACAATGTGACCAAAGATCAGAGTCTCAAGTAACTTAATATTTTGATTGCCTTGAAGAGACGAAAGCCGGCGGCTGCTGCCTGTTACAAAAGATGGCTGCTATTAGATATTATTATGATAGCAGCGTTAAAAATCTTATCACATTAGATTTTGAGCCATCTATTAATTCTATAAAACTAGCTAGGAAACTGTAACATGTATAGGCATCCATACTTGAGGCATCATCAGCAGAATAAACGAAACATTAATAAGTAGTATTTTTCAATATCATATTGTCAAACTCCGACAGTCGATTTCATTGTCACAGGATTTCAAGTGTTTTAGATTTTTTTTGGACACAAATAAGACAGAGTGTCATGTTGCGTCAACTAACGTTTGCGTGTTCTCTTTATTTTGGAGAGAAATATTAATTTCTCTTATGAAATATATTATTGTCACACTCCCGCTATTTGAGTTTTGATTTAATTTTTGTTCGTCACAAAAATGACGATGTCCTCCAGAAACCATGTCGATCATGAAGGCAAAGAAAAGAGTTACATCCGCAAAAACTGATGATGAATTCACTCTTTCAACTCAATCCGACCTGTTTTATCACAGGCACTACAACAAAGATGTTGAAATGAGATACGTACTTTTTTAATGATATTGTATGTGGAAACGATATGTGTTGCGTATACCTTTTATGTGTTGATGGAGCAAGGTTTGTTTTCTATCAAGTCATCCCCTGCAGATTTTAGGGAAAGGCTTTCATCATTCTTATCTAAGCAGAACAATAAAAACAAGGATTTTAAAAAAAGATGGATTTGGAACTTTCCTATGAAAAACCAATGTTAATAATCTTTTTCATAAAAATTAGCACTAAATGATTTTGCCAAAAAACAATCATCAGTTTTAAAGAACAGATCTTTCTTCAAATTCCAAAGCTCAAATATTTCTATGCAGCCCCATTACACAGGGGTCAGGTTGAAGTGAGTACACCCCCAACTTCGAGTCCAGAGAAGTTGGAGTTAGCACTTTCAAAGAGTATACACGTGGCTATTCATTTAAAAAATGGGATCGGGATTGGCAGGTGGGTAGGATTTATCCCAGACATGTCATATTATCAAGCAGAATATTCTGTGGCCTAACAGGACCCTTTGTACACCCACCATCCCCATTGGGTACTAAAATGTTCCTTAGAATGCCCTTCCTTAAAAAAATGTTTCAAGAACAAAACAGCAATCTCATTTGCATAAAACAAACAGCTGTCACTAAAAATACCCCATTCCTGGATATCCACATGTTTACTTATTTGAAAATGCAAACCCCCAATTCTCGATGTTGACCCGTAAAACTGAATAACGATTTTTTCCTTCATTTTCAGGGTACAGCATTTGGCATAGAATCTTGAATATCCACATGAGCATTCCAATAAACACATAAAAACGTTTTCGTAGATCTTTAATAAATCTTAGAGCAACATTTCTAATTATTTGGAGATTTTAAAAACTTTTTTAATAGATCTTGTACTACCGGAAACACAATTAGCACAGAACTTTGTAAAATATGCATGCATAGTCCAAGTCCATTATGCATCATGTGGAAACGATTTTTTAAAGATTTTTTTTTCCTAAGTGTGAAATATTTGCTTGCACTTCTTTTCGCACCATTGCTAGAGGGGAGCACTATCTCGCGTATCATCTTACAATATATTCAAAAGACATTTTCTGAAAACAGATTTTTAAAAAATATTATGTAATTCTTTTAATGAAATTTTTTTAATTGATTTCCTTTCTAATTCAAACACTACCTAATACATCATTCAAAATAGACCTTTGGAAATTTGTTTAAATACTCAACTAAACTTCTTTTAAAAAACTTTCTATTGGTTTGAGGAAATTGATATTGCAAATTGTTTAATTGAACGTTCGCTTTTTTCCATTACTTTAAAAGGAAAATATGTGACAGCGCCTCCGAAAATACATTTGGTCTACAACATCTCAAATCGGCATAGGTATTCTACATGACAGTCTTTACGAATATTCATTTTAGACTCTTAGAAATTAAAACAAATATGGAATTCTTTCTTTTTCTTTTTTTTTTTCACTCTTTTAATTTTGAATCAGAGAAACCAGACACTACTTTTGGCATGGGTCCTTGCAGAGTATATATTCTTTCGGGGGTGCAAGTATGTTTTTTTTTCTAATTCAGACAATAGCATTAGTAACAAAGGCATACAAACATGGTCACACGAACTGCTTCCTATTATTCAGCAAGAAGATGTCGGATAACACAGTTGACAGTAATTGTTTATCATTTGTTTTTTATTGAAGGATGTATTACATGTCCTGAATTTTTTCTGCTGGTTGGGTTTGGAACACCTTCGGATGGGTCAATGAAATCATTGGAGATGTAAAAATCTTTGAAATATTTCTCTAATCAAAAATGTTTTTTTAAGGTTATTGAGGAATTTTTTTTTCTTGTGAAAGAATACATAGAGAGGGTCTTTTTTTATTCTAATATAATTGTATCAATGCTAACGGACATAATACAGTGCTTCACGTAAGTGCTGGCGCATTGTATGGTTTTTATTGTCAAGTAATGCACTTATTCTCATCCATGTCCTTTCCCATGGTATTAAAGCAAAGGGTATAGACATTATCTAAGTCAGAGTTAGAACTTGGGTCATCAATCCTACTTTTTGTGTGGCCACAAGCATATACTCGGATATTTTCTATGAAAAATAAATCAGCCAGGCCCAACATGAATTTTACCTCGGAATCTAAGGGTAGAGTATGGAATAATCCTGAAGGTGTTAATTTTCAGAAGAAAATTGTTCCGAAGAAATTTGGGATAAGCCAACTGAAAAGCATCAAAATGAAGCTCACACCAAGAAAAATTCAGAATTTCTTATGTACCCTCCCAGTTGGAAGGCCTTATCTTTTTTTCAGATCTTGAAAATTTGTAAATGCTCTTTCATTCATCATAAAAACAGGTTTTGATTCATTATATGGATTGATTCTGAGGGATTATTAAAGAAAATAACGAATAATGTTTTTTAATTCTCTGGAATATGTATTATCGTCAATGAATCGTAGATAAGTTTGTACTATCCTTTAAATGTGTTATAAATTTCAATTAACGTCAATTTCAACTCAATGTCACTTTTAATTTCAGTTGACACCAACACTTCAGTCCACTGTAGTGAGAGACATTCTCTTTCACAGCATAATGGCTTCAAATTCTCCCCAATCAAAGTTTATTCATGTTCCGTGGGATCTGGTAGCTCTAGAAAGTTTTCATTCGATCACTTCCAGATTCCCACTTGGAAATTTGTTTTATTGGTGTGCCTCATGTGTGTTTTTTTACTTAAAGGCTGGTTTACGATGTCCATGATCTTGGAAGAGATTTAGTCTGCCATTGATGTCATACTTTGTTTTTAATAGTGGCAGGCGCAGGCTGTGTACTTTGCTTAAACGAGTCTAACCATACAGGCAACATGTAAAGTGTTCCAAATGTCATAAGAACTATCCCAATATCTCCAAAGAACATCCAAGTTTCCCAAAATATCTCCAAATGCAGACATCTTCTGCAATACCTTGATTACGTTATGCTTGCCAATGCTTTTGAAGGAACTGTTAGTGTTACAACCTGTACTGACATGGAAAGCCATCAACGCTGTGCTGAAATATCTACTTGTGTTCTGGTAGTTACCTGTCCAAGCACCAAAGAACATTGTGACCTCCACTGTGATACATAATACAACAATGAGAAATATATCTCTGACTTGACTTCACCCCTGATACATTTATAATACTTTCCTTTCAGCATATGCAGCATTAAAGATGGTGCCAGTTTCTTCCTGGCCCGATCGCAATCGGAAGACTTCTTGTCTGCACATAGATATTATTTTTCAGAAAGGGATATCCTAAGAAAAATTTTGCACGCTACTCATAGATTCCAGAGGTTACATGTTAAGTCTTTCTGTTCCCTTCTTCAGACTAAATGTTCACATCGAGAGTTATGGAGACTACAGTTAGGGTGCTTCCGGTTTATGCAGTGTCACGTGAAAATATGTCACTCTTTGCGGTTTTGACGCAAAATAAACCTGTTGCCACCTCTATTAACCTCGGAGGTCAGTGCCAACGGTTGCATGTTTATGTTTGAGTCAAGATACCGTTATAAACAAAATCAGATCCAAATCATTTTAGCAATAAGCCCGTAACGAAACAATGGAAAAAAATCACTTATTCAAGACAGTAAATGTTCATATTTGAATATAATAGCCTTTTTTGTCAAAGCAGTGGTGAATATCGGTTGAATAGATCGTGCATTATACAAAAAAAGTTCCAGATCAAAATAGACGGGAAAAAAAATATAAAATGAGGATAAGGATATTAATACTGTTGCTTTAAAAATCTTTTCCATATTCATTTTCGTTTTCGTGGTAGTATTTACTTTGGTGATGATGATGATGATGATGATGTTGGTGGTGGTGGTGGTAAGGAGGAGGAGAAGGGCGAGGATTGGAACAGTGCTGTTGCTCTAATGGTGGAGAATATCGGAAATTACATCGATTACTTTCTTTACTTCGGGTACTCTGTCGTCTCTTATTGAAAATTGGACAAGACTCACCGTCAGTCTCATTAAAAATAAAACGATGTCGATTCGTTCATCTGGTTAGGCTACCTTTGTCACCTTCTGGCCTGGTGTTCGTTTCAAGATTCACTGTCTTATCCTACCTAACAATTTACGTAATGGATTTCTTTATTTAGTATTCTTGTATCAGACTGGTCCAAAGAGACTTGGGGATGAGCATTGAGGCATCTTGCAAAAACTGCAGACTACAAAACCGTCTTGGAACGATCTCAAGTGCTACTGATCACATAGTAAATTCTTACAAAGATAGAAAACATTATTCATTAAAGAAAGTATCAAGAGGCCTGATTGAAAATAAACAGTTTCCCCTTTACTGAAGGGGAAAGTCCTGCATGAGGCTAAAAACAATATAAACATCCCGACCAAAGCCACCCAGAAGAATCCTAGTGAATATAGCGTCAACATATCAAGTTTAACACCTTAACTAGCTCTCACATAGATAGCCTCTGTACAAGCAACAAAAGCATACAAAAGCTTGCTCAACCTATATAGAAACCTCATCTGGAAAACGATGACAGTTCTTGGTTATCAAATCTTTGGTCAGAGGAAATAAAGATGCAGCTTTTTGCAATCAGGAAAGTTTGGAGAATCACTGTCAAGCTGAATTTCGGTCAAACATCTGAATGAAAATGTAATGCTTTGGAAGGCGTTTTCCAGATAATAACCCTGTGAATCTTTGATAAAGGGACTGGCACTATGTAAAATGAGCACTGAATCAAAATGATGGACGAAAACATCGTACTGTCTTCCGAAAAAGACTTGGCCTTCGGTTAGGCTGGCATTTCCAACGGCACAATTATTCAAAGTGTACACGAAAGCTGAGAGTTTCTTACGGCAACAACGTTTCGGAGTGTTTCAAATTTGAGACCTGAACGGAGTCGGAAATCTTAATTTACGAGTACCAACAGCTTATAAACGACAGATCTGGTCAGTCACTAAATAGAAACTGCTCCGTGACGTACATCTTTGGGCAGCATGTTCGGGGTAATGAATTACAAGATTGCAAAAATAGCTGATCAATGAATATGTTCTTGCCTTGAATTTTTGGAACACAAAGGTGATACAAACTGCAGAATGATTCTTTCAGCATTGCATTGCAAATTGAATCCATCTATTCAGGGGGGCAGGATTAAAAGATAAAAACGAAAAAAAGTTTTGCTAGGCTTAATAAGGGAAAAATTATTCAAATGTTGAGCTCTCCGGCTCGACTGGTGATATTCAGTAACACACATACATAACCAGCCGGTCATTCAACTGGTTAGTCAGCCAGTCCACCAGTCAGCAAGCTAGAACAACTTGAAAACTAGAGAAAGTTATGTTGACGGTTTTGTTTCAAGATCTCTGATCATTAGACACTGTGATATGAAATAAAGACTTTGGCAATGATCACGAATAGAGGTTATGGTTCATTCTTAGACCTAATGTTCCACTATAATATGTTAGGATTGAAATAAAAATCCTTTTTGAACACCTAGCACCTTGAGTTTGTAATTTCCTTTCGCTATCAATAACGAAAAAAAAAATCTCCACAAAACAAAACATTATCTTGAATTCAATGAGTAAAATAATTGTTTTGAACAAAGGAGAGTGCTTTCTTTTATCAAACTTCCACCTGTCCAGAATCCAATTTCTTTGTTTTATCGAGTAATTATCGATTTCTCCAGTTCTTCTAGTTTGTACTCACTACATTTATAGCTGGTATTATATAGATTTGATGGGTGAAAACCCCCAGAGAATATATTATTCGAGAGTTTAATATATTATTAAATCATTTTATTGTATATATTCACGTATTATATTTCACCTAACTACTCCGATATAATTTGAAGATTTTAGTTATTTTCTCAGCATATATATATATATATATGCATATATATATATATATATATGTATATATATATATATATATATATGTATATATATATATATATATGTATGTATATATATATATATATATATATATATATATATATATATATATATATATATATATATATGTATGTATATATACTAATGTACATCATCAAATATTTAATATCATAATGCATTTTATACGGAGTGAATTTCTTTTTCAATTCAATCTCCTTTCTGGCCAATGTATTAAATTCAGGTTGATCGAACATTACATATTCGACTATTTGCGACGTATGAGGTCACGCACTAATCGATCCAAACAATTGTATGCTACTATGGTGGGAGTAGAACAACTACAGTACTTACTAACAATTCACAAAACCGCTTACTTTTTCTTCTCAAGTCGTTCCCTTGCTTTTTCCAATTTAGAAACGTTCAATATTAGCCATTTCATTCAATCGCATTGTATTTGAAAGAAAAGATCTTCGTGTCGCAGGCGATGACCTGGAAATTTCGTCACGGAAAATTTATCCGAAATAAAAGAAATAGCCAAACAAACCCATGGTTGAAAATAGTTTTTTGCTTCCAAGGATATCAATAACAGAGAAAAATGTTGGCATTTCCTTCGGCAAAATCTATGGAAAGTTACTTATGTCTTTTACAGTTCCAACATAAAAATCACAAAACCATCCACCATTTATTCACCTATAACCTGGTGGTCTTATTTACCTTTAAATCATTCCATCGTAATTGACTCATCTTGTTAAAGTCACTTTTTACAAACAATTGCTCTTAATGGACATTCTTCAATATTTCATCGAAGGATTTCCTGCATCTGTCTTCATGTTTTCGAATTCTGAGATATACTAATACCTCAAAGTCCTCCACAAACTTTTTCATCGGTGTTGCGTTCATGGCATTATCAAGGTACAATTGGATAACTTTCAAGAAAGTTCATATACCCACCTCTTTTTTGTTTAAAAGAAAAAAAACAACAACAAAAAAAACGGAAGAAGCAATTGGTGTTTAGACTGCTGCGATTCGATGAACTGGCAGTGCATAACTTTTTTCTTTCATATCATTCTAACTATTATTTTATGTTTTATGCGATATTTAGTAGTTCATTTCTGGGTATGAGAATCTTAGCGATTTCCCTCAAGAATTCATTTCGTAATTTTTATTTCATTTTGGGCTCTGTTCAATTACACAATCGAACAACAGTTCATCTTCGGTAAAGGACATTGGCTGTGACACAGGTTGTCGTAATAGTGAGTGGTAGAAAAAAACAATAATCACGTTTATTTCTGCACTTTGAACTTACGTTGACAAAATTATTGTACAAATCGAAAACGAAAACCTGTAAAAAGTAGACCACTACATCTAGGTAGGACAACAAAAAAATTGAAATCAGCAAAGGAAGAAGAAGTCTAGCAAAGAATCACTCAAAGATGGCGAGCTTTCGGTGGAGCCAGCTGGAACCTTTAAGAACTAAAAATTGCCATTAGTTTTAAAACTAATGCATCTTCGCGATAGTCATCTATGTAGTTGAAACATGGAGCCTAACAAAGAGATTCACCCTTAAACTGAGAAAACATGCAAAGTATCCCATGGAGGATCACAAAAAGGTAAGATCTATCATAAAAGCGAATATACAAAAATCCAGCAAATTATAAGATAGTTTGACGAAGCTCAGAAAGTATTGGCTCCACGGCACCAATGATGAGGTTGTCTGATGAATCCTGAGGAAGGTAATCCAACTACAGATGATGATGATGATGATGATGATGATGATTTAATTGCTACTCCAGTAATTCAACATTATGATCGACTCAATCCTGCACTAAATTGACAAATAGGAAAAGGTGGGGATCAACTTTGCCTTTTGTCGGGTTGTAATCACTGAAAATGTCATAGTTTCAAAAGATAAACGTTGACGGATACGAACTAAGTAGAACTGTACTGTAAATTGAACTTTAGCTCTATTGCTGCAGTCTGTACGTGCGACACAGACACCCATAAATAACCAGCCAGACCAAATTAAAAAGTGAAAAAAAACACGTTGATTTTGAACCGTGTTGATGTTGACAGTTGGGGTTGACACTTTCCAATATTCCCCGAATTAAAAGGAAGCGATGTTTTAAGCCAGGAATAAATGTTTTACTGATCAGACTATTTTATGTAACCAAGTCACAGCTATTCAAAATATAGAATGCATTAAAGATAATGTTACTATAAAAATGCACCATGAATTATTTCAGAGTAAAAGTGAATTGAAAATTAGGAACCATGTGGTTTTCAGTTATCTGGAAATAATGCCAGCTTTACTGACAGAATGAGCCAATAGTAAAATGCAAATCTTTTGTAATGGTTCTTATTGAAGAGTGTTTTCGAAATCATATCACAATTGGAACGTATTGTAGATCAATTCATTATAGAAATGCATAGAAAATAAGCAAAACTTGACAGATGTCAGAAATTAATGCAAGTCTTGTTGACAGGGTACGCCAATTGAATGTATAATGTAACTCAATTGGTGATATTTATCGTGGAAATGCAGCAAAAAAATTTGGCTATAGAAATGTATTGCCAATGATTTTAAAATATAATTTCATTAAAAATCAGGGAAAAGGATTTGAAAGTGGTCAGGAAGTAATGGGATGCTTACTGGCTGGATGTTATCATTGCATACATAATTAGATCATACATAAGTACAAATATTTAAAAAGACACAGTAACCACTATTATGAATTTTCAAAAAGGGTGAGAAGAACCACTATAAATGCTGTCGATGAACTATGAGGACATAGCCAATAACAAAACATAAATCTGATATCAGGGAACGCTATTTTGATCAGGGATAATAAAAGCCATGAAAAAGCCATTATTAGAGGAAATATTTATGACAGTAGCAAAATAGCAACAATAATGGAATATTCAGCTGGTTTTATGAATAGCATATATTTGAACAATAAAATGTAATAATTTGTCCAATATCATAAACCGTCCATTTTACTCCTTGTGGGTTTCCATAAAATACAACAGATATCTTGTTGGAACTTAGATTGCAATAAGAAATATTGGGAAAAAATAACTATATTTGGCATTTTTATTTGATAAAAATCGATGAATGCTTTTAATCATTTTAACAACATCTCCTTGAAGTCTGGCTGAGGGGAGACGGTGTTTAATTGCCGAAACTAATAGGGATAATCAATTCATGGTGAATTCAAGTATTCATATGATTGAATAATATTTACTTGAATTTTTTCAATAAGATAAAGATTTTCTTCCCGTCTGACAGCTTTTTTTTCTATGATAGTATGAGAGAGTCACAGTGTTGGCTATATACAAAATCTAAAACTTCAAATTGAAAAAAAATCCCTTAATTCTTTATTCATAGGATTTTGATAAGATTTACAGCACTTTTGGATGAAATGGTGAATTTCTAAAAAGGAATTTCAATTAAAGATTTTGAATATTTCATGGGATAATAATATCGGGTACCCCATCCGTCTCAATTATGTTGATGATTTAATATACTTATAATCATCGTACAATCATGGTTCTTTTTTGAGTTCTGTGGAGAGGTAAATGCTGTTTCATTTGTTTTTAATCTGCTCGGAGATTTTCTAAAGGAAAAAACTCACTTCAACCTCTGAGCTAATTTTCATCTTTTTTGTAGGCTTATATAAATCATTGCTATCTTCCACGTGAAAAAGAAACGAAATATCTTGATGTTAAACGTATTTCATAGAAATATTTCTTAATTCTTAAAAGATTTCTTTTAATACTCTCGAGATAGAGACATAACATTTGAAAATTTAATTGAAATGTCGAAGAAATAATTAAAAGAAAAAAGATATTATGAACAGTTCCAATCCCTATTGTATTTTTTTAAAATTTTCTGCCATTTGATTGGACAAAAATTAGGTCATAATATGCATGGGGTAGGATTTAAGAAAAAAAGACCATATTTCACGAGGGGAATAATCGATGACGATGCTATGTCTGTACTACTGTTAGGAAAATTTTTAATAGGCACTTTTTTGGAATGGCTAAAAATGGCGAGATTTTTACCGATGTTCAAATCGAGTTTTTACTATACTTCTTTGAAGGTAAATACGTAGGTTAGTAATCAGAGCTGGTAGATTTGGGGTAAGGTCCATGAAGTAGGTTTGGAATGTTCGGGGTTTTTCCTTCCTTTTCTTCCATAAAATTCCTTTAGAATCAAGCAACTTCCAACCATCTTTTCCGTTACAATCCATCAAAAACCATGCCACTTTCAACCATCAAAAAAACAAAAAGAAAAAACAGTATTAAAAAGTTGGTTCGTTAGCAGTAGCAGTCATTGGGAATTCCGTGGATTATCACCCCTCCCGAATGATATCAGAATTCTGGTAAATTTTGACTAATACGAAAGAAGTCAGAGGAGTCAATTAGCAGTAAAAATAGATTCGAGATAGAATTCCCTCGTGGAACCTAAAAGAAATCATTAACTGAGATATTTCCAGGATTATTCGCTATTTCCCTCTTAACCAACTCCAAAAGTCAATCTACAAATGCAAATTTTCATTTGTAAACAAAGAATTTCAGAGGATATCATTTTCACCTATTTGTCCTCTTTCGCCTGATTTGACAAAAGAATTCGAATAAACAAACATGTGTTTCAAATTTAGATATCTATCGTTTGTGATCAATACAAAACTATTTCCATAAGATCGAAAGGAAAGGGAGATAATCAATAAAAAAAACTAAGGATGAAGAACTGAATTATTTGGTTCCCTATCATATAACAAAATTAAGATCCACTGAATGAAATTCTTGATAATACCACTACTACTACTACTACTACTACTACTACTACTACTACTACTACTACTAATGATAATAATCATAATAATAATAATAATAATAATAATAATAATAATAATAATAATTATAACAATAATGATAATAATTGTTATTATCATTATTGTTATTATCATTATTATCATGATAATGATAATGATTATTCTCATCATCATTATCATTATTATTATTATTATTATTATTATTATTATTATTATTATTATTATTATTATTATTATTATTATTATTATTATTATTATTATTATTATTATTATTATTATTGTACACAAATTGCCCTTTCTCGGGAATCTCAATACTCAATTCCTAGCTTGATAAATGCACTTGGAAACTCGTGTAATAATTACAGTGGAATATAAACCTTTTTGAAGTAGGGTATCAATGTGAGGTAAATATTTAGAGAAAATGCAGCTCGTTAATAAAGCTAATTACATAACACAAGTCATGTGCTTGAGGTAGTGACGCCCCCCTTAATTAGCCGGTGAATAACCGGCTAATTATCAGAATAACCAGCCGGACCAGGACCAGAACATTGGATATGCAGAACGAAAGGTATGTAAAATAACAAGATACAGAAACAAAAAAATAACTGTGCATACAAAAATACTAAAAAGACGTAATGTTCTTCTAAGAAACGGATAGATACGTCGGATCTGGATATTGTTCAGTTAACAATTAGTTAATCCTTAAGGATATTGATGTATTAATTAATATCGATATATTGATGGATTAAGAACAATCAAGGAGGGAGAAGTACAGGCTTAAAAAAAGGAAAAAGGTGCCTCGACCAAATTTTTTCCTCTTCTTATATTTCCAAATTGTTTGGGCAGGATGATGTCCTCATTAGTGGTCGATGGAAATACTAACTAAACTTAGTATGCCTACAAGAAATGAAGATCTGAAAGGAAATCGATATCAAAAAGACTGGTAGACGATATCACAAGAGCTCAGAGGGGCATCTTTTTTTGCTGATGACGATATGGGACTCCACTAACCAACTACCTGATATATTTACCGAGCACATATCAGTATGAAAGTCACCAAACAGAAAAAAAAGTTTATATTCCTTTTATTTATAACCTGTTCATATCTTAATGCTACATATTTCAATGGGGGATTGATTTTAAAGTTTTTGTGCTAAATAGCTGGAACCCCAGCTTCCATTAGTAATATTTAGTAAAAACAAGTTTAAAAGTCAAAGCCTCGAAATATCAGGTTTTAATAAGAGCATGGAGCTTATAAAGGCACTTATCATGCAAACATTTGGATATTGTTACCAAAACTCTAAGCACTATCCTTTATTCTATCCAAAGCAAACGAAAGTTGACACCACCAACTCTAATTGGCTCACAATTCCAACGTTTCAAAACCAACGGAGCACCGGCATTTTATACATTTTGTAGTTGTCAACTTGTTCACTTATCGTTCCAACCAGAGAAAAGTGAAAAGTGAAAAAAATATTTGTATTCATTTAAGTAGGTGGAGCGCCGACAGAACCCCTGGGGACAAAACATCGTCTAAAATTGGAAAATCAACAGGTACACGGCTCGAATTCCACGACATTGAATTTACATTTACTGACATCAATAATTGAATTTTCTTGGAATTTTAAGACGTAATCTAATGTCGGCCATGTTTGTTTTTGTAATGTGTGTTGAAAAACAGTTAAGTTTGACATTAAAAAATGAAAACAGTCACTTGTGCATTATAGCTTACAAAAAATTGTTCTTATGAGTAAACAAAGAATTGATTATTTTTCTTAATTAGCAAAACAAAGAAAAAGCAGGGAGTAATAATTCTGAAGTTTTAAATTCGTTTCCCAAATTAGACATCGAAGATCTTTCGAAATTCACACCAGAATATGCGTGAACTTTCTGATAAAATGGCCACTCTAGTTGGGAGGATGTTAATGTAATCTAATGCTTTACAGACAAGATGTCGTGTAGCGATAATCGGTGCAAACAACGTAATTGGCTCAGCACGTACTCTTGGAATAGTTTCAGGTGTAGCAGGCTAGATTACCCCCTACATACTCACAAATCTATTCCCAGGGTTAAAGTGGGCTAACCTCTTTTATAACCGCGGGTATATTCTAGGTTAGTTGGATATAAAACTGACTAGATTATTTCATATCCTGTAGGCCAGATTACATCCTTGGGTATGAGCCAGATCAAATTTATGGGGCCTGTGTGAGTTATGGTAAGTGTGAGCATTATTTTGCAAACCATTTCTACATGTTCTCAGGTATTGTTAAAGTCATATCACTATTAGGATTCAATATAACAGCATTATAATTTCTTATAATTGCTTTAGCAAATAATAGATTGTTACATTTTTGCATCTTATAGAACATTGCTAAAACTTGAAGTTTCAGGAATGTAACTCTTTTTTTATTTTCTTTTTTCAGATCCTACGTAAATAGTAATATAATTTGTTATAACATAAGATTTTTTGCATCGACTGCAACAGCGTCTAAAAAAAATTGGACAAATTTCCAAGCACAATTTCATATCAGCTCATAGTGCTGCTGATGCAACTGATCATGTCGACAAAACACTTATAGTGCATTTCACTACAGTATCAGACTGTTTAGTTTTGAATGAATGTATTTTTAAAATAATCTGGAAATATGGATACTAATAACTAAGATCGACAGTGGACCAAGCCTGTTCAAAATGATGAAACATCGGAAAAAAGCTACAACGGCTCAATAAGTTTTGGGAGATTTTACGACTTCAACAGCGATCATATCAAGTCTTCTCAAGGCAATAAACAGAATTAAGATTTAAGAAAAATGGTCCACATCATAAACTGATTGAAATTCTCAATAATTATGATCGACTGCGAGTGAGAATTGATCTATCATTTTCATCATCATATCAATGAGTATTTTGAACTTAATGCTCGTAATAAAAGATTCAAACACAGGGAAACCATAATTTTTGCCTTCACCATATTTTTGACTAGTGCACCAAAAGCATTTTGAAGCGATGCCATATCTTTAGCAGATCACTGTGAAATGTTGTTGCATGATAGAGATAATATTTTGATTAAACATCTTCTTTTTTTTTTCATATCATCAGATATTTTACTATTCACGGATATTTTATGTTATAACTTAACACTGTATTAGGATTAATACGTGGAAATCACATGGTTTAATTGGAAACCATCGAGGATGGAAGATCAATCTTATATTTATGATACTTTATTTATGAGTTTTACAATAATATATGCAATAATTAGTAATGAATTAATTCCTCTGTTTTGTTCTTTTCATAAATGAAGACACAGAGAGAGAGAGAATTTGTATTATTCACAAAGAGTGACGGTTATTTTCAATCAGGGTTGCAAACAAGCCTGTTCAAAAAATATTTCTGCAAAAAATTCTATTTCTGTTTATAACTCTAAATTGCTCTGTTTAAAAGAGAAGTCCATCATTTTTACTAAGAATATTATCAATCATGAATTATAAATGAGTGATATTTTCATTTCAATATTTTTGTTTGTTTGTTCAATTTATTCTTTTTTTGTTGCATTGTATACACGAAACTGTTTAATGTTATGTAATTCATGAATTAAACATTTAAAATTGCTAGTCGACCCTCACTCCTTAGTTGATGTTTCTAACTTTAGATGGAATTTACATGAGTTACTACTAGTTAAATATCCAATTAACAAACATTAAATGAAATATTAGAATATTAAAAATCATATTAAATTAATGAAATTAGATATCAGATAAATGAGGATTTTGCCACCTCAGCCCATTTTATGCTACTAATCCATCAGTAATTTGTTTCAGCAGGTCAAAGTGATCTTCAATTCTCAGTTACATAAAACAAACAATCGCAGATTTCCATCTGAGATAAGCACTGAAATACACATTTCCATTTTGCCTGTTCTTTCCTACCATTTACATTGGGTGGGTTTGGAGTTATGTTCTTGCCTGTTCCCTGACCTGACTTTATATTGGGTGGGTTGGAATAACTATCCTGGTGAAAAAGAGGCGGTTTTCCAGCCGTGACTCTTTTTCGAGTTTCCATCTTTCTGATTCCCCCATCCCTCACAGCGTGATCTTCAACATGATATATAAA
>OY735209.1:38748069-38785569 GCA_963457665.1 Thysanoteuthis rhombus | reverse complement strand
GGAGATTTCAACGCCCAATCAAGACAAGATCATTGAAGATGCGTCGGCAATTACGGATACAACATGCGGAACGAGAAGGGTGAAATTCTTGTGAAGTTTGCGACAACGAACTGGATCAAAAGCATTAAGACATTAGCAGACGCGAGCAACACTGTTAAAGATATGCAGGTCTTAAGTCAAGTCAATGTAGGGAGTGACCATAGAATAAGAAAATGTGAAATTTGAATAACACAAGATAGGACGCAGGAAAATGTTCAATACCAAACTACATCCATAAAAAGGATTAACCTGATCATTCAAATTGGAACCGAAAAATTGGACTCCTCACCAACCTAGAGGAGAACATCGACGAGATCTGCAACAATATATCAATGTCCTTAATTGAAGTTGGCAGTATGCCCAAGCCAAAGAATCCACAAACCATCAGCAAACTCTCAAAAATCTCATGAAAAAAGCGCAGGATCTTCAAGTCTCCAAAAACAATTATAAAAAAAGATAGAAGAAACAGAGCTGAGCAAAACCATCTAAAAGAAACGAAGAGAAGATACACGATAGCGGTCATTAAGAGCATTCTCAGGAAAGGTAGGAAATTCAAAACTATAGAAAAATCACTCAGTACTGGAAGAAAGCTAGTAACTCGTTAGCTCTGAGGAAATTGAAACCTGACAACGGATACAGACTATTTTGTCAACGTACCCATGTATTTCGCAAAAACCTCTATTCCACCGAAGAGAGACACAGAAAACTAAATAGGAAACACATGCCAAAAGTAATCAATTCGACGATATCACAGAAGCTACTTTGTACGAAAAGGAGCAAGCCATCAAACAAGCAAAGGAAAGATCCCTGGACCCAATGACATCACCATTGACCTATTCTGGCAGCATCCCTGGGGAACTAGTCATTCTATTCAACTTATGCCTCAAGCAAAGTAAAGTCTCAGTAGAGTGAAACACTGTCACCATAATGCCGTTATACAAAAAAAGGAAACCAAAAGACCTCAACAACTAAAAGCCAGTGACTTTACTCAATGACAAACTCTCCATCAAACTCTTCAGTGAACTTCACCGAATCAGCAAAGCGCTTGATGAAAACCAACCAAGGGAACAAGCCGGCTTTAGAAAATGCTACTCAACCATCGTCCACCTGAAAGCAGCAGAATATAGAATGCCATTAGGCGTACTTTTTTTCACTTTAAAGAGACCCTCAGTTCAGAGGACATCTCCAAAGTCATTGACGCAATAATACTAGGAGTAAACCTTGAATAAGAGTACTGCAACATTTCTACCGAAATAGCAGTTCCTTAATCAGGCAACATAAAAACTTTGCCCTTTGAACTACAAAAAGAAGTAGAGCAAAGAGGTTCAAACTCACTTAAAGTCCTCGCTGCCTTGAATTGATCTTCCCAAACCAAGAATAAGAAAACCAAGAGATCAGAATTGACAGCGAATACCCAAGTAATATCAGATTTTCGGTCGATATCGTCCTCTTCGTTAAGAACTGTCCCAATCTCTACATAACGAGGAAATGAAGAAAGCAAGAATATTGGCCACAAAATGAACTTCAACAATACAATTATCGTATACAACAAACATGATGGAGACAAAGACAGAACGATTAAATCAAAATCGCGAAAACTAGGGAAAATAGACCACAACATCTACCTAAGTGAGCGATTATTCATGAAGAAAAACAAAAAAATAAAGCAAAGAATCAGAGTACGTAAGCAAGCTTTCGGTAGGGCAAGCTCAACTTTCAAGAAAACTAAAATCTCACTAGTCTTAAAAAGAAGTGTATACATTTGATATATTTCTCCGATAGTCACCTATGGAGCTCTAACGTGGAACAAACAAAGAATTGACCCTCAAACTGAGAACCGTGCAACATTCACATGAGAGAATCCGGTTGATCATCACATGGGATCATAAACGGCACTATTCAATACAAACACAAGAGTCCGAGAAACAGTTATAAAACTCAAATGGTAGTGGGCTATAAATGTTGCAAGAATGTCAGACAACCGCTGGATGCCACGAAACACAGTGAGGATACCCTGAGATCATAAGCAAAATTGTTACTGACAGAAAGAAAGATAATGTGACGAGCCAGATAGATTGAGAAAGTTCTGGCTCTCTGATACCCATGGTAAAGCGAATCTTTTGGAAAGTCTATGTCCAACGACAGACGCCAAAAGGATGATGATGATGATGATGATGATGATGATGATGATTATTCGGCAACATGTGCACGGAATCAATATAATGAAGATAGTAGCCTAAAGCTTATCTCAATTAGGAAAATATGGAGTGGTATTGTCTTATCGCGTGGGAAAAAAAGGTACAACAATAATGTGATCTGTTCTTGCGAACGAATCCTCCGCCCTGTGCCGCCGGCCTTTATCACCACGCATGCGTTGATTTTAACAGAAAACCTTATGCTACTCAATAAATATATAAAGAAAAATACTACTAAAACAGCTACAACTACTACTACTACTACTAAACTACTACTACTACTACTACTACTACTACTACTACTACTATTACATCGAAAATAATAATGATAATGAAAACAAAAACAGAGGTAATATAATAAAATCTAAAAACAGCATGATATGCACATGATTTCGCTTATTTTATCCTATCTTCTTAGTTGGAAACAATAGACAAACCTACGTCAATTTTGACATTTTTTAAATGCGAGCTCATGTGGAAAATGCCACTATGTAATCATAATGGATCTTTTTGAGTGAAGTTACTTGAAGCAAATAGCTTTTAATGCCACCTAACGACAAAATCAAAACGGGACATTTTCGGCTACCGACAATACTTTCGTGTATGCATGCAGTTTTCTTAACCTTTCTGTTAATCTCTTTGAGATTATTATTCTGTATTCCATCAATAGAGGGCACAACTGTCTGTTTCATCGTCCATTACCATTACATTTCTCAAAGAAGTTCTCGATATAGTCAGCTGGAACAGTGATAGCAAGAGATTGACATTTTTCTCCTCGTTTATCATACCAAAATTTGGTTTCCTTGACTGGACTCGGAGATCTGTTTCACTTCCGAATTCCCCAGAATACTTTATTTCTAATTTGCATCGTTTAACCCCGTTCTCTTTTGCATTAATGTTACTTGTTATCTATTCCAACTACAGTAAAGATGGATGATAAAATCAATGTGTCTGTATGCAAATATACCAATTACCACATATTCAAACTAAAACAATTCTGGACCTACATTCAGAAAATCGTGCTGCTGATATATTGGATCCCAATCGCAGAATATGTGGCTGTTGCTGCTTTCTCCTCGTCGGATCTGCAACAATCACAAAACTATTCACCTAGAAGGTCAGTCCGATGATGACCTGCATTTGGCCATATTGAGCTTGAAACATTCAATCGTATCGTAAACTAAGAAGTCGGGTTGGAAAAACAATTAGACAATAGACAGACGAAAACAGACAACAAGAACTTGAAGAAAACCTGCACTTACTAAAACGACCCCATCAGCATTGCTTTAGCATTATTCTCAATGTCTGCAGAGTAACATATGGTAAGTATGGAAGACAATAGTCTTCAAAAAAGCCCTCTGTTCGGCGGACTGCTTTCCGGTTGATGGAAGATGTGGGTGTCAGGGATAAAGGTAAAGGGAATGCATACAAAAACGTAAGGGGACAACAGCAGGGTTTAATAATAGGGAAATATAGTGAGGCAATCTCTTTCAAAGAAAGTTTCTTCCTTAAAAAAACCCACACAACCCGAAGAGAAACAGCAGTCTCATTAAAAAGAAACCCCTTTAGTCGCCGGTTCTTCTCCTGCAGCCTAGGCGGAAAACCATTCGTCTCTTCGGCTTACAAGCGATCTGCAGACCTGCAGCTGACATGGAAATCCACTCATGAATATTTGCTTGTGAAGCGAAGCCATGATGATTGTGATAATTTATTTCACAAGTAAATGTAAATGTAGGCATCGCTGGAAACCCAAGTCACAGCCAGTCTTTACATCTTTCAACCACAGGTTTTTTTTCTGGTTCCATTGATTGCATACAATATACAACTTCACGTTCCACAATAAATATTTTTATGACTCATTTTTTATGTGTCTGAACCTTCAACCCAGAGGTATGTGGTGGTCGTTGCTTGGGAACGGACGACATGGAATTACCACAAATCTCAAGCATGCATCTCAACACCATCAACTACCCTAAACCGTCATGATCTGAATGGTCTCACCTCTAGCTCATATCTTCGATCTATTTAAACTCGCTGTCTGGGCATTTGGAACTGTTCCCAGTGCAGTAATTATTATATGCAGCCGTGACCCTTATGTTCCATCACTTCTCTATATCTCGGAAAAGCTTTTGGAATTTTTCCCATTTTTTTCCCTCCACCTTCGTCTTCTTCGTGTACTAAGCTGGAAAAGTGAGTTTTATGAATCTATTTCCCTCGTTCACAACAACCGGATCAGGTCTCTCTTTTGATTAGGTCGTCTGACTTGATCCTGAAACTACTTTTCATATATAAATGTTCTCTCCTGCTAGCCGAGAGTAGAGCTTTATTTTTGAAAAAAAAAATCATAAGCTGAAATAGGGGAAAACGAAGATGCAATCAACATTAATTTATAGGTAAGGATATTTTGAGAATTTGCTGACCCTCAAATAATGATGCTTGTATGTCAGGCCGAATCTTTAGTGTTCGGGTCGGTGGACAGTAGAGTACACGGGGTTATAGGAAGAGGATGTTCCGTTCTCAACTTTTTTGTGTGTAAATAAACTAGGAGAGCGCAACGAGCAATCGGAAATCAGGTGATATATATATATATATATATATAAATATATATATATATAAATATATATATATATATATATATATATATATATATATATATATATATATATATATATATATATATATATATATATATATATATATATATATATATATATATATATATATATATATATATATATATATATATATATATATATATATATATATATATATCACCAAAAAGATCATGTGTGTTATGTGTGTGTTGGGGAGTTGGTGGTGTTGCATGCAAAATGAGGAACTTTGTGGCACTTGAATTCGAAATGCAATCTTAATTAAATCAGGTTTTTTTTCTTACTTGAAGGTGTAGTCAGTCACTGGTGACGACGTCTTCCTGATTATGTATTTCGTCGTTCTCGAAAACAACGGGGTCAATTTAGAAGATAACACTATCGAACAATAATGCATGCACTCAAATGCTTGGTGCAACGATTGAACCTATAAGCACCTTGCGACTAGATACACTTAACCAACACTTATAGCGATTGGGCCATTATCCAAACAAAATCGACAAACACAAGGATGCATTGTCGAGGGAACATCAACTGATCCAAGATATCTTTTATCACGGACGCTAGTTTAATTAATTGAATAAGGGGTTTAATTTGAAATAATCAAAAAATTATGAAATACAGAGTCATACACCCTAAACTGTCTGACTGTTACGACCACTATGTGTACAATACTTTCAATAGATATACATCAGAACTTCAGATCAAACATTTTTTTTTATAATGAGATAATAAACTCTATGAGCCAATTCGTTTTACAGTTTAGAGAATATTGCGTCTCCAGAGTGTGATATGCTTTATTAACTTTTCATCCTACAACATAAGATGGGGTAACAAAACAAAACAAAGTAGAGCACATGCTGTTTTAACAAATGCGCACAGGACAGACAGGGACGTAGCGGTTGCAGTGAAAAAAATTCAACTACCTTAGGCAGAATGAGTTGAGAGGAAGACAGAGAAAAACAGAGACATTCCTTGGCTTAAACTTGCAAAAAAAAAAATTGCACAAACACCCACCAACCTTATTCAAAATTGGATATGAATTAATCTACAAAAGGATGAGGTACAATATTTCCAGATCGATCAACAGAAAGGTGATAAAGTAACAACAACAACAACAACAACAACAACAACAACAACAAAATAATAATAATAATAATAATAATAATAATAATAATAATAATAATAATAATGTGTTCCAGTGATTCATCCGTCAGAATCTGTACAGTTTGAATTTCGCCTTGAATATCAAATGTATTTAATCTTCAGTCTCGCATTCATCGCACATGATAGCATGCAAGTTGAAGAATAAACCAAATGACAAGAAATGACCGAGAAACAAAGATCGTATACCTTCTTATTTGGACATTCATAAAATAACATTCATGATGTCTAACGTCTCTTGCGTACATAAAACAGATTTGCAAACGTGGCTGCACTTGACCTGGATAGAGGGTCGAGATCGAGCAATGAGAACATCTGAGCGTCACCTAAAATACTCAAGCGCTGACATAGTACAGAGTACTCACACATCTCTAATCTCCTTGCCTATGGCACAGAAAATGTGTATATCTTCAATTTTAACTATATTTATTCGAGTTTTTGTACTTGCATTGTGGTAGTTTCGTCGTTCAGAGTAAAGTAGAAAATACAAAAAAGTCAATTAACTTTTTTTCCAATTCCTACTGTCATTAAAGAAAGATATTCGTTCAAGGAAACACTTATCTGGAGACCGTGCGTTTTCCTTTCCTCTTTTCTATCTGTCCGTCACTAAACATTTTCTTCTTGATTTAATCAATGTCTACTTGTAAAGTAAAAAAAAATAGCATCGGAAGTAAGATCTTTTGATACTTAAACAGAGAAACATCGCTGCTTAAGTGAAGATATGAATATTCGTGAGAAAATGGAAAGTGTTCTTTGTTTGTAAAAATTGAAACATACGATACTCGCATTTACGAGTGTGAAGGAGCTAACTGGGATTTAGCGTTGGAACCTATTTTCCCACTTGCTCTCACTTGTTTGTTTCTTTATTTATCTGAAGGAAGAATATCATGTAGTGTTTTAATCAAGCCTAACCGTCTTTAGTTTTATTCATTTACTTGCAAATGTTCCCTGTTTGAAGGAATTGTCGAATCTAAAACTACAATCCTACTCCAGTACCGTTCAAGCTGAAGAATAAAAGAAAAATACTTCATTTGAACTATTCCAATAGTTATTGTCTACAACCTATCTTTCTGAAAGGTCACATGTCCAAATGCTGCCTACATATGAAGGAGAATGTTGTACTGCATATGGACATGCATAAAGATAGCTGACTAAACGATTCGCAGAAGTTTGTTGATTTAATCTCCTTTTTCTCCACTCCCTCGCTCGGTTTATTGTTCATTTATCCAGCAAAAATAACTGATGCCACAAACCATAGTGTACTAGGATAGATCTGAAGAGAGTCAACTGTATGGATTTGTAGGTTCTGGTAATCAGAGCTCATAGCGTAGAACAAACATATACTAAGTTGAAACATTGTAGTGAGACATGTCTCAGTATATCGATAACAGTCGTACAGTCAAAGGATCACATCCTCAAAACCCTGACTGGGCAAGAACCATCGGGATACCCCGAGATATATAGGGATAATGTCGCCATAATCTGGAGGCTGACAAGGAAATAACAAAATTTCAAATACCATATGACTGGTCGACCAAGCAAATATTGTGCTGGATCATTGTTTATTGAAGGTCCAACCACATGGTTTCATGTACTTATAGGCAATGTACTATTGAGGGTGAACAAACACTGAGCAAGCATGATAAGATTTTGGACATTAACGAAATTAAGCAACGTGAACATTTACTCTTACAATGCCCAGGTATCGCTGAAGGTCACATACTAGATCAACTGACAATGGAATTTGACATCACCACCTGGCACATAATAGGTATCAGTGACACTGCAGAAAAGGAGAGAATTTTTCAAGGCTTTAAGTCATCATCTATTCTATCATAAGAGCAGGGACGATAACAAGTGAGGTAGAATTTCTATTCAGTAAATAAATCGTATACGTTTTAACGGCATAGCAGACAAAAATAACTTAAATTCTAGCTAGACTAAGCCGAAGATACACACTGAAGGTATTCAAAGTTTAATAGAAAACTTGATAAGATTACCAACTTATCAGTAGAGACGAACATCCTATATATATATATATATATATATATATATATATATGTGTGTGTGTGTGTGTGTGTGTGTGTGTGTGTGTGTGTGTAATTAAATAATTAAATAGTAGTGCCTTGTGAATTTGAAAATGAAATGATTTTTATTTAATTGAAAGTGCTCAAAAAATAGACAAAATAGTAGAATTAATAAATAATCTTCTATGATGCTTATACTCTATAAAATTGGTTTACAGTATGACAGTATATGAAGTGCATTTCAATTCTTTGATAAAATGGTTTCAAAGAACGTAATCTGAATCTCTTCAATATTACATACGTCATAAAACACGAGTTGGGTGTGTTCTCTTGAAAAGCTCTCTCCATACATATTTGTATGCATGCGTGCGTGTGTGTGTATGTATTTACATTTTTACTTAAATACTGAAGTGGACGCTTACTTCACACCAGTTCTACGAATGTACGACTAGTAAGTATATATGCCCTTTCTGATGATGAATTAATAACTTTGGGGATTTTTTCCATTTTTATTATGTTTACAGAAATTTCTGTTTTCAAAAAATCATCCTGAATGTCCGTTAGATATTCAATTTTACATTTTAATAACAACGCAAATAGCGCCAATAAAGATTTCTCAACAATTGACTCTCATCAAAGATTAACAGACGTCATTTATTAAAAGCAGAGAACATTCTTCAGAAAATAAATTTTCAATACGTTTTTGCTTTTACATTGAATAGAAAAAACAACCTAAACATCAATTAAAAAGTCATGATGAAGGTGAATAGTAGTCAAAAATTGATGATAAAGGTTACAGCAGGACTTCTCAGTTGTTAAAAGAATTGTGGTTGACGAGACAAATGTTTTCGCAACCGCTCACTCAGTGCTATAAAACCCTTAGGCATGAATACAATTAGTCTCGACTCGTAATCTCATTGTAACTGAACGAAGAAACAAAATTCAAACTTTCCGCGAAAAAAAATTGCAAGAAGTCTTCAATTTGTTTGCTTTTCGCAGAGAATCTTTTAAAATTTCTTAATTGTAATGAAACAAATTGAGTTATCGAATTCATTGAATAGCATTGAGTCATTTCACAATGAGCACCGATACGTATGAATATTCGTGCAGATATATGAAAATAAATAAATAAAACATACATAATTTTTTTTTTCAAATGTTTTTGGAGATTCACTTATTCGTTACTCGACACTTATGAGTTTATTTAGCTGATGTCTATTTTCCTGACATATATATATATATATATATATATATATGTATATATGTATATATGTATATACACGCACACACGTGTGCACACACATACATATATATGTATGTACATATATATATACACACACAAACACACTGATATATATATATATATATATATATATATATTCTGAATAGTAAGTTCGCAGCCTGACATTAAGGAGATAATGTTGAAAACCGATTATACATATATATATATATATATATATATATATATATATATATATATATATATATATATATATATATATATATATATATATATATATATATGCGTGTGTGTGTGCATGCGTGTGTGTGTGTGTGGTTGGGAGAGTTTTTGTGTGTGTTTCCGTGTGATTGCTTGCATGTGGTTGTGTGTATGTGGGGAGAAATAGTTAAACTCACCCCAGCCGATTTTTACTTGTGTAGTGTCATACCATCACTGCAAATAAAGCACATTTGTAATTGTGATAATCAGAGCCCATAGCACAGGAAACTAAAATGTTAATGGGCTGGCTATTTTTTATGAATGTCAGACACACGATGGACCCCAGGACTCACAACATGGAACCCAAGAGACCACATACGAAACTTGTCCGACAAAAAGTCAGAATGGCGAACAAGACAAGTTTAGAATGTATTAGCTCCGCGACGCCCTTGATAAATAGTTCTAACGAAACCTGGGGGAGATTTTGTCCAATGACAGACGCTAAAAGGCTGCTGATGGAGATCATTGGAGGACTTACTTGCTGCCATGGGCGAGAATACTTGTCTTTGGTAACTGTCAGTCCTGTGCCATGGGCGACATTTTCTGTCTTACAATAATACGTTATTTTTTCTAAAGATGGCAGAACCCATACAAAATATAAAACATGTTTTAAAATGCCAAAAAAACAAAAAGAAGGTTAGTCCATGTTTTAAGATACTTCGCAGCTGTTTGAATGTTCGAGACATTTTCAAACATCTATGTATATATTTCTTTTTTTTTTTTAGTTTCCTCGTACATATGAGTTGATGTGTATGAGAACACAACCCTTTCAAACATTCAATCCTTGTCATTTTATTTTTCGAGAAAATAACACGAAGGTTACAACGTTGAAAAAAATATCCTCTTGTCTACGAACAGGCCAGGCTTACATTGGTATGGCACAAGGATTCAATAATAGGGTACCTAGTGGGGATTTTATACGTCTTACTAGCGAATGATAGTGTGACGAGCTTGTTAATCATTGACCCACGATATAAATGTACAAAATGATAGTCAGGCATTTCTGAATAAGCTATATATAAATCATAAGGAATAATGTGATAGACATAAGATAAAAAATTAAACAAAAAAAATATCAGTTAATCTGATAAAGAGCTTTAGCGGTGTTCACGTGAGACCAAAACTAAAAGTAAAATTTGTCAACAAATCCACAAATTTTGCAGGCTTCTTTCTGTACGTTGTTAAAACGCTGTGTTATGCCCGAGGGTGAAATAATTGCCGCCAGAGTTAAATGTCACAGTCACTGCAGTTCATGTTGTCTGATAATTGGTATTTCAACGGAATTAATAATTTGACGACAGAAATTTATTCACGCGTATGTAATAAAAGATAGAATAGCTATCACACCACCACCACCGCCACCAACAACAACTTGTAATAATGATAATAATGATGATGATGATGATAGTAATAATAATAATAATAATAATGATGATGATATTAATAATAATAATTGCATTTCCACACTAGTTGCCTGGTGATCACCGCTGGACACTGAGTGACAGCAAGTCTGATCAAGACTCCAAGCCTCCTCTTTACATTCTCAGTCTAGTGCTGTGGTTTACAATTTCACGATAGTTACCCGGTTGGTATTGCTTGAAGGCTGATCGGCAGTAAGTTTCCCCAGGTCTCCAGCCCAACTCTCCATCCTTCCTCAGTAATCACAGCGGTGCTGCAGTTTGTGCTGCCTCCACACCTTTTTTTTTTTTTTTGGTGTTGTGTCACTGCTAACAGCTAGGGGTCACAGATCTAATATTTCAAGTATTCTAATAAGTATGCATGCAGATCCCTGTAGTGCTGTGATCTGTATAATCTCAATTCTCCCTCCTTTCCCCAGTTCCTCTAATCTTACTTTAGCGTCCTTAGAATGGTTCCAAGTGCACCTACTACTACTACTACTACTACTACTACTACTACTACTACTACTACTACTAATAATAATAATAATAATAATAATAATAATAATAATAATAATAATGATAATAATGATAATACCACAGCAGTACTGGGAACTGCATTGATCCTGAGGAAGATGCTAGAGATATAAGTACTGCAACGAATTGTAGCCCTGACATGATAGGTGAAAGAGAGAGGAGACGTTAGCTGAAGACCTGAGGAGACTTATTGTCACTCAGCCTTCAGCGATAACCACTGGGCAACCGGTGTGAAACTGTAAATCGCAGAATTACTGCGACGTATGAGTACTTGGAGAGGAGGGCTGGAGACTTGAGGAGACTTGCTGTCACTCAAACTCCAGCGGTTACCACCAGGCAACTGGTGTGAGATTCCAAATAATAATAATAATAATAATAATAATAATGATGATGATGATGATGATGATGATGATGATGATGATGATGATGATGATGATGATGATGATAAAACCAGAGAGAAAAAACATTCCAAGCCATTATTAGCACCACTATGACTCTTCTCTTCTCTACCCTCCACTTAATTATGATAACAATGAATATAATTGCTGTACTTTGTCAGTCACGCTTGCCTTACTCTCTGACATCTGACAATACTTTCCTTCGTGATAGTTCAATGAATATTCACAGCGAAACATGTTGCAATTGTTTTCTCTGATGAACGAATTTGTAATACTTATCCCAAATAAAGCCATTAGTAATGTATTCCTATTATATATTCAATATATTTATTAGCCAGTAATGCCTGCATTGATTTCCCACCGTTGCAAATCCTTGGTTTTCTTATGCACAACTCATTTGTATTTCAAAATCAGTTACCTCTCTATTGTGAAACTATTAGCAAAAATTTTAGCCTTGGAAAATAATTAACAATGCATTTATACTATATATATTATATGTATTCATTCTATCGATAATTCTTGCATTAATTCTTAACCCATTCTCCTCCATCATTTCAAATGCTTTGCAATAGGAAAATAATTTAAAATTATTTTCTGTGGCAATTCTTTTAGCATCGATTTTTTCCTTTCCAAAATGGAGTCAGAGAAAAGCAACGATACACAAGTGGTTAAAAACTAGATAAATAAATCGGCAAAAGGATACGATGGACTAAGAATATTTCCATTTTTTTTTTTTCCGTTTTTCCCCCAAATGATTTGATATGCTTTCAGGAGTTTTGAATTCTGAATCCTCGGGAAAATCTGTCAGTTTTCAGAAAGGAAATATTTAATGGTTTCATAAAAGAGCGTTCTATTCACAATGTAGCTTTAATCCTAAACTGCATCCTTACTTTCCATTTGTCATAGATAACTGCGTGTGTGAATTTTTCGTTCTCGTCTGCTAGCCTGACTGGTAGAGGGCGATCGATGCCAGCCCTCCTTGACTTTATCTCACGAAGCTTCTATAAAATATCTTTTGTTCCCGGTTATATTTGTTTTTTGGGGTTTTTTTTCTCTATAGGGTAACGTTGGGTCCCCCAGCTAATTCAATAATATAAACATTCATGATGCATCCTAGTAGTAAAACATTACCAGAGCATTCACGTAAAAGCATATCGCTCAATTTGTAAGCATGCATTATTTCACGACTGCTGAAATCTTTTCGTACATTTTTCATGCATTCTAAATTAAATAATTTACAGCATATTACCAAAGTAAAAGCATAAGCGATGTATTTGTATTATACATATGATAATTCAATTTTGTCATTAACGCTTGCCTCCATTCCTGATAACTGACATTCATTTCTCTCTGATTTGAAATGCCTCACCATAATGTAAGTATTTGCCATTTTTGCCAATCGTAGAACCATTACAAATATATTTCTTCACAACCACCACCACCACCATCAGCAGCAGTAGCCAGTAAACGTCTATTGTTGGACATAGACCTTTCTCAAGATTCACCATATCTCTCTATCATTGGCATTACACAGCCAGTACTGTTTTAATAAATCTAGTTCATCACGCTATCTTACTTTCCGTCGATTTAAGCTATGCACCTGATCTCTGGAGATCCACACTGTCATGATGTCCAGCAGTTGCCTGCCATTCTGGCAACATATCCAGCTCATTGCCATTTGAGTTTTCTGTTTTTCTGTTCCAGACTCCTGTTTTGGTTTTTTTTTTTTGTAAGGTTGAGCACTATTTTGTCATATAAACGTTGCATACTTCTCAGTTTGACGGGCAATCTTTTGGCTAAGTACCATGTTCCTGCTTCATATGTGACTATCGGTAGCATACATTTCTTGGATACCTATCTTATTTAGATTGGTATATTATTCTTGTTCCACCGAAAGTTTGCCAACGTAGAGTGATTCTCGGCTTGATTTCTCCTTCTTTTGATGACTCCATCGATGTTTGCTGTCCTAAGTAGATGTACTGGTTTACTTTGTCAAACTGGACTTTTTTGATTTCTATTGTTATCTTTTTTCCCCAAAAATATTTATTCTACATGACATTTGTTCTACTGAAGTTCATGTGGAGGCCAACTTTCTTTCCAACTTCTTTTATTTCGTCTAACATTTTTTGGAGATCGTGAAGGTTCGTAGCAAAGACCACAATATCGTCAGCAAATCTGAGGTTACTTAGATATTCTAAAAATACATTTACATTATACCTACCAGCTGAAAATTTCTGCCAGGGAGGGGCGTTCTCGGCTACATCGAGCCTACGACCGTTAAACAATAAGTCACGAGCTAAAAATTCCTATCCCTGAGCTGGATCGAGCCTGCGACCGTAAAACAATGTCATTACTGGACTTGCAGTTTTATAGCCATAAGCTCAATATAATTGGGATAAGTGTCTTGAGAACAGATATTTTCAGGGAGGGTTAAAGAAAATCAACCGTAAATTAGGTGTTGTAAATAGTAAATAATACTTGCCGAGCATTATTGTTGTCTATTGTTTAATTTACTCCAAACGAACCGAGAGTAAATATATATGAAATTTATCAACACATGATATAGGTTATGACGTACAGATGCATAGTTTTGAAACTTACAAAAACACTTAGAGACTAAATGAAAATAGCACGGATGGCAATGGAAACAATGACGTGAGAATCCTCAAGTATTCTTTATTGTTAAGTCGTAGTTATGACACACATCAGTACTTAAAGAATGGTAACTATAAAGATTAGGTTTGACCTCATTTTTTTTGCTTGCTAATTCTCCGATGACAAGGATCCAAGTAATTGTACGAGCCCAATGAAAGTAAATAGTTGTTGAAATTAAAACAATAGAATTGGTCAAAAATCAGTCAATTCTATTTAGTTGCTTCCGTAGAAAAAATATTTATTAGCCTTTTAAGTTGTGTATGAATAGTAAAAACATGATTCAAATCTTCTCAAAATGAATGCAGTATATAGGATTAAGAAATCAAATGATATTTTTGACTTGCTTAGTTCTAATTATTGAAGAAATAAAACAATAACAATATGGCTACTTTAGTCTTACGCTCAAAAAAAGTTTGAACGTGACTTTTTGTTTTTAAATGAATATTTTTTTAGATTATGTCCTAAAGCCACCTAGAGTGAAATATGTAAAGTCTACAATTGTTTTGTGGAGAGGGGTTATAACGCAATTTTCCGGTAAAAACGTGGTGAAAGAATGAGATATTCTCTCTATTTAAGTTGGTTTAATTCCAGACCGCTGAAAATCTCTCTCTTTTATTTTTTATGTATTTCTGTACTGAAACGTTATGAGTGGAGATCTTTATTTTGTGTCATTTTGGCTCAAACCAAAAGAAAAACCAGGAACCGAGAGGTTTTTTTTTTATATACCGGTGGCGAAAGCACGACTGTCTTGGCGAAATCATTTTTAAAATTACACCGCTTCTATTGGCTAACCAAAGTCATGTGATATCCCTACCTTCCTCGCGCAGGGGAGGGGGGCTCTATGCATCATCAGAAGAGACAAGTCATAAGATTCAGAGCAATATTTCCGAAAGAAGAAAAAATAACGAGGCGCATGTCCTTTTAAAGGTCAGTCTGGGTCAAGTGCATTAGGCTCAGCTAGGCGTTTGTTCATTTATTATCCACAGATTGTGCACCTTCATTTTCAACGGATTTATTATCGTCGACAGATGATTAGACGTGGCAAAAACATAATGAATTTTACTTAATTCTGCACTCTGCCTCGTCATCATTCTATGCATTGTATATCTTTATATATATATGTATATACACACACACAACCACACACACACACATATATATATATATATATATATATATATATGTATATTGTTACAATTTGCTGCTACAGATACGTGAAGTTTTTTTTCCAATATCAAAGCAATAACGTGAGATGCTGTCTATGTTTGTTGTATGTATTACCATTCTTATGTGTTTGTGACTGCAATTATCAACTGATTTATATAAATATATATATATATATATATATATATATATATATATATATATATATATATATATATATATATATATATATATACGTGTGTGTGTGTGTGTGTGTGTGTGTGTGTGTGAGAGTGTGTGTGTCGGGAAAGCTCCAGGTGGGGATAACGAAAAACCTTTTTGCACAAACACCTAGCTATCCACTCATTGCTTTTGAGCATCGAAAGTACCTCAAAACCTCTATCTGAAAATAGTGGACCTACTTCACTAGGAAATAGTTAAACCCAACCTCACCAACAAACAGCTTATTACACTTTTTAGATATAAACTAATCTCAAAAAAATACCAGCAAATTGACAGGCGTTCAAGAATGAAATCAACCATGCAAACAGGCAGGCTTGAGAAGTTTACTCAACAATGCACAGACATTTGTACGTAACAAACCACATTGTTTGGCTTTTGTGAATCATGACAGAGCAATCTGCTGGATAGAATATAAGGCACATGCATACAAGAACAATGTGATAACTGAAATCGCAAAGAAGTCATTCATAATATCACACAGTAGCACTGCAATAATTAGACTGCATAAAATACAAATGAGATAAAGATAGCAAAAGAAATAAAACAAGGGTATATAATATAACGTGAACTACTCATAGAATTTGTTGGAACTCTCTCTACTATTGTACTTGATGCGTCAAGTATGTACTAAACGTATGGTATCTTGTATGACTTACGGTTGCAATACATTGAAAACGATAAGACGAACTGAAAATCTACTCAGAATCTTACAGAGAGTTTTGGAAAAAAGCATACCAGGTTAATACAAAATATATTAAGAAGGAAACATAGGGATGGGCTGTACGCTCAACAAGAAGAAAGGATAACATCTGCTACAGTAGGTGCAAATGGGACAGTAAACTGAATGGCAAAAGGTTCAGACGGATGATAGCGGGATTAAAGAAATGCTGCTGGTAAAATATGACAGAGTACGGCACAATCACTTTCAACATGGAGGAAAGGCTTTAGTCCAACAGTGTACTTATGATGTATGAAGATAAAAAAAATTCTTCCAACCCCGCCCGCTCCGATTGAAATTGCTGCCCTAAGTTCAGTTGAGATATTGCAAAGATCTGTTGTTGTCTAAGGTGGATATGAAATTCTAATGGGTCCCTAATAGTCGGCATTTGGATCCAGATAGAAGCGAGGATTATAAAGGTGATTTTCAAGTCAGATAGGTCTCCCCAGCATGCATAGTTTTCTAAAGACGATTTTCCTATCAACCCACCACTTAGCTAGAGAAAATCAGTTTATTAAATATTCATATTACTAGTGAGTCACACAAAACCAGCTGGCAGCGTTCTACTTAAATAGATGATTGCCTAAATCGATGATCGGAAATAGAACAAAAATGTGATTGATGAGTAAATGACATGCTTGGCACGTTCATATATTGGGGAAAAAAAGTAAGACAAATAAGGTGGGCTTGTTATTCACGAATTACCCGAGACTTATAAATATTTATGCAAATTTCCACTTCCACACGCACACACACATATACATCTCTCTCCATCCATCTATTCGTCTATTTATTTCTCTCTCTCTCTTTCTCTCTCTGTCTCTCTCTGCCCCCCCCTCTCTCTCTGCCTCTCTATCTCTGACACACACACTATATATATATATGTATATATAAAGAATTATAGGGATATATTCCGGGTGAATGTTAACATTTTGTAAGTAAAGCACTCATCAGCAACCATTCTTTTGTTCTCTTGATTAATCATTATTATGAGCTCTCTCTCTCTATCTCTATCTCTCTCTGTCTCCCTCTCCCTCTCTCTACATATATAGATATGAACCGTCACTACCTTTTCTTTAAAGCAAGTTAATCGTTGAACATGCGCAAGAATTCTACCAAAACCTATGTTCCTCCTCACAATGAATACAGAAAAATTAACAAAGTATACAAATCACGAGCAACCAGTTTGGAGATTTCCCAGAAGTTATTTTGTGGAAGTGAAATGAGCCATTAAACGAACAAAGAGAGGAAAGGTCCCTGGATTTAATAATATCATCATCGACCAATTCAAAAAAGCTGGTAATGTCATTATCAGCCTCTCAAACTTATACCTCAAACAAAGTAAAGCCCCTGAAGATTGGAACACTGCAATCATATTGCTTTAATCTAAATGAATAGAACCTGAGAGATTCAAACAACTACAGATCAATGTGGCGAATCGACTTCATCTCCAAACTTTTTACTCAAGTGTTCCCCTACCGTATCACCAGAGCACTCGATGAAGCCAACCATGTGAGCAAGCTGGCTTCAGTAGAAGCCACTCAACCACTGTAAATCAATTTAAACAGAAAGGAGCAGGATATTAACTGCCACTCGCTATAGCATTTGTTGACTTCAAGGAGACATGAAAAATTCTCAAAGTCATTGATTCCATCATTCAAAAAGGCATACACTCGATATATGTTAGGATATAACAACATATCTACTGACCAAGCATTCTATTCATCGGGTTACAAAAAAAATTCAGACTCTCTCCAGCTCGAAAAAGGTGCAAACAAATTCTTCACACCCTACTTCGAGATGATCTTTCAAAACCTTGACTGAGAAAATTTCGGGATCAGAATAGACGGCAAATACCTAAGGAACCACGGATTCGCCGGTGACAAACGATGCTGGACAGGCCGAAGAAAGGTTGTTGGTCTCCACACGAATTTCAGTGAAGCAGACGTCATTTACAATGAGTTTCTTGACGATACAAAACTTGAGAGAGTAGAGATAGGATCTAAATGGTAGACGGAATCAAGCAAATGATCTCTCGTTAGCCAACTTTGGGAATGGCAAGCTAAACCTCCATAATCAAGAAAATCCTGTTCATGCTGAAACAACAGAAATACAACCTATGCATCCTCTTGAGTATAACTTATGGAGCTGGAAGATGGAGCGTGATCAAAAGATTGAAACTCAGACCAAAAACCATGAAACTTGCAAAAGGAAAAAATCATGCTGAACAACAATAAAATAGATCAGCACATCATATCAAAGAAAAAACAGGAACCTCGGATAACAAAGAAACTGAAATAGCAATGGACCAGTCATGCTGCAAGAATGTCTAACAAGCTACGGACATCACAACCAAGAACATAGAAATCATAAATCACATGCGAAACCTCGGCCGGCAAAATATGAGATGCTGACTAAACAAGTTCAGAAAGTGTTAGCTCCGTGACACCCACGAAAGAGAAAACTGGCAAATCTTAGGCAAGACTCATGTCGAATAGATTTCATTCGTGTTGTGCCTACATCTACGAGCGATAGATGTGTTTTCATGATTTAGAATGGATCGTAATTACCCTAAGTATCCATTTAGAAATATGGTAATTACAGCAATTTACTGGTGAATAGTTATCGGCCTAGTTCATATAGGAAATGTTGACATGATGCTAAACAAGTGATAACATCATCTCAATGAATCTCGACCTAGCTGCATTGCTACCCGTTCAAACAATAGGAGACAAAGAAAGAATGAAACATTTTCTGAAAAATACGCATCAAAACTGGGTTCAAGAGCAATAGTTTATCTAAATAATAAAAGTCACAATTTAATGCAGGTATTGGTATTTATACAAGAAACAAGAAACAATTCATTATATATTGAGCCGGACAAGTAATCTATCTATCTAATACGTGTGTTTAGAATCCTGTCTTGATTCATAAATGTTAATCTATTGGCGGTCAAGAGGTAGGGTCGACATTTAGATAAGATGAAGTGTGTGTATATATATATATATATATATATATATATATATATATATATATATATAATAAAAAATTGCATAATAAACAGTAACATTGTTTCTTCTTAAAATGCATTATTTACTTCGATGAATCCCCCATTTACTCATCAATATATATATATATATATATATATATATATATATATATATATATATATATATATATATATATATAAAATGGTTTTTAATTTAGTCGTTGAAGCTGTAAAGCTTTCCAGACAATATGTGTGTGTGTGTGTGAGTGTGTGTACTGATTTAGCGAGTTCAATGTAGCCCAAACAATACCAGAGAAAAAAGTCGTAAATATTACCCGCTTTTGCACACTCCAAACACACATATGCATACACATGCACATATGCCCACCCATGTCTTTGTGAATTTGAAGTAATGGATAGTTTTTAGGATAATGTTTGACATTGACCATTTACTGGTGAAATATTGGTCCTCCAAAATCATTTAGTCATTTAGTGTTCGTGTCTGTGAGCAAGTTCTCAGAATGAAACCCAGAGATGCAATAGAGACCCTTCCCAATTACCATCAATGGCTAGATGCATTTTCTCCAATCAGAGAGGTGCCCCCCCCCCCAAAAAAAAACAAATGAAAAGAAGGAGGGCCAACTCATAGTTTATACTTTGCATAGCTTTTCCTGGCCTGGATAATGACTTACAGGTGACTAAGGATATATATGTGCGAATCCTATACAATGAGATGCCATCTTTGTTGCTCGGCTTTCACAACTATTCAAAATTGCCTGGATACTTCTGGTGAATTATACTTTTGGTGATGTTCGTATTCACTCGAAGTTTTCAAGTTGGGATTCATTGGAATTCGTAGCTGACAAATGTTGAGACGTCAATCGGTCAGGTTTGGTTATGTTGCCAGTGCTATGTTATGGAGTTCTTTTTTAGCTTATAAAACCCACTTGCACTCAAGGTTAGTACTTCCGCAACTGGGCATATTTTGCTTTTTGGCATTATTCAAGCTACCAATTTTTTCAATCATCTTGTTCATTCCATCACTTTTAATGTATCTCCAAACGTTCCCTGTGCCTGCCTGCAAACGCCACTGTCTTCATCGTTTAGCATTATTCGAGTCGTTTACCAAGTTGTCCTCTGACAAATTCTTCCTCATTAAAATGCTTAACATCCTAATTGCATAGCGCGTGTTCCATTGTTCATATATTTCAGACCATCTTAACTTTGCTTCCAAATACTTTTCGATGAAAGTTGGCTTCTAAGTTGTGTACACCCATCAGTCAATGAGTCACACTTGACCATCATGATTCTGCTATCTTGATCAGTTTCTGCACAGTCTTATCTAACACAATCCAAATTACATATCTAGTGAGACAGCAAATTCCACCCATAAGGGAATCATGAATAAATAATCGCAGGATTATTCTAGCACCAATTGCCATCGAACTGGCTATACATGAGCAGGGTTAGCACGTCTCTTATTGATAACAATTAGCTCTGACTGGAAAGTCGCGAATGCTTTCGTGTACAGGCGAAATAATTAACAAGCGACACCAAGAAATATCAGAGCGTTGAAACATAACACAAATCCTTAATCATAAATCTCCAACCAATGTGTTAACATACAAAAATATCAATAATATGTGCAGTTTGCCACGTATCCCGAAAGGACTCATCGTACAAAATGAGTTTGAATAAGTCTGATTCAATGGTCCTCAATTGTAATACTAGCTAAGATCACTTGTTTTAAGTGACTATACCCAACGGAATGATTAAGGATTAATTTGCCAGCCGGTATTATCAATGGCACGGGATATCCATAAAAACAATCAACTAAATCCGGGTATAGAGACTATGCCTTTGAGAATATTCTCCAAGGAAATCTGATATCTATAACAATCTATTTCAATGGCAGAGAAAATAGAATGTCTGTTGTTAAACAAAGGCTTCGTACACACGAATAAGAATCCGATGATAATATAATTTCGGATTCACATATCAAATTGAGTTGACAGCGAAACTTGCAACACGTATGGATATATGATCACTGCATCGACGCACAAACAAACGCACTTATACGTATATATGTATGCGTGTACATGTATAACATATACTAACAGGGTGACGGTATTTTTTTCCCCTTTCACGCATATTCATAAAATGATTCGAAGCAGAAACTTTTGAATTCTGCTCGTTATCAAACAATGTTGACTTTATATTCGAGACTTAGTAGTATCAAGAGGTGAAAATAAATGGCAGGGAGTCTGTTCATGTGTGTGAGTGTGTGTTTGTACATTACAAGTCATCAGGTAAAAAACTGACAAAAGTGTTCATTTCATACATCAAATATCATTTTTCATCACTATAGTTCTTCCCAATGCACTTAATTCATTGGTGAATGTTTATTACATAATTCGAAAGTTATACGATGAACATTCCAGATAAAAGATACGCATCGGGCTGGACTGTGACACGCACATAGATACACGCATACGCACACACATATGTGCACACATATGCGCACCCCCCCACATATATATATATATATTTATACATATATATATATATATATATATATATATATATATATATATATATATATATATATATACTGATATTCGAACCCATTTTGTCCATTTGTGCCTCTTTTCCGCATAAACTACAAGTTTTACCGATCTGATATTCTGCATGGAGACCGAGGAGTGGTCAAAGTACCACGGAGCTTATGTAATGTTGGTCATTAGAGTTCATTCGATGCCACTAGAGATCATTGATTAGTCATTTCCAGTCAATTTTAAGAGCTGAGGTTGATAATCTTGTACCAAAACTTCGAAAATCAGCATATAGTACATCTTTCGTAGGAAAACCTTGCAAACTATTGAAAGTTGACTTTTGAAAAGATTCCAGAAGACAATTTTGATCATTAAAATAAAAAGAATTTCAAGGATTTGGTCGCATTTTAGCACTTTTGAAACTTGACTGGATATAGAGGTAGATATTCCCATGGCAAAGATCATGTGCAACATGGAGTTAAGCAATGAGGTCTTTGTAGGTTACCAGAGGTAATTTCGGGCAATTTTTTAGCCTGATTTTTTTAACCACAATGTCTCAGCTACGATGCTGAAATTGAGCACTTGAGTGAATATTCTCCCATCAAAAATAACAGGCTAAGCAAAGTTGACTTTGGAGGTAACTCAAAGACGTCAGAGCTGATTTCTGGTCATATCTAATCAGTATCTCAAGTTTGGGGCGACACAATTGCATCTATGTTAGTGATATTTGATACATGAAATTGTGTCAGGGGTCAAAAGCAATCCGATATCGACCCAGAAGTAAGTTGAAGGCACCTGAATTATATCCGGCCTTTTGTAGCCTATTCCTCTCGCCAGTTTCCGAAGTTTTTAGCCACAATTGGACAAAAAAAAACTTTTATTTGTTGTTTTTTTTTTGCGGCAAAAGTATGTATAAATGTGACTTGGACACTGAAGCGATGTGACATAACCACGGGTTCTCCCAAGGTTGCTGGGAGTCAGCATATATCACCTTATGTCATTTCTGGAAGATCTGATTAGGCATAAGGACCCTCTCTCACAAATAATGGTCTTTGTCTTACTTTTCAATGCTTTTCTTATGGATAGCTTGATATTTCTATTCTACATTTATGTTCAAAGGTTTGTTCTCCAATCAACCTTTCCATATTGACACCTATTAAGAGGAAGACTTATTCTTTTCTATGCATTAGACTGTTTCTTGCTTTATAGCAACTTTTCAATTCGCAGTTTAGATAATCGTATTTCAATCGGATTGTTTGTGTAAGAATACAAAATATTCACTGCTTTCATTGGGCTACACAAAGACTTACAGACCGTCCAGCTCCAAATCAGGGTAAGATAAGGTGACATAAGCTCACTCAACTCCGTTACAGCCTTCCTCGGAGGATACCTAACCAACCTCAGATTTGCAGACGACACAGTCTTACTAGTAGAGAACCTTCATGACCTCCCATTAATGATAGACAAACTTAATGACGAAAGCAAGAAAGTTGGACTTGACATGAACTTGTGACAAACAAAAGTCATGTACATCAAATGCAATGACGACAAATACATAACGATCAATATCGAAAACTTTAAGCCGGAAAAAGTACAACACTGAATCTTTCTAAGACAACAGATCTGTATGAAATCCGAAGAAAAAGAAGGAAACTATCGCTGTAGGATGACAAACCTTCGACACAGCAACTTCAACCTTCAAGAATAAGAATGTATCTTTGTCCTAAAAAGATGGTTACCTAAAGTCACTTATGGAGCTGAAACATAAAACTTAACCATAGGACTGGCCCTCAAACAGAGAACCATGCATCTTGCAAATGAAACACTCACGATCAACCTCACATGGAAAAATCACGAGACCACATAGTATATCAGTTGGGAAAGAGGGTCTGAGACATCATAAAAAATACTCAAGGGGCAATAGGCAGGTCATGTTACAAGAATGTCTGACAGCTATTGGACGGCAAAACTCACAACGTAGATTCTCAAATAAAACTTGGCCGTTAGAATATAAGATAGAGAGACGAACTACGTAAGTTCAGAAAGTATTGGCTCAGTGAAGCATATGATGGAGGGGTCTGGCAAATCCTGTGTACGAACGATAAAAAACTAATGATGATGAAGAATTAAAGCAAAAAACATGATATACATATTATTAAATGTATTAGATAACTTTGTTAAATTCTATTTGCGCATCCAATAAACATGAATTAAAATTCCGTTTACTTCACAAATATAGATATGGATCCGAAAGTTACGTTTATTTGTAAAGTACATGGATCCCCCAAGATCACATGCGAAACTGAGGCCGGCAGAATATTAGATGGAGAGACGAGCTAGACAAGTTCAGGAAGTACTGGCTCAGCGACGCCTATGATAGAGAAGTGTGGCAAATCCTTGGGACGGTATACGTCCAACGACGGACGTTGAAACACTGATGATGATGATGACGATGATGATGATATGCTTGACCGGTTGTGACTTCCCAATTCAACGATTGAAGCTTTGAGTAACTTTTGACAGGTAAGATAAGACATTATCATATAGCATTACACATATTTAAGACCATATGAAAGTTACCAGTTCATTTTTTCCCGCAAGTTGAACAAGGGAGAAAGAGAAAGAGGGGGAGAGAGAGAGTGAGAGACTGTGAATAAAAACAGGGAAAAGTGAAATCCATAGAAGATCGGACGTATTGGATGTAAGGGAAAACTCTTTTGAAATATGTAATTTGAGGCACCCTCGACTCCTTTAAATCTTCTGAAATAACCCATGTTGAAAACATTTTGGGATCTGATTTCATTTATATAAATTGTTAAATAATACACATTCGCATTACATCGCCAGAGGAAAAAATGTTTCATGGCAAATCACAATTCAATTCATGCACGTCATTGAAGTATACATAAATCAAAAATTTACATTAAATATAATCTGAGTTCATTTATGAACCGTACATTTTTTTTTACTTAGAACTTATTTAATAATACACGCTTACATAACTCAATCAGTTGGAAAAAGTTACTTCATATCAAATAAAAATTTCATTGAAGCACCCCATAAATACAACTTACAAGACCTTATAAGACATTATTGACATAAATGGGAATTCATTTAAGATATATTCTGAGTTGGCTTGTAAACCACATATAATAATTACATTGCTTAAACCTTGTTTAGCAATATAGATTCACATAAACAAAATGGTGATAAGAGACAAGGATTTTTTTCACAACAAATCAAAATTATAAAGTAATTATATTTATATAAGTATACGTGAATATATTGGTGATGTTCTTTTAGTGTTAAAAATAGATGACATATGTATGTGTGTGTGTGTGTGAGTATTTATGTGTGTATTTGTGTATTCTCTTCATTGAATCACAAAAACAAACTATCATCACATGAACATTTAAGATAAAAGTTCAGTCAATAGGTACGTATCAGGGGCACTCAACTGGGGTGAGGTCCTTTCTGATTTCCAATACTTGAAGCTCACCACTTTCTGACATGGCAGACTTTACGCATAAAGAAGCGAAGCCAGTAATGGAAAAAAAACAAGCAAGATATGCTTCAGGCCCACCAGATACCGCTTGCAAAATATATGGAAAAAACACAGCTGCTCAACAGGCTTTGGACACTTTTGCGTATGCTTTGAAAGTAGAGAAAAAATATATTCCAGCCAATAATTGCAAGAAATTCTAACAGCATATCAGCTCACGAATCAGTATATTGGCACTTCCAAAAAAAGGGGGGGGGTCTTTGGCACTTTGGATGACTACAACATATGGCAGTAATCAGCCAGTTCGGCAAAGTAACAAGGATCAACTGAAGCAAGAGAAGTGGTATAGCTGGATCACACAAAAGCCTGCAAAGTGTGATCCATCAATTTATATCAAAGGAATTGGAATAATACAGAGTACGATCAGATGTGAGTGGCCACATGGGCAAGAATGCAATCCTGAGATGTTTAGAAGCCTAAGCATCCTGAATTGATAACTGGCCAAAAGAATTCTAATATCGAAGGTCCCTAGTCTCCAACAATGCCTTCGAGATAAATATCTCAGCACCACTAAGGACGGTGGCAACCTCAAAGATACCGCAGATAAACTAAACACCTCGCTAAAGGTAATTAAAAACAGCCAGCTGTATGGAAGATTTAAGGTGTACTGTGTTTGGTATGACGTCATACCTGGGCTCCAATTACCATTACAATTATATGACCACCCCATGACATATGTTGAGGCAATGGAGAGAATCAAGATAAAGATTCGCTACACGTAGGAGCCGCAGTAAGCGATGAATAAAGCAGAAATCTTGGGAGATCGTTGGAACAGTCTGCCAAGAAGGAATGGGACATCATGACGTTAACATATAGAACAAGATAGTGGCAAAAAGCAGCTAAGATCTTTGGAAGCACTGGCATTGAGGTAGCTGAAGGAGAATGTCAGCTGAAAGCAGTACGGCTGTCTGGTCAAACGTAATTGACCAAATGAGATCAGGCATTTGAGCGACTGCTTCTTTAATGGTGACGGATACCTGGGTACTGACTAAGGCAATTTGGCCATTGGCCGTGGCTCTCGTTGAATCTGGACAGACTAAAGATTTGGGGAAAAGGAAAGAATCCAGCCTGCAAGTAGTATGGTGCATTTTTAAGGCACTGCCTAAGAATAAATACAGGTTGAAGCATCACAAGATCCTAATTGGAATTGCCAAATAGATAGACTTCCAGGTCAGCAGGTACTAAGTACTCAACCAGAAATTATCAATTTTTGAAAAGGAGATAATAACATTTGCTGAGAACCGACTTTGCATTTTGCATTACGCTTATGATTGGTACACGAAAGTGGACCTAAATAAGAAAGAAAAGTGGCTGCACTTACTTTTCACCGACCAAACATGATTCATGTATCCACAAACAACAGCCGAACAAACAGTTTTCCGGGGGACAAGGTGTGCATTACTCAACAATTGAAGGAGACTAAGTATCAGGACATGGTAACTGATGTTTTGGTCAGTGGATGGCACTAAGCACTAAATTCCATAACGTTGATAGCTGCTGCTACAAGCAACATCCATCAGTTTTCTCTTACAAAAGATCAGATGACAACCCAAATAATTGATAAAACAACCACCGGGAAATTAACAATGGCAGCCGAGACCAGCACCAGATGGGTGTGGCTGACAAGACCCCATAGATGGAACCCATCTGCTTGTGTAGGCTGATGAGGACTTCGTTGCTACTCTCATGCAAAACATACAAGTAAGAAGCAAAATTCTAATGACGCTGAGATACTAGCTGGAATGCAAACGTGTGACATCAAGGAGAATGAGTTGCACAATATATATATATATATATATATATATATATATATATATATATATATATATATATAACAATCTTTGCAATAAAGCAACTTCGATATTTATCTCATATATATAAATGTGCGTGTGTGTGTGTGTATTTGAAAAGTCATCAGATTTTTTACCATGAAAGAACTACGCAAACAGTTCAATCGATTTGCTTTCATGTAGTATTCCCTGGTTATGTACATAATAATATCACTAACGGTATCATACACAGAGAGCAACACTAAATGTCATCAGATCATATGGACAATATGGTCACACACTGCTATGGCATATTGCATGATTTTAATATACATAATATATCTTTCGTATCAACCTTTTTTAGCATCACGTATAAGGTTCAAAACATGAATTTATTCTTCATTTCATAGAATGCCAGTTGCAAATCGATGTTTTGAAAGCTTTTTTTGTGTTCGTCTAATGGGGTCGACCCTCGTTCAATACTGGAACTCCAAATGGAAGAGATATCTCCAATTAAAAAGTAAGAATTATCGTTTCCATCTGTTCAAGCAAGAACAACGCTCATTAATACAATCCATTCAATAGCTACCCAACTGTTAAATAGCGAACAGCATGAATGAATGAGCTTCAGTTTTATCCCTATTGGATCTAAAAAGTTGGCAAGAAGCGTTGGCTCCAGCTTTCAATGATAAACAATGGTTCGCGACTATTATTTTGGACTGCCTCTATCATTGCCATGGTTGCTGCTTCCTCTTTTGGGAAAATGATTCCTTCTAATATTATTATAACGAAAAAGAGAAGGGAAGAACAAAAAACATATCTTTAGCAGGGCTGTCAAAATATGTTTTCAAAGACTACCAAGGCTTGTACGGTAAGTTAATCATAACACCCCAAAACCGTACAGGAATTTTAATTTTAATATAAGAACCAATAAAGCATCACAGACTGATAGGAATTTATTTTGCTTAACTTATATTTCTTTGGGCGTGCAAGTCACGTGATGGATATTGTCGAAAGAAAATAAAACAAAAAAAAAATAGAAACATTAGATAATTGCATCCCGTTTTTGCACAGTAATTAGTCCACTCTTCAGACTATGAAATTATAATGGAAACATTTTTTTTTAAATTTCTTGAATACGAAATGTAAAGACGTCAGCCTTTCTAAGAACCATTCAGGACGATTGTCAATTAATTTTCTCAGCTCTTGATTAGATTTTTCCCATTCATTTTCGTTTTGGGCTCCCTCAGATTCTCATCATCATTACTTTTTATTTCATTTGAGCCATATTTTCATTCATGCCTTCCTTTTTGCCTTTTCCACAATGTATCTCGATTGTCTTGCCATTACGTAACGTTTTTCTCTTTCTTTTCCTATTTGATTTTTTTTTCTTTTGCACACGATTTATTTAGTCTGATTATTTAGTTCCTTGAAAACTGGAAAAATAGGATAAAAGACAGACAAGGCAAGAGATAATAATAATAATAATGATAATAATAATAATAATAATGATAATGATAATAATGATAATAATAATAATAATGATAATAATAATAATAATAATAATGCAGATGGAGAATTTCTGTTCTTTCTTTGACTATTATTCTTCGCTTCATCATCATCATCAACAACAACAACAAGGAATTCCGAATAAAAATATTGCGCACCAATAATAAATGCAGAAAAGAAGGATAAGAGCAACAGAGAGAAACGAATAACCAGACAACAACTACAGCAAAAAATCAGAGCATTTATCACACCGGCCTGATATAAATACCCGGGAGTTCTCTAATGTGACGCGATAAAACGAGAAGAAATGATGGAAAAAAACTAAAAAAAAAAAAAAAAAAAAAAGAAATACCCCAAGAGGATAAGGAAAATATTAAAAGCTGGAGCTAAATAGAAGGAATCTCATTGAAAGAATGAACAGAGGGTCCGTATCAGTCGTAGGATACAAAGGTCAAGTCTATTACTTGGATAGACAAAAGAAAAGTTCCAATCAATAGACCAGCGAATGAGAAAGCTTATGATCCCACACAGGGCTTTAAATCCAAATGAGGACATATATAGAGTGTACGTGAAAAGGCAACGGAGGACGAATCAGCAAAGGATATTGTGTCCGAAAGGCCAGGATTAAAAAGTAAGTGCAAGCAAATAGTCGAAACATTATACGGGAATTCAAAGAACTGATACAAATTTTGCAGACGAGTAATCGTGGACAGGGCTATGCAAAGGAAATGTTGAAAGACTTTGGCAGCCCGAAACTATTGCATCAAGACAAACTATGTCAAAACGAAAATTGACAAAAACCAAGCAAACAGCAAATACCACCAACATGGAGAGATGGACGAGATTATTATCATAACCAGTGAATGAGGTCACCCAGCCCAGAAAGAGTACAAAAACAGATATGGTAGGGTAGCAACTGTGTCACTCGGAACTGAGCACACAAATAGTTTTCGACCACGTGGGCAAATAGTTTTGGCACTCACTGGAAACCTATAGAAGAGAGATCACAAACTATTCTGGTTATCAAAGCTGATAACCCCATCAAAGCAAGAAGACCAAACCTGATAGTCATGAACAACGGAAGGATAATATGCTAAATGATAGATGCAGCTGTAACAGCAGATCACAGAGTTGTTGTCAAAGAGAGTGAAAAGCCATGGGACTACCAGGACATTGCAAGGGAACTAAAGAAGGTGTGAAAAATGACAGTCAGTGTACTAAAAGTAATTATGGGTGCACTTGCAACCGAGAACACTGAAAATATTATTGGAGGGACTTGATATATGACGGAGGATCAAGATATGCAGACCACAGTACAACTGAGGACGGCATGGATATTGAAGAGGGTACTGGAAAAATGATATATATTTCCAGTTGTTAACAATGGCTTGAGGGCATGGTGGAGAAAGTACAAAACAGTGCGCAGTTGCAATAAGCAGAGAAGATATGAAAAGGGGGCTGAAGACTTTCAATCAGTCTTTTAGCGATTACCATCTGAAAAATCGAGTAAAACTCTAATTCACAGCACTGCTGTGGACTGTGAGAGTGTGAAGAGGAGGTTTTGAAACTTGGGGAGACTTGCTGTCACCCAGTCTCTAGTGTTGATAAGCAGACAACTTGTTTGTATTTGCAAATAATAATAATAATAATAATAATAATAATAATAATAATAATAGATATTCTGTTGTTTGCCTCTTTTAGGGCTCCAATTGTTACCGAAGTGATACCTTACAGCACCACCAACCAACGAAGGATATGACCAGAAATATTGGGGAACAAATTAAAGATCCAAGCATCATAATGGACAGGTGCTTCCTTGTTAACCTCAAGGAAGGACTCATTCGTCTTTATGTGATTTCTGTCTTCAATACCGCCGTGTGTTCTCTTGATAGACAACAGAAAAAGGAGCTGGGTTACAGATGATCTGTTCACATAATATGGATGGAAAAGACCTCAGTAGAGTCACCAAGTCAGTTTCTGCTTCGATAACCCAAACAAATTCTGAAAATGATCTTGATATCTAAAATATAGCTGCAGGGAAACCTCAACGAAACAGAGAAAGAATTATCCACCCTCAGAGGATTACCCCAACACAAATAAATCAATAAACGACGAAACAGAAACAAATCAGACCTGAATACTCGTCGAATCGAGAAGCTGACATCTACAATGATGAAAGATGAGAAATTCTAAATGTAAATCCTAGAATATTCAATCCAAAAAAAAGAGAAGAAACGCCCGCTGTCTTTTGGGGAAAGGGATCGAAAAAAAAAGAGTAAAAGGATGCTACAGAATATGGTAATAAGTTGTTACAGCATATTGAACTGCAAAGCATAAATGTGTTCAACAATTTCGCGCACACTTGTGCCAAAAATGGTAAGAGACATAACAAAAAAGAAATCAACAACGTGAATTTAAAAAATAAGGATAATAGATTTCACAATTACAAAAAAAAGACAAAAGATTACTGAAAGACACATCGCACATTGATAGATGACGCACCAGACAATGCGACAAGACCAAGAAGTGAAATAAATACAGGACCGACATATGGGGATGACGGAAAAAAAAGCACAACAAAACACTACGATGGTTAGCGATCCGAATGTGATCTCATAGAATAAGTTTAAATGAAAAAAATAATAAAGGGAGAATACTTCAGCAGAATAGGGAAGAATTCAGAAACTTACCTCAATAGCAGAAACTTTATAAAAGGATTAAAACACGGACAGTATCGATACTAATATATGTAAAACCGTTCATTATCATCTTAGGATAAACTCCAATCAACGGACTGGCAAACTCATCATCATCATCATCATCATAATCAGTCTTTTAAGGTCCATCGTTGGACACACTTGCCACTCTTCTCTATCATGGGCGTCGCGGAGCCGGTACTTTCTGAATTTATCTAGCTCATCTCTGATTTTCTGCCGACCTTGGTTGCGCATGTGATCTCGAGGGATCCATGTGATATAATTCGGTTGACTGACATTCTTGCAATTCTAGCCCACTGCCATTTGAGATTTTTTTATGAATTCTATGATATCCCTGACTCTTGTCTTCCCCCGGATGTATTGTGCCGTCTTGTGGTCTCTCCATGTGAGGCTCAGCATAATTCTTTCATGTGCACGTTTAATGGTTCTCAATTTGCAGACATGTCTCTCAGTTAGGTTCCATGTTTCAGCTCCATAAGCGACTATTGGGAGGGTGCATTGGTTATAAACCTTTCTTTTTAGGATTAATTGGAACATCATATTTTTGAAGGTTAGGCTTGCTCTGCCAAAGGCTTGCCATCCTAGTGTGACTCTTCGCTTGATTTCTTCTACTTTTAGTAATCCTACTCAATGAAAACATCTTTACACCCCAGAGATGACAGAAACAGATTTTAAAGGCCACGGGGGAGAAGTCAGCAGAAGAATCACTAGAATAGAAGACTCTGTCCAGAATGGTCGAAACGGGATTGAACGAGAATGCAGTAAGCATGTTATGGAAAGTGCTTAAAGGTGGACAACAACAATATAAAGGTAGCAAACGGGGATGTAGTAGCGGAATCAAAAAAAAAAGATAAAAACAGGAAAAAAATACTGAATGAAGGATTCAAGACGAATAAAGAATGACAGAGACGAAAGATTTTCGACATGGCCACGCATCGAACGGCTGCAAAGAAAAACAAAATCCCATATCATGGCAGTCAAGAACCAGTGTATCATGACAATCTATATCAAAGTTGAGATCAACATTGAACGCCTACTCTGTAGGGAAACAGACGAGACAAATAACCAGACTGTCATTTAATGTAGCAAACTACTACGGAAAAAGTTGAAAATAAAAGCCACGATAGGATAGCAACTGCAATAGACAGGGAACTATGCAAATGACTAGAAATTGGCTCGTACCAACAAATGGTACCAACATAAACCAGGAAAAGTCCTGGGATATAGAAGCCTAAATTCAGTTCCTAAATTGACTATCCATTCTGAGCAAGAGGACCGGATCTGATTGTTGGAAACAAGGTGAAGACTATATGCAAAATCATTGAAATTGCAGTACCTTGACCCACAGAATCAATGCAAAAGAGAATAAATATCTGGAAAGGTTCAGGGAAGCAGTCGTTGAAAACAATGTTGAACATAAAACTTGGGTCAATACCAGTAGTAGTAAGTGAACAATGAATAGTTTGACATCAAAATCAAAGTTGGAAGGGAATATTTGAGAGATGAGACTAACAATATTAAAGTTAAATCACGAACAAGTATCTAACAGCGAAAATGAACGTTAATGTGTTAGAAAAACAGGATGAGACTTTGGGGTAGAAAAAACCAAGACGTAGCTGAGATCTGTGAGGGAGCCGAGCGCAATGCTAGAGATCTGAAGAGACCTGTTGTCTCAGCAATGGCTGTCACACATCTGATTGATGATTGCAAATCAATGCTCTGTTGAGGACTGCAGAATTTCTGAGAGTTAGGCTGGAGACCTTTGGAAAACTAACTGTCATTCAGTGTCTTCATTGATGACCATCACGCATATGGTCTGGACATACAAACGCATGAATAGTGATAATAATCATATTGATTAGTGGATGGCTCTCATCAGCAGATCAAGAGGTGAAAAGAAGTTGGGAGATTCAAAAGGTTGTCTTGACTTGGTTTTCTGAAGGAAACATTATCTTATAGCGGTGCCCCTTTCACTTAATAGCCGTACATTGTCTCTCCAGAAAAGAGACAGCAGTCAGTGAGAGTCAAACCCTGATTGGGGGTGTGAATACTCTTGCAGTAGCCTTAAATACTGCACTAATCGTAAACATTAAGCCGTCACACAACCATTGCACTTAACCCCTGATATAGTGTCTGGGAGAGTGAGTTATTTATGCATGTGCAGTTGGCCAATTCTTATTGCTTGCTTAGTTACATCAAGGTCACCTGATTAGAATATTTGGAACGTCAAATTCATGACAAATTCAAAGTAAGACGGTTTGTCCATTTTATTCAATTAGATATATACGAAAAATTCCAGTTAAAGAGAAAGGAATGAATTTGACAAACAAACACTCCGATTCCTCAGATAAAATGGGCTGGAAAGAGGAAATAAAGAAAATTTCTTTAATAATAGATCTTCTTAATTGTATCTCTCTGAATTGTAATGGAGGACATAAGTATTCTAAATCACTGGAGTAAATTTAACTAGATAACGTATATGGGTGTATTTTATATATCACTAAAAAATATTTATCGAAAATAAATAAATTCAAAACTAGTTTTGAGGAATTGAAATTAAATGTCAATGCATAGGTTCGGGATAACAGAATGAAAGAGAATGAAATATATATATATATATATATATATATATATATATATATATATATATATATACTGGAAGGTGATTAAATTCAGCTGAATGAAACGGGTGGAACAGTGAAAAATACTTCAAATGAACAAGGAAAATATCAGAAACTCAACTCAACAGCAAAACATGATAAATATGACCAAAGGAATAAACATGACCAAGGGAAATAATATGTAAAGAAGTCAGTGATATTCGGTGTTATTCCCAAACTGAACAAAAGAAGACTGATGAAATTGCATCAATGAACAAAGATGTTGATGCATCGATATATATATATCTATATATATATATATATATATATATATATATATATGGGAAAAAGGGAGACAGATTCTCAGAGGATTGTACATAAAGCAAAGTAAAGAAAAATTAATTATAGCAGTTGAAGGCTGCAGTAAACATGACAGGGAGACAGATGGAGAATAAAGAGTCTCTAACTTGTGAAGCCAATATGAGAAGCAAAACATCTATCGGTGAGAAGCAAAAAGAATTGCATTTAGGATGACAGGTACGTGGTTGTAAAGAGGAAATTGCAAAAGAGAAAGTGAATCCCTCTAAAGTACCAACTATATGAAAACGAAGATAGCATACAACAGAAGTATAAATATGGACAATGAAGATGGAAGAATGGTACTGTCATCCACGTAATAAAAGTCTGCAGCGAGTTGTTGTCAGGAGAAAATACAATGATAGACACGGCTTGCTGGTGACGGCCATCCGCTGAAAATGGAGTAGAAGATGTGATTCTGGAAATACAAAGCAACGGTAAAAGTACAAACCGAATTCTTTTTTCACTCATCAAATGACGTATATCAATGCTCTCCATACTGTCTCTGATCTGTATCGAAAGGAAACAGTAACAGAGATAAGAGTCATTTTAGCATGCTGGCTCAAAAGAAATACCGAAATTGGCACGGCTGAGTAAGGATACATTAGAGATTGTGCTAACAATTAGGGCTCGATCGAGTGAGCAGATGACATTAGCGCAAATTAAAAGCTTTTTACGGGCAAATGAACAAAAATAAGATGACATGGGACTTAGAGATCGACACCGTCCATTTTATTCAAGCATAAAAAATTGATTCGATACTTGTAAAACATACAAGATCACGGACATGGCTGTACCAGCAAACAACGAGATTGATACCAATGAAGATGAAATGACTATTGTTGTTTTTGTTATTGTTGATGATCGTGGCCATTACTATTGTAACATATCCACTGTTGTCAAAAATGATCTGAATTGCTTTAAACTCCATCCTTTGATGTTTGTCGAAGTTGAAAACCCTCAGTCAATGTTTTGCTGTCTACGTCATTGCCTTATGTGCTGGGTCATCTAAATTGTGCATCTTGTACATAAATAAGAAGCTTCATCTTAATTGAGGATAAATATTAAAATGTTTATTTTAAACTTACTTTTTCCTCTTCTGTGTTCCCAATCTACATCTCAATCCATTTGGGTTTAAACGTCAGTAAGGCACGCAATTTTCAGCTAGTGTTAACGAACATAAAACGTAAATTCTAAGTTGTTTCCGAGAAAATATTTATCTCTTTTAGAGAAAGTTTCCCGTTTCATTCACGCCAAACAAATGGAAATATGATAGCGCATTTGAATAAAGTACTTCAAGTTCTATTCACTTTAAACAAACTGAAAAGGATGATTAAACCAAAGAAAGAATCATAGTTATGACTTGTAGTACTGATGAACAGCGACTGCTAAGATTTGGTTTGAACTTATCTATACATTAATCACGTATCTTGTTTTTCTTTCTCTTTTTCCTTCTTCCTTGGTGTTCGTCCTTCCTTTCTTTCTTTCTCTTTCATTCTGTTTATATTCTTGTTCATAACAAGCTATCACGACTACCATATATCTCAACTTATTCAAAGCTTTCTATCAGGGTTAATTAATTTCTTTCATCTTTTTATCTAATTCTATACATCTAATTTTTTTATCCGTGAATTGAGATATGTTCTCATGTATATTCCATTATTCATGAATAAATACTTGCTCTAGATGCTGAAGTAAAAAATCCAAAAATTTCATTTGATAGAAATGAGATAGCATTTGATTAAAATAACAAAAGATATGACTGATGAAAAAAAAACAAACAGGAATTATTGATGAAAAAAAAACACATCATTTTAAATCATTTGTTATCATCATTGGTTATGTTTTTAATGTTAATTTTCATCTTAATTGTTGTTATCACGATTAAAGTCGAATTCGGAAACCCTAAGCGATGAGTAATTAAGAGCGTCGATTGGAATACTGAATGGGTTCCAAGTGATGATCAAACTCAAGATCCTTTAATCTCAGTCATTCTCTATAGATATCAAGATGAAGCAAAATTCCAGCAAAAGATTTTAGTAGTATTTTTTTCACAATACTTCATGTAATAAAAAAGACGAAGATAAATGAGATAGCGTTGAACTGAAATTCCATTTAATAACGAGTATGATGCAAAAGAGCTCTGAGTAGAATATTGCATTCTCACCTGAAACTTTTTCTTTATTCTGATCGGCCCAGTTGATTTATCTACACCTTGCTGGGGGCTGACAAGTCTGAGTTTCATCATCATCATTATCATTATCATTATTATCAGTCTTTTATTGTATGTCGTTGGATGTAGACTTTCCCCGGGATTCGTCACACTTCTTTATCGTTGGCATCGCGGAGGCAATACTTTCTGAATCTATCTAGTTCGTCTCTCCATCTTATAATCTACTTGCCGCTGTTCCGTATGAGATCTGTGGAGATCTGCATTGAGAGTCGTAATGATCATCGGTTGTCTGCTATTCTAGCAACATGGACAGCCCATTGCCATTATATTTTTTGATCAATTCTCTATCTCTGACTCCTGTTTTCTCCCTGCTATATTCTTATGTCTTGTGATTTGTCCATACGTCGATGAGCCTAGTGTTTTCATGCACACGTTGCATGGTCCTCGGTATGCAGGTTAGTTTCTGGGTTAAGTTCCACGTTTCAGCTCCGTAAGTGATTACTGGGAGTTGCTTTGGTTACCTACTCTTCTTTTCAGAACTATTGTGATCTCCTTTTCTCAGAAGATTGAACTTGCTCTGCCAAAGGATACCCATACTAGACTCGTTCTTTGCTTGATTTCATTCTTCCTTTTTATGGAGATTCGT
>OY735209.1:38695569-38738069 GCA_963457665.1 Thysanoteuthis rhombus | reverse complement strand
CGAGTACAATCCTCAATTAGTGCCAAGCAATTTGACAAACATACTAATCTAACTTTAGTAAATAGTCAAGACTATCTACCATGGAGTGTTGGTTTTAGGGACACCTTAGATTCATCTTTGAATCACATCCTTTAATGTGGCTTCCTGTCAGGTTGAATAAAACTTAACAACTATATCCCTTATACTTGAAGATAAATTGATGTCCGAGTATATAGAACCTTCTTCTTTTGTCCCAGTATTGTACATTTTTAGTTTATGAATCCTGACTTAAAATTAGTATTGTTATTGCAATTATACTAAGTACCATTGCTAATATTGCTGTTAACTTAACAAAATTCGCAGCCATTGTTTTCAATATATCTAATGAAGAGAATAATTCCTCGAAGTGTTCGAATAATACTTCTTCCTTCTTAAAATCGACTCTGATTTGACAGTGCTGAATCTAAATCCTGTTAATTCAATCGATTGAAATAATTTGATTCGAGCGATATGTTTCAAACCCCGCCCAAAGTGAAAAAAAATAGCATAAACAAAAAAAACATTTAAAACATATCGTAGATTTATATATCTATCTGCTGTCTGTTCTGTATCTTTATCAAAGTTGTATTTGCGTTGGCAACATATCTAATCGATGTCTGCTTTGTTTTTTTTTACTATTGTTTTATATATTTATATGTTAAATATCTTGGACGGAAATATAACAACATATAATCTAAAGAACGATTTTATTTGAAAACAATATATCACATGATGTAATTGATGATCAGAGAGTAGAAAAGTAAATGTTCAAATAAACAATCGATATTCTTTTGGAATGTGTAGTTTTTTTTATCGTTCCTGCAAATTGCATAGAATATAAGGAAAAGATTAAGACTAATTCTAATCTTGAACTTTTGCAAAATATTTCAACCTCGATCAATATACAGCTGAGGCTCACCGTGGAGAGAAAGATGCCTAATTAGTAATTACTTGTCAGATTCCTTGCTTTTCCGTTTTTGTCGTTTTTCAGAGGTGGACTCATTTAATGAATATCTAAAAATGAAACAAGTGGCATTTTCAGCTAGTCAACAGATAGATAGAATTTAATCACTATCATCTAGGTGAGGGAGATCGCAGACCCCATACAATTGTTTCTTTCGAGATTTACGAATACTAACCTGCTAAAAACATGCCCAATGATGCCACGAGTACAAGCAAGAATTTTTTGTAGTTTCTCATTCATGATGTCGAATACTAATGGATATTTGGTATATTATTGCAGGTTGACAGATCATTCTGTGTTATTTTCTTTTAAATATACAAATTTTTCCTCAATCTAGAAGAGTGTCTTTATACAAATGAAATGAAGAAAAAATCATTGATTAAAATGGGGGCGTTTGAGTGATTAAGAGCCCCCAAATTGAGGTGGGGTTATGTTAGGTTGAATTATCGATCATCGAGGGAAGTACAGGACGATGGGGTCCCGGAGAGAAAAGAGGTGTGCACTGCCTCTGTATTGCTGCAAAGCAAACGCTGACCGCTGTTTATACTTTTTGCAATTCAAAAAGTGACTGGGGGACCTGTAGTATTCTGTAAATCAAGACATCAACAGTTGATCATTTCAAACAAATACTGGAAAGAAAACTCTAGATGAAAGTTTGTAAAATGATCTTGCATACCATAGCAAGTGATGATAGCTTGATCTTTACACCCCACCCCACTTTGGGTACTGTACACGAGCGAGCTAGGTTTTAAAATTATGGAAAGGGCTGCCTTCCTCACAACGATGTTTAACAATACCATTTATTGGCTAGTTTCTAAGTTAAAACAATGTTAAAAAGAACAAAAAAGAAACAACGTTGACTTTGTGCTTGAATAAGCTACGCTCAGTAATTATCTATGCTGCTTAGTAGTCAGAGTGGTTGCATATTGTCCGACCAGGAATGCAATCATTGGTACTGGACCCTTTAGATATACAAAGCGTTGTTCTTAAGGAAAGCCATCTATTGAAATAGGTTGTGAAATGTTGCTGCGTAAGGAACCTTTTAGATACAATACTTTTCTGAATTATCCACTTGTAAATTAACTCCCTTTGAACAGAAAAGAAAATAACCATCCTAAAGACTTGTTGATGATATTCAGTGATATTAGTCGAATGATTCTTTTAAATCTTTTAAGATTTTCTTTAACTTCTTCTCTGGCCTCTTTCAATTAAAAGATTAATAAATGCATTTTCAGTTGTTGTTGTAGTTCAGTTTTAATGTACTGTCCATAAACATACCTTCTGTATTTTAATGGTCAGCAGGTTAGTACTGTGTTGCCTACATTAGATAGAATTACGCCACTGTACAAGAGAAGCGTACTGGCACACTGGACGTGTAAATAGAAATAATTACAGACAACCTCGTGAATAGCGAGCATCCAATTACAGGTACCTTCTTTTTAATGGCCCTAACGTGGCCGTATTCTGAAAGTTGGGATAAGGACAAATACAATTCGGTGTTCCTTCTCTGTGATGCAACGAGGATTAATGCGTGTGTGTGTGTGTGTGTGTGTGTGTGTGTGTGTGTGTGTGTGTGTGTGTGTGTGTGTGTGAGTGTGTGTGTGTGTGTGTTGTCTCTCTGGATATGCACATTGAATATGTCTGTTTCTGAACTACACGAACTACAAAAAATCTTGTTGGGTATAGCATTTCAAATGCTTCTTCTAACCTTTTTCTCACTGTGGCTTGTCTTTGCCCTGTTCCTCACTCTTTGTCTCTCGACCCATCGTGCTTTGAATTTTAACAGTCCCGAAGCCTGATCAGTATTTACAGCACTTAGGGACATTAGTCACTGTAAACGAAACGTATCGCTGTTGCTGACTCAGCAATGCTTAGTATGATAATTTGGTCTGCGCTAAGGCTATGCCATTACAAGAACACATCTTTAAACTTACGCTTCCTTTATCATTATGTAAGTCATAGACACTGTCTTCATGACAAGTAGCATTGATTGGCTGTGGGCAGACGGCGGAACATAAGGATATTAAGGCACACAGCAATGGAGAATTATAAAGGAGAATGGCTGCTGTAAGATAGTCGATTTAATGTAATAAGGAGGCAACAAGGAATAACCGAATTTGAAGAGAAAAAAAAGCAAGAAGAATCAGCCGGATGTAATACCAAACTTTGGCGGAATGAAAGGAAAAAGAAACTGAATTGTTGGAAGGCAGCGGCAATATAGTGCTAGATATTAGTGCATTGATTTTTAGAAGTTCTCAAGTAACAACTTTATTTATTTTCATTATCACCAGATTTTTTACGTCCGTTATTGGACACCGACCTTCCCCAAGATGCACCTCACCTCTAGGTGGTGCAAATCACCGAGCCAATATTTTCTGAAGTTGTCTGAATTGTCACGTCATATTTTTTCCTTCTACAATTTCAGCGGGGATCCACGTTGAGAGCTGTGATATCCATCAATTGTCTGACATCTCTGCGACATGGCCTGCCATTTGCAAGTTGTGTGTTCTAATCTTATTTACGATATCACTGACTCGTATTTTACTGTTAAATAATGTGCCGCCTTACGGTTTTTCTCATGTGATCATAAACAATATCCCTTTTTTCGTACATGGTATGGTTTTTAATTCTAGAGCCAATTGCTTAGTTTGGTTCTATGTTTCCACCCTTTGGGGACTATCAGGAAGATACACCCCTCTTTATTACTAATAGGATCTTCCTGTTCTTAAATATTGGGTTTATTCTGCCTAAAGCATCCCAACTTAATGTGATTGTTCGTTTTATTTTTCCTTATCTCAGATCGATGTAGTGTTGTACTTTCTCTAGGTCTGAGTTTTTGGTTATGGTCATTGTGTTTTTGACGTATATATTGCGCAAGGCATTGATTTTACTGAACATTATGTGAAAACCAACGTTCTTTATCCTTCCTTTCAGTTCATTAAATATTTTATGGAGTTCGTGATGGTTCTCGGTAAAGATGCCGTCTGCAAATTCGATATTACTTAGGTACTGGCCATCAGTTATGGTCTCGTTATTTGTCCAAAGTGTGCTTCAGGAGATCATTTTGAAGAGGGCTTTCGAGAGCTCAATTCAAGTGGTATCACCGTGACTATTTCGAGTTGGGAGAGCTCCGACTCTTTATATAATCTGATGAATGAAATGTGGGTGGTATATATATTGTAAAACGGGGTCTGCGCCTTGTTTGATCGCATTGATGATTTTATGGATCTCCATTAATTAAAAAAGCCTTCTTGAAGTTGACAAATGCTCTAGCAAATGTCGTTTGTCCATTTTGTTTCTTTCTCTTCAACTTGTTTCTGGATGGAAATGGTCAATGGTCGAGTAACCATTTCTAGAACAAGCCTGCTCCTGTGTTTCGTCCTTATCTCCGCACCAAGAGATCACATTTGTGAAATACAAAAAAAAAATAACTCGTCTTTTGTGACTGACTACTTATATATACTACCATGATATTTGCAATGTTCTAATCGTTCAGTCTGTTTGAGTTATTCGTTGAAAAATCTGATTAGTTTCCAAGTGATTACTTCACCAGCTTTTCAGAGTATGTCTATGGTAATTTATTTGGTCAAGGTATCTTTACTTTCTTGATGACATACTTCACTCCGCACTGCATATCTATTTGTATTAATCTCACTGTTACTCTGCTGCTTGGGGATGACAGTCCAAGTTGAGTCATCATAAACCCAAATAAAAATGAAGATGAAGGTAAAGAGCGTTGAAAAAATGAATACAATAATGTTTTTCCAAATGATGTCTTCCGAATCTGACGATAAATTTTCAGACATATATGATCATTTGGTAATAAACATCCTGTTTGTATCTGTACACTCTTGAAATCATCATTCAAAATTTGTATTACTTGTCGCCAGGGTATTACATCCTAATTTGTACAATTAATAACATTCACATCTTTGGGGTTAGTAAGTTCCGAAGAGGGAAGTTAAAGATCAGAAAATGGAAATCAGACGAACATCAATTTCGAAATTCCATGGTGATAAATACCTCTCTATGGAACAATTTCAATTTAACTTTTTTCGGTCAACTCATAACATTCAACCGCCAAAAGTCTCAAATATCACTACGAACAAAAAATATCTAAAAAAAGGAACTGAAAAACAAACAAACTGAAACGAAAAAAAAAACGAGTCATGTGACGCCATCAGCAAATCAACTCGTTCCCCGGTTTTTGAAAGCACAGTAATTGTTTCACCCAGATAATTTTGTCCAAAAGGACATTCTCGGAATAAAAGTATACCCCTTTGGGATAGTTTATAAAGATAATAAAATGTTTATATTCCTTAAAACATTTTGGATATATTTCCGTTTTAGCTTTTATCGGTAAAAAAAAGAGTTATAGAGATACAATGATATATTCCCCGTGTATATAAAAACTTGATAATCGTTTCCCTTTCGTGGAAATTATCAGGATTAGATTTAAAGAAGCAATTGATATGGAATTCCTTATCTATTTGAATGAACGTTGGATCAATTACTCTCCCGTACATTCAAATACACACACGCATGCATAAACACACATGTGTGTGCACACAAATAGACACCTTGATACACACGAATACATGTGCACACGTCCAGACACAGACAAAAATGCACACATTGACATACAAATGCATACACACATGCACACAAACATCTGTATTCATATAGACACATACACATTCGTGCACGCAAACACAGAATCATAGAAGGTATGGGGGAAAACAGATTTTTTTAAACGGGCAAACAAGAAGAAAAACAATACAAAAGAGAAAGACAAGACGGGATCAAGGTAAGCGAGACGCCAAAATAATGTGATGGTGCGAGAGAGCTTTCCGGGGAATGCGAGAAAACATGTCCATTTCTTTTGTTTTGTTTTGTTGGTTTTTTTCGTTTTGATTAACATTAATTGATATTTTGATAATCCACAGTGACATAATTCAAGTTCAAATGCATAGATATGTTGAACATCGTTGAAGGAACGGTTGAAGCAAGATCTAGAATGGACAACACGTGAATTTGTGGGGAAAAAATAGAGATGATTCAGTCAATTCGTTTGACACGTTGCGGACGATCAAATAGCTTTATCTTACGGTGAGAAACTTTCGTCTTTTTTTGCTATTTGGCACCATTTTTCATCACATAAATCATCATCATCATCATCATCATCATCATCATCATCATCATCATCGTTTATCGTCCGTCTCTGAGCATAGAATTTGCCCTAGGATTCACCAAAACTTCCTATCATGCGCGTACCGAGGCCAGTACTTTCTGAGGTCATCTCTCCATTTTGGATTCTGTCGGCGTTGGTCACGCATGTGATCTCTGATGATTCATGTTGTGAGTCATGATGTCCAGTGATTGTCTGATATTCTTGCCAAACGACCAGTCCATTGCCATTTTAGTTTCCTAATTGATTCTATGATGTCAGGATTTTTTTTTTGCAAATATATTGTGCTGTCTTATGATATCAGTAAATGATGTTTCGTGAGCACATTTCATGGTTCTCACTTAATGGTCAGTCTCTTGGTTCAGTTCTATATCCTATCTCCATAGGTGACTTTCGGGATGATACACTGGTTGTATGCTCTTTCTTGGAAAATTTTGTAGATTCGGGTAGGAAGTACGTCTACACCAATGACCCTCAGATCATCATTCGATTCTATCCTTGCACCCCTCCCCCCCAAAAAAAATGCAAGGATCTTTACAGATATACAGATATATGAACAAGAGAAGCGGGTGACAAAGGTATTAGAAGAGAAGTTCTGGGGCACATAGTCGCAGTGAAGTCTCACAGCTGGTGGATTCCAGCCCTCTCCTATCTCTTTTTATGGTCCATTTACGACACGATTCTTTTCCCAACAAATTTCCACACATGGTACCTTTGCAAGCTTTGTGGTCAGAGAGGAACAATGGCGATAATACTGACCAAGTGCAAAACAACGTCGATATAAATGGCGTCATGACAAGGTTCCCCTGACTCTGGTTGATACACCAGAGCGTGAGAGATGCAAGGAAAGGCCAGCATGATGTTCATGAAAATGATCACCAACCCCAGGAAAGAGGATAGGCCTTTCTCAACAAGAAGGCCGGAGCACAATCTACTGCAAACTGTCAGGTCTCAAGAGATGTAGACAATTGCACATGGTCTTTCGCCTGGATATTGTGCTGAGTATGAAAAGGATTATTCTCACTTAATTAACCGTGCCGTAGAAAAAAGGATCTGAAGAGACGTCACCAGTAACGTAAAGGCCAAAATAAGTGCTTTACTATCAAATATTCATCTCGTTTATTCTCAGTCTAGCTCAATGGTAAGATCTAAGGTTGGAGTGGTGACCCTATCGATCTCAGGTTCGATTCTGGTATCAGCCACTATAATTGTTTATGTCATTTACGTTGTCTAGGATGAGTGATACATTGACCGTGTGATAACGGTTGATAAACTCAAGTGATTGTCCATATAATATAACGCAATTCATGATCATTTTGTCCGCTCCTACGGATCCATTTCTCAATATATATATATATATATATATATATATATATATATATATATATATATATATATATATATATATATATGTATGTGTGTGTGTGTGTGTGTGTGTTCCAGTAATAGCACTTGTGCGTACATCTTCATATATTTACCTATCAGCTACAAGTCCATTATTTCACCGCAAAAAATTATTGACTCATCTATCCATTTAAGTCTCTCTCTCTCTCTCTCTCTCTCTCTCTCTCTCTCTCTCTCTCTCTCTCTCTCTCTCTCTCTCTCATAGGAATAGAGCACTCTGGTGGATGGTGAAATGTATGCGAAAATAAATATATCGCTTAAATTCAGCCTTACTGACCGTTTAGTTCCGTAGCTCAGAGGTAGGATATCGGCCTCCGTGTCTGAAGTGAAAGTTTCAATCGTGGTACTAGATGGGACAATGGAAAGTCTATAGCAACGCTGAAAAGATATAATACATCGAAACAGCTGTCTGTGGATGACGCAATAATATCTCTCTCTCTCTCTCTCTCTCTATATATATATATATATATATATAGAGAGAGAGAGAGAGAGAGAGAGAGAGAGAAATTTGTGATATATATGTATGTGTGATTTATACACACACACAGATACATATATACATATATATATATATATATATATATATATATATATATTCTCTCTTTCTCTCTTTATATATATATATATATATATATATATATATATATATATATATATATATACAGAGAGAGAGAGAGAGAGAGATAGATAGATAGATATAGATATATATGTATATATTTGGGCCCAATATCTCGGTTCTGTGTCATTGATGATTGTGTACTCCATTTGTCAAGCTTCTGAACACGACGTGTTATTTTCGAACAACCAGACAACAAGTCGGACATCCACAAAACCACAAAAGCGGAAAAGCAAACTGAGTTGAAGACAAGCAAATCAATAACATGCTAGTTCGTTTCTTTGACTCCTGCCACTAACAGTTTACGTTATCCTCATCATGGCTTTCGTTCAAGAATTCCCGTTCTCCCAATCATCTTCCTTTTTTTTTCATTCCTATTTTATAGACTTTTATTTTTGTTGCCAAAGAATCTCCAATTTTGGGATTATCTAGTGTCATCCATATTTCTCTCCTGGTTTAAAACAGCAATTCTCAAATTTACATAATTATACAATCGTGTTTTTTTCTCCTGCTTTCTTTCAGGGTTTCAGATAATTTCAATCATATCAATATTTTCTAAAAATAGCTTAGTATAGCATAAAACCTAATGAGGGTGAAGGTTGTATATCAATAGTGTTATACCATTTTCTAAACTGTACTGTGCCGGCTTGCCTCCCAAAATCAGCATCCAACATCCTGAGAATAATATTCCCAGATTACCCTGGCTTCATCTTACCCCCCTAGTAACTCAAAACTTGAAATCATGTTGAGACCAACTAGGATGCAATTGATCTTAAATTATGCCGGGGAAACACGAAAGTGAGTTTGACTTATACGATACTACCTAAGATTAACCCTTGAAAACATTTATTCATTTATTTACTGCCTTGGAAACTTGAAATAAATTCCAACATACCCTATGCTTATTTAAATAAAGTAGTAACCTGTGTGAAATGACTGCTGACAACCCAAAATCAGTTAACAATTTTTAGGATTCTAGTCGATTCAATAATTGTATCATGATATGTAAACGTACCTATTTATCATTTACGCCGAGGATGATAATCGGAACAACGCAGATCCAAGTTGGTGTAATATTTATTTGAGTCAACTGTACTGTGAAGTAACTTGAAACATTTGGTAATTCGAATCTTTTCACCCACTTTTAGCTGTACTCGAATACCAACGACTGCCAATGATAAGAGATACGGAATGGATCCGAACCATTCTGATGTTCTTTATGCTTCATTTTTTCATCAACTATCTTTGTGTAACGCAAAGCTGAAATATCAAATAACTAAAATAAGATAAATTGCCATGTTTGAATGTCTAATAGTAAATACGTTGATTAATGCTATCTGTTTTGACATCCATTTAAACTAGTGATCTGCTTTTCAATGAAAAACAAGAGCAGAACAATACTGACCTTGTGCCACACTTGGTAAGCCTTCATAGATATCAAAAGGATAAGTATCAAAAAGATACATACTGTTAATTAGAGCAATATGTAGGTGAATATTGAATGATAAGTGTAATCCTCAATTGGGACAACATGCATATAAAAATCAAACACTTCCCATCTCCATTTGTCAGACTAAGCTGGAATCAGTCCACGGGGATTTGATGTCTTGCGGTGCTAAATTAGACGAGGATTCTACAAACGTGTACATGAGAAGAGCATCCAAAATACGTCCTCAAAGACATCGATCCATAGACTCTTCTCGTGGCGCCTTATAATGACATTGACACCTCTTCAAAAGCTCCCATCATCATTGTCTCTGAACTGTTCTCAATTTTCAGGAGAGATGCTTCATAACAAGCACCGATGTCTTTTAGACAGCCAGTGATTCAAGCCACGCTACGGGGATGGGCAACAAACTTTTTGTCTGCTGCAACCGCTGCAAGATTATTTGACAAAAGTTGTTGCAACCATCAAAATGCATCAAAACATGCCAATGAATCAATGAAACAAATCCAACAGGTATTACCTGCTTATGTTTTTCGTCTAACCTTTTTCTCCACCTTCCGTTTCTGAAATTATCAACAGTCAGATCACACACACACACACACACACACACACACACACACACACATACACACGCACACGCACACACATACAAACACACACACACACATATATATATTTATATATATATATATATATATATATATATATATATATATATATATATATAGTTTTTTGTCTTATTGAAGAGTTGTTGCAGTATTAGGAGCGAATTCTCACTGTTCATATGTATTTGCTGTCTGGCATTTTCTAACCTCCCAAGAATAAATGTTGCTCAACTGGGCAAACATAGTATTAGGTCTTTGAATACACACAATTACACACACACACACACCAATCCATCTCAATGGTGAATATGGAGATTGAGTGCTTTATCGACGTGTAGGTTATCAGCAAAATATATCCATTATTTCTCCTTTGTCTGACTATTGATTGCAACTTGTGCGTCTCTCTGTGTATCTGTTGCGATGGTGATGGGAACTGGGCCCGTTGGACGAATGTCTCCAGCCGCTCAAACAAAACTTATGATACCGAAATAAGCACAATGCTTGCAATATTCTTCTTCAGTCGGGCTGAACAGCATCCAATAATTAATGGTCTGCCATAGGCAATATCTTGACTTTTATATTTACAAGTTGGAGGATGTTATTGCTACTATGTAATTTCATAGATAATTACTTATTCGGTTCACTTTGACGAGACTGCTTAGCCAGAAGCAGCATATTTGTATGTCTGTTTGAAAAATAAAAAAAATTAAACAAAGGTAAATAAAAAGTTTGGAAAGAAATGAGACTTTATAATATATATATATATATATATATATATATATATATATATATATATATATATATATATATATATATATATATATATATATATATATATATATGTGTGTGTGTGTGTGTGTGTATATATATATACATATATATATATATATGTACATATATATATATATACACACACTTATACATATATATATATATATATGTAAATATATATGCACACTAATATATATACATATAAGTATATATGAATATATATATATATACTTGTAAGTATATATATGCATATATATATATATATATATATATATATATAGAGAGAGAGAGAGAGAGAGAGAGAGAGAGAGAAAGGATATAAAAAATAAGAAGACAACAGTTGAGATTAGACAGGGACGAAGAATCAGTTTGAGATAATCAAAATCAGAGGCAAACACAGCAGTTAGAAGGATGTAGAAGAAGAGACCGAGAAAAACCTGGAATGAAAAGAGGGATAGGAAGAAAATAAAAATAAAATGAATGAAGGAATAAAAGAAGGAATTGCATTGTGAGAGAAAGAAGTACACGGAAGAAGGGAAGAGATAATGAAAGAGAAAATGACCGGAGTATGAATAGCGATAAGATTACTCGAAAATAATGATAGATTATGATATGATGAATGTGCACTAAGAGTAAAAGAAAAAGATGAATTAAGAAGGAAATAGATGAAGTGAAACAAGAACAAAAATAGGTTAACAAAAAAAAAATGAAAGAGGAAATAAAGAAAAAAATGAAAGAGGAAATAAAGAAAAAAATGAGAAAAATGATGGAACTAGATGAACGTAGAATGAAGAGAAAATAAAGAAACATATAAAGGAGAATCGAGATGAATACCAAGAATGGAGGGATAAAGACAGGAAGAAAGAGAGAAAACGAAAGAAAGAAAGAAAGAAAGAAAGAAAGAAAGAAAGAAAGAAAGAAAGAAAGAAATGGAAAGAATAGAGATGATAAACGACGGTGAAAAAGTTAAAATAATTGTGGGGAAAGAAAAAAAAAACTATCGAGAAAATAGATCGATTGAAATAACACGGAGAAGAAAGATTGATAATAAAATTAAAAAAAAAACGTTATAAGTATCCATGAAGAAATGCACGGTCTTTGGACAAAGAAATTTGTGGAAAAAAAGGAAAGATAGATCTTTTAAAAGAGACAAAGCTGATAAGGAAAAAGGCAAAGAAGAAGATATAAAATCGGAAAAAAATATAACAGAAAAAAGAAAAAGAAACGTATGAGCAATTACTTGTAGAATAAATAACGGGGAAGGTTACATATATATATATATATATATATATATATATATATATATATATATATATATATATATATATATATATATATATATATATATATGTATGTAGTTATATATATATATATATATATATATATATATATATATATATATATATATAGATAGATAGAGAGAGAGATGGATGGATAAATAGATAGATGGACTCATTTTCTTCAATTCTCATTTATTCACAGTGTCTAAACAAAATGTTTCAGCGCGTAATAAAGGGAGATCATTTCAAATGATATTTTCAATATAAGTCAATTGATAATCATTCTGTCTGATTATATATTTATTTTATGAATAACTTAATGACATTCTATATTCACAGATATAGATAGATATGGATATATATATATATATATATATATATATATGTGTGTGTGTGTGTGTGTGTGTGTGTGTGTGTGTGTGTGTGTGTGTGTGTGTGTGTGTGTGTGTGTGTTTTGAATTTCTAAAGACAATATGGAAACCAGAAACTTTCGGAACTAGATTGTATTTGTTTCTGTTGCATGTTTCGAGGGACTGTTTTTTCTCGTTGTCAAATGTCAAATGAGATAAATGATAAGATTCTGCGAATATAGAAGTTCACAGAAGAGGTAAGAGGTAATGAATGTCCATTTGAATCAATTATTCGCGCTGATTCCCATACTAGGTCTAGTATTGTAGCGATATCGTATATAGAAACCCCTCGTAATAGCTGTAAATTAATTGTTTTCAAAAGTGACAGATTGCCGGAGGAAACAAACCTCATATAATTGCAAATATTATATTTTTTCAAATTTCTGCCCGGGGATGTGAGCTGGCCTGTCTGATAGACATGACTCCCGATAAGGAAAAAAAAATTTGCAAAAGTACAGAAATATCATCCACAATACAAACACGTATATACAATTTAACTTGCCATTGGCTTGTTGGTTTGTGTTATGTAAGGAAAAATATATTAAAGACCATATTTTTGCTGCGTTGTCAAATTTAAAGTCCCCCCCCCCTACGGGATACACCGGACATTCCAGCATATTTTTAAGAAAAAAAATTTGATATTTTTGTTAAAAAAAACATGGTAATATTACCGAAATATTGGAATGATACAGTAAAAAGTAAGTATCAAAATAAGGTGTTCAGATCATTCAAAAAATCTGATTGGACAAAATATTGATTTCCCTGTTGAGCATTTCTAAAAATGAAAGCCTGAAGAATCTTTTTCAATTTTTAGATATTTTTTTAGGAATTTCGAGGAATTCGAGTTTTTTTTTAATCATATTTTTTTCTTTTGGGGATACGGAATTACCAATAATGGGTTCAAATTACTTCTTATAGCTCTAAAAAGATGTAACCCGACGCGTATTATCTTCTTCCTTGGTTGTTCCGCTTGGAAAATGTTTATCAATGACTCCTGTGACCTTGAATGACTTCTTAGTTCGATATCTCAAGGCCAATGTTATTTGCTGCAAAAGGACGTGCCTTTTTGATAAATTTCAGCTCCTCAAGGGAAAAATTATTACTCGTAGCTGTATTTGTCTAGAAATGACTGTTAATGACCTATAGTTATAGTACTAACCTCGAGGGTCATCCCAAGAACCACTGTTTAATGAAGCACCATTTAGCGAAATTCCAGCTTTATAGACACAAAATTGTCTTCTAGTTACGTTGGACGGAGAGTAAGGGTCCAGGTTGGCCTTTTAACCCATTGTGAAAAGATTCTCTTGAAACCCTTGAAAAGTCAGTTATCTATGTCTTTTATTGTTAAAAGATGTACCGCTAAATTAAATCCCAGTTTCTTACATGCATAAATGTGACCTAAAAAGAAGAACAGACAGGCAAACAGATTTTTAGAATATATATATATATATATATATATATATATATATATATATATATATATATATATATATACTTCAGAATGGCTGAAGCTGATCTGGGCAGGATTAGTCGTCCTTCCAATAAACGGAAAAATTGGCCATGAATTTCCCCCTGATACCTAAAGAGTTTGAATAAAGGGGCGAAGATCATGAATTTTGACAGAAAAGTAGGGTGGTCTTAAGTTATTTGAAGGGTCTGCCTAACCAAATCTTCATAGAAACATTGTCATATCCGAGTCGAAACATCGTCATATCCGAGTCGAAACATTGTCATATCCAAGTCGATTCCTTTGCAAACATCAAAAACATTGATGATGAAAAGAGAGCAGCCTGCTTAGTGAGTAAAATAGGTGCGTATTTGCCACTATCTGGAATAATCGAAGTTCAGGCCTTGATTAAAAAGACAATGCTTCGAATATTGATCTTCTAGCAGAACTGGCATGGCTTTCCCAATTGGAATATTTGCAGAACATAATCGTAAAAACTTCATTTCTGTCCGTTGGGCCTTTCATTGAGCTAAGGAATGCTCATTAAATGTCAAGACAATTGGTGAAGTTTCATATCAATCTGACACGCCACCGCTGGAAAATTCTATATTTAACCTTACTTATTGTGTTAGTAATAGCTACAAGAGCAATATATGGGAGAGGAGGAAGAGAGAGACAGAGAGTAGGATTCACCGGAAGGTCTTGATTAAGTGTCACATCAATCGAATACGATACGGGAAAATGAATTTTTAGCAATGCAAATTGCCGTGGTTGTAAAAAGAAAGGAAGAGGATAGAAATGCCGGTGGGAGGAAATCGGGATAGCTAATCTAAAGCTCTGAACCAAGTTTCATATCAATCCAACGCGATACGGCTTAGAAGATTGACATTCAAGATATAAAGGATCAACCAACTAATCGACAACCGTCCGACCGACCAACTGACCGACTGAAAAGTGTCTTAAGCGTTGGATGCATTTAGAAATGGTTTACTGAAGGAAGTGAAAAAGACCGAGGGTGAAAATGTTGATCAATCAGTAAATGGAGAAATGGGGGCGGGGAATAGAAAGGGAATAAGAGGAATGAAGAATCACTCCCTTTATCAAAGAATTGTGAAAAAAAGAAAGAGATAGGAAACAAAAAAGATGAGGGGAAAAAACAAAGAAAAAGGGAGAAAAAATGGAACCAAAAAGAATAGAGGAAAAAAACAATAAAGAAAAGTAAAATAGAAAGACAGAATGAAAGAAAGGAAAACTGAAAGGAAGAAAAGAAAGAAAAGAAAGGAAAGACATCACTAAAAAGATGTATTGATTGTTCTGGTCTATTTCACGCCATTAGACAGAGTAGAGCTGGAATAAAAACCAAGACAACCTCAGCGTGAAGTGGATTTGTTATTTTACACAAAAAGAGAAAGCTGTACTTTTAGCACTTATGTATAAACATCATCGGCCCGTTCTACTCATTTTGCTCCAATACTTCCTTCCCTAAACAAGCAATAAGCACTTCACAACACAAATACACACAAACACGCACACACGCAAGTTCTCTCTCTCTCACACACACACACACACACACACACACATATATATATATATATATATATATATATATATATATATATATGTATACTCGGGCAAACGACCACAAATATGTTGCATCCAGCTAGAATCGTCGTCAACAAACAGAGGCTATGGTCGGCTCATTAGGTGACTATTTTCTGACAGCGAGGAGTCAAAGAGTAAGCTCCTCTTAGTTGGTTAATCGTTCACAATGATTGATCATCAGAAAGAATTGGATAGACTTCCGTGGTTAATAATCGACCCGACAGTGGAAATGGAGTGTTCAATAAGATTGTATTCCGAAAAGTACATCGATTTAAATAAAATGTATATTTTTTAGCGATAGCAATATAGTCATTTCATCATCCATACGACTATTGGATGAGATGTGGAATGTAAAGATTACACCACCTCTATTTTTCTTGTTTATGAAAATGGAACTTTATTGGCAGTATATATATATATATATATATATATATATATATATATATATATATATATATATGTATTGTAAGTGAAGTTGAAAGAAAATGTGCTAGATTTAAAAACAAAAAAGCTGGTAGATATTGATGGTAAGGTAGTGTAGGCTTGTTTCATGATCCTAAAATCTCCAGGTGGGTTCAGTAATCAAAGATTGCCCTTTACGTTTCATTTTTGTTACGCAGGTTTAGTTATTTCCCCTATGTTTTTTGTTTCTTTGCTGAATGTATTCAGTTTCAATTTGAGTTATTTCCCTTGCGTCGTACAACTTATCTAGATGAACATATTTTTTTATGTGATATTCACCTTTTTATCTTTCATATTCAGACAAGCTGAATACCTACCTAGAGATAGGATTTCTTACTAGATTTCGCAGCAGGCCTGAAAGGGCCTTGGGTCATGATGAGAGATTTAAAAAAAATGTTTCAATTTACGTTGATTCTTTAGTACTGGCAACAATGCACTATTTAGACTACTCAGGAGTCAGATGCACATACTGTGGAATCAAACATAATATGGTATAATTTGGTTGCAGAAAATATCTGGTTGCATAGAAAAAGAATACAAACTCATGTTGAACAGCAACAGCTGAAATGCATATGTTGCATATGCATGATGTCGATGCATGTGAACCAATGGTCTGCACACCATATAAGTAAATGAACGCATGAAGTATCGCTTGGCCGTTCTATTACTATAAAAAAGATTGGTGAACTTTGAGGTCGAGTAAAAGGTTTGCTGGTCTTTTAAAAGAACGGCTGTGAGAATAAGGAAACCTTCACTGAAAATCAAGGGTAGTAGAGTGAGTGATCGAAATACTTTGGATGCATAGTTTTGTACAATAGACGGAAACAGAGATTCAAGTTGTGCTGCACAGTCACATCATATATAGAATCTCCTTGCGTAGAAATACGTGTTTTGGTTTATTGGTGTTGAAAAAACTAGTAAGAACATTTTGAAGCCCCACTTCATTTGGTAGATGGAAAAAAAGTGAGCAATATATATATATATATATATATATATATATATATATATATATATATATATATATATATATATTCTGCCTCGCGGTACTGGATAGGATAAAGTCTATAGCCACACTGAAGAGATGTAATACATCGAAACAGCTGTTTGTGGATGACACAATGATATATATATATATATATATATATATATATATATATATATATAATCTAAAAAACCTCATATAAAATGACAACTACATATATGACGTAGGCTATATAGTAAAAAAGGCAGGTGGTGTTTGATCAACACAGTTTGGGTGGCATGTTGATATGAATGTTTTGTTTTTAAAATTCCTGAAACAGTAACATAGTAAACATCTGATGACCTCAACAATAGACAATCAACACATACAGAACCATATTAACAAAATGTGGTTGCGAAACAGGGGGAAAAATCATCGAAAAAAATTATATAAATTGCATTGAGAGATATTGGGGAAATGACACAAAAAATGAAAAAGGTTTTTCAATGTTTAGCGTATTCCGCTGTAAAGCTTTCTAAACTATGTATATCATGATGAATAGAATCTTCATAAAAAATAGTTTAATTCGTGTCTTAAAAGAAAAGATAATTTTAATGTGGTTCATTTTAATCAAAATGATTGAAGAGTAATCGTAGAAATTTCCCGAATCAACACAGAAATTTAAACACAGTTTTTATAACAATGGAGTGGTGTGCTTTGCACATATATTTACGATACAGGTGTGGGGGAGCAAAAATCTCTTGGATTTGCCCTGAAATTTCAACAATTCTTCTCTAGCTTGTTGCAAACCGTTTCACAAAATTTTGCTTTTCTATGGTGCATTTCACACACTCCCACCGATCTTCTTTGAGACCATTGGGGGTGTTTAGCTGGGTACTAATAGCTACAATGCAGAAGGAGACTGTAAAACATCCCTGGACCAAAAGTGAGAGTCTGGTTCGTAATTGTAATAGTATAATGAGTTTAACTGCCTTTAAAAGTTGATGTTAACTGTGAAAACAACTTTTAAAAAATTTTTTTATTGTTCTCTCGAGTTAGACCATTCTGATGACCTGGGGCTAAGGATTAACTTGGAAAAATGTGCTGTTTTTTTTCCTGAGTTATGATTATATATATATATATATATATATATATATATATATATATATATATATATATACCAATCTGTAATTCATTGTACAGTGTATGATTGGGTTATTCCATAAGACTGTTTGATACTGAAATATTTACTGAGAGTAAAGCTTTAGATAAAGTGAAATAACAGAATCATTACACAGGGACGTGTATGTTTATGCCTTATGGTATTGTTTAGGTGAATTATTCGATCTACTTGGATCCCCATAAGAAACCACAGCTTGTATGGTTTGAAGTTGCTGTGTTATCATTCAATTCAAAAGTAACATCTAAAAGATGTGATATTTCAAGCTAGTCCCAATTATACTTTAAAATTCATGCATCGCTTATTTCGTTGATAATACATCTTAATTTTTTTTCAGATGATTTATTGAATGGATATGATTCTAAACCTAGCTTGTAGATGCAGTTGAGTAGGTTTATATTTGTTGAGTTGTTTTGGGTTTCTTTTTTCATATAAAAGCATTACGATTTCTCTATTCTAGTCTCCTGGGACTTTACTTTGTTTTAGGCGTAAGTTGAATAGAATTGGCAGTTTCTTAGTGACGATCTTACCAGCTTTTTTGAGTAGATCGATTGCGATGCTATCTTGTCCAGGGACATTTATTCTCTTTCTTTGTTCGATATCATGCGTCACCTCCAACGATGTAACTTCTCGGAAATCCTCGAAATGATGCTCACGTTTTGCGTATCATTTTCATTGTTTGGTAGTTTAAAGAAATTCTGAGAGGAATTCTCGGGCATATTCGATAATCCTGACTCTGTCCGATGGTACGTTTCCATTTTCTGCAATTATGATAGTTATTTGTTTCTGTCCTTTACTGAGAGCTATACTCAAACCTTTAAAGCCCCGAACTATTTCGAGCGTTGTTCTGATGATTGCTGTATATTTTTTCTATTTCTCTTCGTTTCTCCTTTATTATTTTATTCAGTTTGGTGTCTGCAATTTTCTCTCTTGTTGTCAGTGGCTTGAGGTTTTTGCGTTTTCCCATGATATTCCTGGTTTCATCTGAAATTTCACTCATAGTTTGTGTGCCCCTTAGTTTAAATTTAGTGTTGGCATCTACAAGAGGGCCTCTTATATTGTTGTTGAATTTGTTGATGTTGATGTTGGTTTTGTTCTCTTGTTTGATGATAATTTTTATGCAATTCAAATTCAAGTTTGAAGGATCAGCTGAGCTCTTCTGGTAATTAGGTGGTTGCAGTTTGGCGTGGAGCATTTTTCAATGTTCTTTGTCGGTGTTTATTTGCGTTTTACATCTTTCCAGCCTGTCGTTGCATCTTACGTTGACTAGAATATCTTTGACGGTGTCACTTTTGTCCATTGGGATGTACACTATTTCGTTCTTTTTTCCGTGGTTGGGTCTCTTCCAAATCAGTCTTCTGTCGAGTTTCATCTTGAAAATAGTATTCATAAAGCTGTTTACGATGGCAAAGTTTACAAGATCTTCTTTTCTCTTGTTCTGTACTTTATACCTGGATTCGCCAACGCAACGTTCATTTCCTAGTCTTACCTGTGCGTTGAAGTCTCCAATGATGACATTGAAATGTTTTCAGGTATTTTAAGTTGGGAGTTCAAGTCATCATAGAAGTGGTCGATGTCTTCTTTGGTTGATAGCAAAGTTGGAACGTAGACTTTGATGTTATTCAATTCATACCTGGTCGAGTGTTGTATGATGATGCTGGCTACACAGTCCGAGACAGCTTGGAAGCCAACCCCGTTGTTTTAGGCCCTACTCCTCTTTGTTTCACTTTCTTTTTTGGTAGTTGTAGAGAAGATGTTTTCTCTTTAGTTTGATTAGTTCTTTTCCGGGTCTTCTAATTTCGTTAGTAATAATTTTATGTTTTTGATTTCATTCTCTACCACGGTTAAGCACATGTTTGTTGAGAGTGTCCTGACATTGTATGCACCAATGAAAAATGCTGCTCATTTGGAAATGTTTTTTGAGGGGGGCTTTTGGTAGTCGCTGGAGGGGCACATCATCCCCCCCCCTCGCTCACCCATAGCAAATGAAATGGCTAGGTCTTTTGGGATCGATGACCCAGCAGGAACAGCCAGTACAATTTTCATTGTGCAAATCATAGGGAGTGTTTGATCATGCCGTACCGAACAGCTCTATGACGTGCAAGGGGTTCTGATGGATCAGTCACAGCTGTTTTCATTCAGGGTAACATTAGAGCACCACCAACTCTTAGCACCAATTCTATTTACATTTGGTAGGGAGGAACGCATGAAGCATGGTAGTGCTATAGAGGATAGAAGGGTTAGAAGATATCAAATATGGTACATGGATGGTGTTCTTTTCGGGGATGTATAGCTATGTTATCTACGCTTTCGATTCGTGTGTATCATAGTATTGAAATAGGAAGTAAGCTGGCCAGGTCTACTTTTGCATATTTGAGTTCACACTGGAGCCGAGTTCCATTGTGTGATTGAATTACAAAATGTCCCATTATTTATATCATTATTATTTAACGTTTAGCCAGATGAGTTGTTTGTGTTTGTTTCATACTTTTTTCTCATAAAAGTGACAATCTTACTCTTGCCACCTTATTCGATGTGTGTTTTAGAAAAGGGGAGAGAGAGAAAGGCAGAGGACAACTCTTCCAGCAGAATTTGGAGCAAGATTAAGGATTAAAGTGAAATAAAACAAAACAAATCTAACATAAGAACGTGGTGCATCGAAATCAGGCTGGAACTTCTTTTGGTTGAAAGGGTAATATTCAAACATTGGTAGTTTTTCTTTTCAAGGATTAAACTATGGCCTTTTTTATTTAAAAAAAAAGAGAGAAATTTAGATTCAACCCTCCGATCTATATCTTGAGATCAGTGAGGATTTTTTATGGAGCCCAGATCTTTATCTCTTTGACAATGAGCTATTTATTTGTTTTCATGGCCAGCCCCTGCTGGATAGGTGAGATGTTGCCGTGGCTTTTTTTTTTTTTTTCGTTTTGCATAATTTACCTTCATCGAATTATGGGTTTGTGGCATGTTTCAATCAAATAGAATATACGACTGAAAAGTCGAAGTTTCACCCATGTGATCTCCATTGGTATGTGTTCGATATTTCATATATATATATATATATATATATATATATATATATATATATATATATATATATATATATATATATATATATGTGTGTGTGTGTGTGTGTGTGTGTGTGTGTGTGTCTGTGTGTGTCTCTGTGTCTGTGTCTGTGTCTGTGTGTGTGGAGAGTGAGGAAGAGAGAGATAGAAGATAGTGCCATACAAAGACAGAAAACGCTTCCTACAGAATCTAAAGTAAAAATGAATATTAAAGAAAATAAAACGAAACTAATGTGACGAAAAAATCGTAGAATACGTATAAAAACAAAATAATGAAAATAATACTGGTAAAGTAAATGAAAACAAAGCAGATAAACTACACAAAGTTCCTATTCAAAAATATTAGTATAACTTTCACCAAATATACTCTACAAACTGGAATCAATCATCACAGTGACGTTATTTTCATACCCCTAACGATTATAAGCACCATTTATCCTTCTAAGTCGAATCACAATATATCTTCATAATTTCCTTGTATATATGTAGGAATTAAACCAATAAGAATGTAAAAGGAATTAAATATAAACAACTAAAGCCATGTTTAAGCTAACTCTGAGACCAGTAAACAGCTAACAAGTATAAAATATATCTCCTGTAACTAAACCCATCACCAACACGATTGATAAGAAGCGTTGGAATCACTCCAATACACCTAAAATAATTTATAACGGCCAGCCATAAGCACGGAGATTACCTCCCACACGGGAGATAAAAGAAGGAAACAAGTAGTAAAGAAAAGTTGTAAAACTGGTACAGTATCAACAACAATTTCAAAACCCACAAAACGGAAGAAATTTAAAAAGAATAAATCAAACTCAATTAAGATAAACATCAACTTAGGATAATAAGAATGAATGAATCATAAAAAAGAAAAAAAAATGAATAAAACGGAAGAGAGGGAATGTAAATATGAGAATATAGGACTTCCCACTCAGGAAGATCAACAGTAAAATACGTACCGCCCAAAACAGCTTTAAATAAAATTTTTGAATAAATCGAATCATTCGCCTGAAAATGCCCGAAGAGCAGAAACATAAACGTGCCAGAGCAGTAAATCTATGATTACCACCCCCATATATATATATATATATATATATATATATATATATATATATATATATATATAGTAGGTTGTGGATTCGCTATACAAGCTAGCTTTAGTTTAAGCCCTTTCTGGAGCTCATCAGGCGATTGATTGTCTATGTTTTTTTTTTTTGTCTAATTATGGGGAATTTGGTGATATATACATACATATATATATATATATATATATATATATATATATATATATATATATATATATATATATATATATATATATATATATATATAATCTTTAAAAGGATTAGGAAACACATTCTTTGAGTAAATATGTAATGCAAATTTTATGAAAGCTATTATTGTCTCTTCAGTTGGAAGAACCTCACCTCGAAATATGTACATAATTCACCGAGAGAACATATTCATAATTGGAATTGAATAATAACACCAGTTCTTTGAGTGCTGTTTTAGAAAAATCGACTAATAAGGCCTACAATCGAAAAACACTTGAGGTAAGACGGGTGAAAAAGCACGAGCTAATAACATAAAATCATCTTAGAATAGGTAGAAATTTATAGATGTGTAAATTTCAGCTAAGATTTTATTGTAAACTGAACACCGATCACACTTCGACTGAAAAGGACTAGTATAGTAGAATGTTGCTAGAGTTGCAATGCAAAACCGGTTAATACATGCGCATGTATGTAATAGGAAGTTTGTGTATGTGAACGGTTGTGTGCGCGTGCCGATGATTGAGATTTGCATATGTCTGACTCCACTGATAAAGTGTGTATTTAGGTGTATGTGTCGTCGATTTGAATTCGCTTATGTTTGATCGTTCGCTGATTCCTGGATCACCGGCCCTGGGCGTACGCGTGCGGAGGTTGATATTTGATCTCACTCTTTGCCACGGCCGCTCGGTAAAGCTGACCGTCGCTGGCGTCAATGGCAGGGTTTCTATTGTCTGGGGGTGACAGCGTTGTTGCTATTTTGGCTTCACAGAGATTCTCACAACCAGTCGTCTATCCGATCACTACCAAAGTAATCTGGGTAATACGACACTGAAATCAAAAAATGCTCAAGATGAAAGAGGTGGCTATGAGCATGCTGAAGATGAAAAACAGAACATTAGCTCGTTAACAATTATTGATTTTGCTAAAAAGGTGATAAGCTCATGAGGTCATTTGCATATAGTCATCTTAGTATGGGAAGATTTAGAATTCTGTATTCATAATTATTTTCGTTATTTTTTCGTATTTTTTTCATCTTTTTATTATTGATTATAATTAAGATTGCTGTTATAGTAATTGTTCACTTTGAAGTGTCATTATTCAAATCTTTCTATCTTTTTTATCTATTTTTATTGATTCTTTAGTCAGTGTTATAGACTAAGTAGTACTTTGATTTTGTTAATAATAATTCAATCGTTGGAATTTTCATTGTTTCGGCATAGTTTTCAAGTAGCAATGTTCTCATGTATCAACAACATCATATCATTATTTTTTGTCGTTTAACTGTGACTTTTCTTTTATGAATTCTGTTATGTGTATCCTAGACATGATAAGCATTTTTGTTGTCGTTGTATGTTGGCATTGATTTTTTGAATTCCGATTTCATCATGTTTTTCTTGAGATTCCATACGCATTATGACGAAGAAGTGACGTTCTGATATCTCTTATCATAGAATGATTTTTTTGTAGTTGTTGAATCTGATTTTGAAGCCAGCGTTAGAAACTTGTGCATAAAATTTAATTTTATTTGATTCTTCAATCGAATTAACTGCTGCTCAGGTAATCACATTGCTCTCCACAGTTACAATTTATGTTGTTGTCATTTTCATTTTGTTCATTTATGATTATTCTGATGTTGTCATTTTAAAATATTATAGTCATGTTGCCTATGTATGAGTAGCTAATGTTAAGGCTGTACTCTGAAGGTTTATGTCACATTTTTTCTCCGGGTGAATTTTTGGACCTTCAGTTTAGAAATATTTTACCAATGCTCGCCTTTACATTTGAATTGAATTGTGGATTCAACCAGATTATTCTTCCATTCTGATTGGTTTCCATATCGTTTAGGGTTTGGTATCGTAATTCCAAGCTTTGCACTTTTGTCTTAAGGCATTTTTGTATTTCTTCCATGATTTCATGAGACATCTGTTACGTCTTTCTGTAATGGAATATTTCATGATTGCTGAGAACCTGAATTTTCGAGAATGGTTTGATCATTTGCTTTTTTATTCAAGTTAATTGTAGGTATTGTGAAGGCTTAAGTCTGAAAAGTTTACTTCTTTATTGGGTGCTAGCATTTATTTTCAAATTGTTTGATATATATTTATATATATATATATATATATATATATATATATATATATATATATATATATATATATATATATATATATATGTATACTCTGTGTGGTTCTAAAATTTCTGCTGAGTCAGTTGAGCAGATAGGGACATCAGAGCTGCTTGGGTTGCTTTTGTCTTGTTGAATTAAGATTAATTTCATGCAGTGGTATGTTATTGTAATTTTGTTCCCATTGATGCTGGTATCTGATGTGGAGAAATTGATTGCTTATTCTAGTACTGTATCTCTTATTGAAAGTTTGCTATTGAACTGAACTACCAATATAGCATTTTTTTGTTTGTTTTTCTTAATGTTTTTGAACTCAAGAAAAAGTAATTCCGTACCAAACCAACATGGCTGAATAAAAAAAAATTTTAAAAAAAACAGATCAATGCAAATCAACAAAACCAAACTTTATTTACGAATCATCATCAAACATACCAACTTGCATAGATTTCAGATAATTCAAGAATAGACAAATATTTGATAAAATTATAGAATCATTAAAAGTAAAACAGGTTTTAAATCAAAATATCAACCCTTGGATAATTTAAACAAATAAAAAAAAACAGCAGGCAGAAACATCTGGTTTAATCCACCATTCAATCAAATGTAAGAACCAGAATTGGTTCTACATTTGTAAAAGACTCTTCCGAAGAAAATATATTACTCAAAATCTCCGCTAAAACATTCAGAGAAAAGCTATCTGTTTTCGACTATTTAATAATAATAATAATAATAATAATAATAATAATAATAATAATAATAATAATAATAATAATAATAATAATAATAATAATAATAATAATAATAATGATAATAATAATAATAATAATAATTGGAAAAAAATCAGCCACAGAATAATCGTGAATAAACAGACTTCGAGTAACAACAAGATGAATTGTAACTGCAGACACCCTAATCAATGTGCCACAAAAGAAAACTATTTTGCCCAAAGCAATGTAATTTACAAAGATACCGTAAATCCCATCGAAGAACAAAAAAAACAGTAAATTCCATACGGGAGCCTGTAACGCTATTTTCAAATTCAGATTTTACATCCACAAAATGATATGAAACAATGAAAGTTACCAGACGCTTTGTCCTAATACGTATGGAATCCGAAAACAATATAAAACATTCGTGATAAAATCAGAATTTACAATTTCAATACCAACATGCGAGCAAAATACCCAGAAATGCCAACTTTGCCTAGGAGATAAATTACACATAATAGAATTCATAAGAGAAAAACTGCTATTAAACAAAGAAGAACAAAACTCTAAGGAATTGTAGACACAAGAACATGTTCTCCACTTAGATACTAAGCCAAGAAAACAATGAAAATTCCAACGACTAAATATCAACGAAATCAAAATACCAATTAAACTATAAAAACTATAAGAATAGCTAAATTATACAAAATATAGAAAACCTAAAACAGTAAATTCCAAAAATTCATTGGTAATATCGTAGAAATCTTAATTGATTACGGATGTCTTTTGAGTTCTAACTTTCTTTTAATCCTCACACACATGAATGCACGCATGTTAAAACCACCAGACAGTGGTTGACATGAAAATATGTTACACATCGAAGTGGATATTGATAATAACGTATGGAATACCCAGTTACTCTTGCCAAGAATTGGTCATGGATTCGAGAGAACTTGCAGATGGAAATCGAGATAGGAAAAATAGTAATAGTTTTAGAGAGACTGACAAGATATCATACGGGTATGATGTCACACATTGTTACAAAAATCGATAGCATATAGTATCATTGAAGAACCAAATTTTTCAGGGATATTTATTTATGTAATATACAACATAATTGGCTTTTTTTATTGTGAAATCTATCGATGGAGATATAGATTAAAAGGTAATTTCAAAATAGTCGCCCAAAACATATGTTTACTTTCTTCATTGCAATTGTTGTACAAATCTGGCTTCATTTTGTCTTCATAATTACAGGCTCAATGCAATCGCAAAACTATGCAATTACTGCCGTCATTTTTAACAGATACGTAAACTAGTATATATCCAAGACATGTTTATTTACAGGGAAATATGGGTAACAAGATTGTAATGCACTAATTTATCATGTTATCTGATATTTTATTTCTGACTTCTGCTTTCCCCCCTAATATTATGTGCCGTCTTGTGATCTTTCCATGTAATGTTGAGTATGATTCTCCTTTGTAAACGTTTGGTCCTCAGTTTGAAGGCTTTGTTAGGTTCCATAGTTCTGCTTTGTAGGTGATTATCAGGAGGATGCATTGGTTGTATACTCTTTTTTAGAACAAATAGGATTTTTTTCATCTTTTGAAGCTGAGATCACCAGCCTAGAGTGATTCTTCTTCCCCCTCCCTACTTCTGAAAATACAATGGAAACCATCGTCCTAAGTAGACGTAGTGGTCTACTTTCTTCAGCTCTGCGTTTTCCAAACTCAAATAGCAATTACCTGTTCATGTAGAAAGAATCACTGACAACTGCTGGATCTCAAGACCCACAACGTGGTTACCCAGTGATCATATGCTATGTTATGTTAGGTAGAAAGTGAAATGGTTCAAATTCCAAAAGTACTTGCTCTATGACGCCTATAATATGGAGGTCTGGCGAATCTTGGAGAAGATTTATGTCCAACGACAAACGCTAGTGATGAATTTGTAAATAATTTACGAAGGTTTTTGTCTTAAATCTACCGTTAAACCTTGGGTCCAATGAGGAATGGATGCGCAGAAACAAACAATCTATCTGTTGTCGATGTTTCTTGAATCATTTGACATCTGCTTAGGAACTCGCTGTTAGTTATGAAATTACATGTGAGATTTATGTTAAGCACTGAAATATTCAGGCAAGCGCAGGTGATAAACCGCTACTTGGCACACGATACGAAGGAAGTCATCACGATAGTTTTATGAACTTATATATATATATATATATATATATGATTATAAATTGCAAAATATTTTATAGAAACACTTATTTGAAATGATTGGCCGTTATTACGCGGTGGATATACCATTTGGATTGGAGAACCTATATAAAACAAACCATTACGGAAAATAATCTGCTGCAAGAAACTTTATTTGTTTTTAATTCTATTGACACCGTCTGAGCAGAATAGTACAAAACTGTGGTATAATGGATTATCATTTCAATGTAAATTTGCAAGAGGGATTTGGAAGATACATGGTAAGGCTTCGGATGAGCATTAGTTGTTTTGAGGTGTGGCCCGCTTCTTGATGAAATAAAAGCAAACACCTGCGGCTGATTGATCAATAATGGAATGGACAAAATATTATGACGTCAAAAGATTTGACAAGATCACCATCAACGTCGACGATAAAAGTAATGTTTTGATGCTACTACCTTTGCTAGTGTTCCAGACTTTTTGAAAATTGTCTTTTTCTTGGAAATTACTCTCAACTTCTGGAAATGAAATAAAAACACACATATATCGAAATCAGTATCACAGGATTCACGATTTTGAAAAATAACTTGAATCCGTACTCTGGCTTCCGCTGGCAAGTCGGTTATTGGAGAGTAGTTGACCTGAGTAGTCGGTTACCAACAGATGAGGATATGTATTTTCGAGAAATTAATACAATGGGCCACATCGTTTAGCTTGATGGCTTAACATGTCATGTCCCTGTACTGAAATTATATATATATATATATATATATATATATATATATATATATATATATATATATATATATATACATATATATATATATATATATATATATGCGTGTGTGTGTGTGTGTGCGCGCGCGAATCTATCCATCTATCTATCTATCTATCTACCTATCTATACATATATATATATAGATAACCACTCATATGCCCCTACATATACAATCACACTACACACCCATTATAAACATCTGAGAAGCACATATATGCTATATACATACGGACATTGTGTACAACGCTGATAAGCACAAACGTACGCTGTCAAGCACAACGATTCTCACAAAACGGTACCTAAATACAACTAAATTTTTCAAAAGTAGAATCGCACATACATGCACACGCTTGACGAACACATACAGTTAAATAACACACACACACACGTATCATCCTGATGACGAATATATTCGCTCACTCACCTATTCATACACATCCATTTCCCCAGGCAAAGACCATACATCTCCCCCATCATTTCAAATCATACCAATCTAATATCAGCGTTAGTTTTGAAGAGGAAGATCTACAACCAATGCATCTTTCGATAGTCAACTAATGAGCAGTACCATGAAATCTAACCCAAAAGATTGACCCCCAGATCGAGAACAATGCAACATGCATATGAGAAAATCATGATCAAACTTACTTGGAGAGTTCACGAAACAGTTCAGTATATAAAGAAAAAAAAAACAGCTGTCAGGGACATCCCGTAATCCATTAGGAAAATCAAATGGTAATGGACTGGTCATATTATAATAATATAAGACAGTCACTGGACATCATGACTTTTGCAATATAAAAGATGCTGTGACTGAATAGACAAGTTCAGAAAATGTAGAGAAGTTACGTGAATCCTGGTGGGATCAGTGCTGAAACGGACGCTAAAAAGCTGATGTTGATGATGAGACGCTATTTGACCTACAGATATATTGAGAAAGAAAACCCAAAAAAACCCTTTACCTCGTTTTGATCACGTTTCTTGTGTTATCAATCCATTTTCTCTATTCGTCAAAACCAATTCTGCGCGAATCATGTCACAGAAATGGTGATGAAAACCTATTTTCAAAATAAATTCTAATGTCTTATTTATCATTTACGCACATACACACACACACATACATACATATATATATATATATATATATATATATATATATATATATATATATATATATATATATATATATATATATATATACATATATATTATGTGTGTATGTATATATGGGTGTGTGTTTGTGTGTCTATGTGAGTCTACATATAAAATCCTAATTGTTCAAATTTCAGGATATGACTGCAGCGATCGTCCATGTATGTATGTATGTATGTATGTATGTATGTATCTATCTATCTATCTATCTATCTATCAATCGATCTATCGATCGATCTATCTATCTATTTCACCGTAATATTTCAATCAATTCACAGTGATCTGTTCATGCTAAAATATGTAGGAGGATGCATATAAGTAAACGCAATAACACGTTTACTGCCACAATATTTACTTACTCTTCTGTATAAGATACGTTTTTTCCTTTGCTTGGTAATCATATTTTCTCTCCTTTTCTCTCCCCCCTCTCTCTCCCCCCCCCTCTCTCTCTCTCTCTGTAATATATATATATATATATATATATATATATATATATATATATATGAGATCACAATTAGTATCTCTCATTTGGCTGAATCCTGATGATATTTTTTTCTGTGCCTTAATTTGTCGAAAACATTAACGAGTAAACAGGAAAACACTTTGAATTCACTGTACTTTTCCTTTATTTTTTTCTTTTTTTGTTTTCTCGAGAGAAAAAACAGAATGTCATACATAATTAGTAATCTGATTTTGAATGATTTATGTTAGTACACTTTAACAGTGACTATAAACTTTTTTCTCCCAATGCAAAATGATATTTTAGCGTTTACATTACGTAACTAATCAACTACATGCGTTCATACTTTTTTTTTATATATCATGTGTTATATCTTATCACGGCTTGCAAAGAAAAAAATATTAACAAAATGGTAGGTGGATGTCATTAGCAATTTAGGGTGCTGGAACTTGGTTTTTCATAATAAGACTAAAGTTGTCGTATTCTATTCTTTTGATTGGCGGTTAACGAGCAAGTCTAACAGTATGCTTGCAAGCTTTTCTGGTTGATTCTTAGCTACCAAATGCCCTACTGTAGCTGTTGTTAGCAAACGTTAATCGACTGAATATCCATCAAGTCGTCCGCCACTTCTATTTCTCCAATTTGTTGAAGCAGAAGTACATTTTGCAATGTCCTCTTTCTCCCCCTGTCTCTTTCTCTCTCTCAATGTATATATATATATATATATATATATATATATATATATATATATATATATATATATATATATATATATATATATATATATATGTATGTATATATATATATATATATATATATATATATATATATATATATATATAAAAATATATATATATATGTGTGTGTGTGTGTGTGTGTGTGTGTGTGTGTAGTCTAGAAAGATTTACAGCTTCAAATACAGAACATTTAAAACTTTTCAATATATATTGGTGTCATTTCAGTCACCTATTTCGCAAAATCAGTCAACGTACCATGTACCACTTTTCTCCATTACCACTATGCTTAATCATTATGGTACGTTTTTTAAATCGTATCTTGCTGAGATCATCAGTCTTTTTCCGTCTTTTTTTTTTTTCTTTCCACCATATAATCATTTTGGGTATTTTATGAACAAAACAATCATATTAACATGGCACCCCTGCAGTGTGACCAAACACCATTTCCCTCTCTTATAATATAGTTTATGCCATACACGTAGCTTCTCATTTCATACAAGGTATTATGTGTATTGTAGAATGATAATATAAGTTGCCACGGAAACGTTCTTAACGATAAAGGCTCAGTAAGTATAACAACAGACATGATTCGCTCTTCGTGTCATTTCTATTGGATCAATGTGAACATCACATTTGTGTCAGTTTTGATTACAAACTGCATGCAATCCAGCTTATGATATCATCTTCAAAAATGCTAATTACACAGGAAAAACTTTCTTCGGGTCGATTCCCAACCAAAAGACGAATGGACAGACGGACACACGCTCACACACGCACACACACACACACACACACACACACACACACACATATATATATATATATATATATATATATATATATATATATATATATATATAAGCTTGAGTGATATCACAGATCCGTATCAAAAATCCTATTGTACCATGTTCATAATTTGAGCACAGTGAAATTCCTTAAGATTCATCATAAAACCGTGGCATCGGTCTATATGTGTGTGTATGTATGTGTGTATGCATATATCTATCTATCTATCTATCCATCTATCTATCTATCTATCTATCTTACTATCTGTATTGCATTGATCATTGTAATGTGCCCAGTATATGCTGATATAAGCATTGCAGGAAGAGGCCAGAAAGTGAACGAATAAAAATGCATCACGCACGCAGGAACATTTTTTATGCAACAATAATTACTGGTTCCTATAATTGAAATAATTTTCTCTATTTTATTGCTAATACAAATGCATATATATATATATATATATATATATATATATATATATATATATATATATATATATATATATATATATATTGTGTGTGTGTATACATATATAATTAATTACCATTTCTTATTTTTGTTAGTGTTGTGATATATTTCTGTAGTTTAACTCAACGAAAAAATTCGTGAAAAATCAGGAAAAAGGTTTTTAATTTGCTTTTGTTCTGGAAACTACGACCAAAATCCAAAACGTCATAAATAATTAGTAACCCAGCTTTGAATGATTCATGTTTGGACACTCTAACAGTTACCATCAGTTTATTTTTTACCCCCTGTATGCAAAATGATATTTTGGCGTTTGCATTACGTAACTAATCAACTAAAAACTGTCTTGTCTTTTTTTAACGAAACCGTATATCATATCTAACCATAGCTTTCATGAAAACATTGACAGATGGGAGGCGAATGTCATCAGCAATTTGAGGAGTTGGAAATTTATTCTTTTATAACAAGGCCACATTTGGCGTATTTCATTCTACTGATTGATGGTTAACAAGCTAATGTTGCAGCCTGTATGGTAGTTCTTCTGCACGATAATTGGCTACCTTAGTGAGTTTGTGCTCACGGATATCCTGCTATTTTTGGACTGCCGTAGTTAGCAAACGGTTATCGAAATGGGTTCCTTGTTGACTTATCGGCCACTGACTTTGTATCTATTTATATAACAGTGTGATTTATATGTTTCTTTGTCCGTAACCATCGACATTTCCACTCAAAGGTAACAATTATCTCCTGCTGATCATTTGAACCAATAGAGTCTTTCACGTTGAACAAAAAATTATCCCTCAGAGATTCGAATATATATGTATGTTGTTAGTATCTTTCACTTTTTGTTACTATCTTCCTCGACTTTTCTGTTCACTTTTCGCCTTTCACGAGTTGTATTTATTTGTCCAAATTTTCTTCGTTTGCTCTTTGTTCATTTTTTTCATCCTTTTTCTTCCATATTTTCCATCTTCATCCAGACTTTTTTAAATATTTTCTTTTGTCACTTCTTCTACTGCAGATTCGATTGAGCTAATGAGGAACAAACTAATCCTCCTTGCAATTGTCTGCAAGATAAGTTTGTTAATCAGTGATTTCTTACGTTCTTACACGTAGATATTTAACAAGCTTATATTTAAGAAAATGTAAAGAGGACACAATAGAGGAACATCCACTTCAGAATCTCGTCTGGGAATGAATTCCAGTCAGGAGAGGAACGTGTAATTGAAAGTGTAATGGTAGAAAATATCAGTGGATGGCCATTCAAAATCGTTGATAACCCATGAGATGCTGATATCGCAAAGTGAGGTTTAAAAACCAGTGCAAGAGATCCTGAGTCTGACACATGGCCCCCGTCTGTAAGACAACATCTTGAAACTTTTTCTCTGATCAATTAATATCTCTGAGCCAGATGCAGACTAAATTGGACACTTGGTTGGAATTAAACACTCAACATACACGATATATGTGAGAATAGCTTGTGAACCATTGCCCTGTGTCCTGTGCCAGGCAGATATTCACGAAGCTTGTCCCAGTCTGACATGAGGCCAATAGCGCCTGGTATCTCTTCAGAAGCTATACCAGCAAGGCTAAACCACTAATTATTGCTGAGAACAGACATCACTTAAATATTTATGAAACGTAACTTAATCTGTGGCGAGCCCAGAAAAATGTCACATCTATTAAGAACTAATTTAAAAGATCAAGCCTCAGTGAGACTAGCTTGCTAACCAGTGTTTAGTGGCAACTCCCTCCCCTTCGATATTCATCAGGTTCATCTCAGTCTGGCACAAAGCAAAAAAGAAATGAGCGGCATCGTTTGCGAAATTTTCTCAAAAATAAAGTGATATCCCCTGGATGAGGTTACTAATCATTGCACCATGACATGTTCTCTACTAATATTTATCCTGTTTAGCGTAGTCTGAAAAAAAGCAAAGATATGAGGCTCTTGTTAGAAATTAATCTTCATGGTTAATCTATATAATCCAGGATAGTTTGATAACTATGGTTCCATTACGGACGCACTGTTGATATTTACCGACTCTAGTGGTTGATACAGTGTTCATTGGTGGCTTACCCCGAAGAGATTTACCGCATCATATAGATATTGTTCTTAAAAACAAGAAACCTTGTTGATTGAGCAGATAAATTCAGTCAAAGCACCTGGATTGGATGAAATACTAATGAAGCTGACAGAGACTGGAGGTTGGTAGATTACATCTGCTATACTCAATCTGATAACTAAGAATTGGGAATGGAAAATACCATAAAAACTTGATTGACAGTATTTTTGATCATTATTCTCAAGAACAAATCATCTAAATAGTACAATAATACAATACAATAATTCATGTGATATTACTCTTTTTAAAATCGTTGGCGAGGTCCTGTGTAGGCTCATGATTGATCGTTTAGTGAAGGACTTACCAGAAACCCAGAGCAGCGAGACGAACAATAAACACGTTTCCTGCAAAACAACTTCAAGAGAAATGTTTCAAGCAGCAGAGGCCCCCCTCTCTTCATTGATTCGACGAAAGCTATTGAAAACACTATTAGAGAAGCGTTATAGATGATTCTTAGCAAGTTGGGATGTCCCTCAAATTTTGTGAGCATACTTAGGCAATCCTATCAAAACATGAAAGCTTGGATAGCTTTCAACATGGGAGTTTTTGAAGTAATTGTGGTTGACAATGAGGTGAAACTGGCTGATTTCACAGCTACAACTCTTTTCTCAGTACACTTTTCCATGCTTTTTGCCTGTAACTTTGGGGATCGTGATAGAGCTCTAAACTTGAGGTCCTGAACAATAGGAAGAGTGTTCTCTCTGATTTAAGTTCAAATCTAAGACACCCAGGGCCTTAATTCGAGAACCCTTCTAATACAGATGATGGCGCATTTGTAAGCTTTCCTGAATAAAATATGCAAGTTATAAAGGTTCGACTTTCTGTTGCTTTATTAGCATTTTGGCTCACAATAAGTTTGAAAAAGAAAACCATAATGTTCATTCGAGCGCCAAATGAACCCTACATCGAGCGGAATGTCTCTGAGAAAGAAACCATATTTAAAGTTCTGGAGTTGTTCTAATACTCAGATATCAAAGGGGTCAAAATTTAGATGCTGGAATCTATGCAAAAGTCGATAAAGCCAATACGGTTTTGGAAAGTCAATAAAAAGGGTTGGGTTTCGTGGAATAACGTTGATTAACTATCCGAGCTACAGTCAGTGTTTATAGAGCATGTGTTCCGATGACTCTTTTGTATTCATCAAAGACATGGACAACACATTGTCGGCGTCTTAAACTGCCTGAGAGATTCCAAATGCTTGAGATGCATACGCAATATCAAATGGCCGACCCTAACAACAAACATAAAGGTGCTTCAGATATCTATCCATTGTAACATATCACCACAAGCAGAATACTTTGGGCAGGGCATGTTGTACGCATGAATGATGAAAACTACCCCAAACGGCTATTTTATGGTGATCTGCAGTCTGGAAAGTGCCAACAAAATGGGCCTAAGAAAAAGTACAGCGGTAGCATTGAGGATATCTTAATGATCTGGGAATGAACGTGTGAAACTGAAAAGAGCTGGCAGTGAATGGAGGTGTTCTGCTTAGGGGGAAGGCAAATTAAGCACGCTGATTAAAATTGGACAATGAAAGTGTGATGTGTGTGATCGTACTTCTTTTTTCAGATGTAGGCTATATAATTCATATTTTATCACGCAGATATCGACAGAAACAGCCTGCATATAACAATAGATTACCTCTCTTTTCCTTACTGTACAACTTATGCAGTACGTGGCGAGCTGTGTGAGACAAGCCCTGGAGCGAAAGAACATACAAAAGTGCAGAAAACAGCAATTTTTCGGACAGTTTCGATCAATCTTGGCAGCAATATGACCTTTGTCTGTCATGTTTGCTTTGGACCTTGCAGGTTAGGTGCTGGTTTTAAAAGTCAACTTAGAAAACATGGCTGTGGTGGAACAAAACAACGTTACAAGATAAAGTAATTGGGCAGATATCATCTGACAAGGTGAAACTATCACACACACACACACACACACACACATATATATATACATATACACACACACACACACACACATATATATATATATATATATATATATATATATATATATATATATATATATATAATGTGTATGTTTGCATGTGTGTCTGTGTCTGTGTGTATATTAAAATCAACTAGAGGAGTCTCTCTGGTTATTTGTTCTTGAAAGCCATCACGGACAATAGAATGGATTCTTTTATAAGGATCAATTTTTCACCATTTTTCACAGGAAAGTTCTGTTTTTCAGTTTGATTCCAACTCTGACGCATACATACATAATGAGATGCTTAAAGATTGACGGATATACATCAAACATCGATTCATTTTTTTCTTGGATTCAATTTAATACAGCAAAAAATCCAGAATAATTGTTGAACAATCAATCAAAACAATCCCGTTCAAATAATTGAATAATCAAAATGAAGAGATAAAATATGAGAATAATACGTAGACGTGTTATCTAATGTTACTTACAAAAAACTACTGTTAATGTTCCTGCTATCCTCATGGACATTTAACTACTGGAATCGATGACATCAGGTGAGTAAGTGGTAAAATGAAACTCTGACCCTTATTAAGGTCAGTCCTATTCTTTCTATGCACGTATCTCTTCTATTTGAGCGCACCTTTTAACAGTTTGTCTCAAACCTACCACCAAAAAAAAAAAAATTCGACATTACTTTGGGAGAACTTTCTGCTGTCGAAAGGCCAATCCACTTTTCGGTATCATGACTATTTATATTTTCTTTCAATCAATAAGTGCTGTCAATTTCTCTCCCGATCATGAAACCTTGTTCAAAGAAATAATTCAAATCATGTACATTTTGTCAATCTATGCAAGAAAAGATGCGGTAACTCTTGATTTTCATCATTCGAAAGATACGATAGATTCTTCTTTTAAAAACAATACAAGTTGATTTCTTGAACATACTGCAACGGGACATGCTCTGAGAATTTAATGAGAGCTGATTATCTGGTAGAATAACGGGTCTTTTGTGACTTTGAGGTATATCGTACAACTGAAAACTTGAAGAGCAATGAAAACCTTTTGGAAGACATAAAAAAACTGCTGATCTTCGAAGTTTGCAACATTAAAAAAAGGAAAGAATTTTATAGATATGAATAACGAGGTTTGTGGAATCACATGAATAACTGAACCTCAGAACAGAAAATTGCTTTACAGTTCATTATTAAATATATGCGTTGTACATGATTACAGCAATTAATACACAGACTTATATACACTTTTTCAAGAAATATTTGGGACAAAGTAATTATGCAAACACACACACACATGCACATCTATAGATTGAGGAAGAGTCACGATATCGATGTTGATGATAATGATTTAAACTCCCAATTATGACAAATTATTTCTCGGTTTGAAACAAATCAGCTAAAACTAATTTCTTTTGTGAATCTTCCACCTATAGCACGATATTTTTCAGTATTTTGTAGAATGTAAAAAAAAATACAATTATGACACTTTTCAGCCCATGCTTCCTTCCAAAAACCACTTTTACTAATACTATTTGGTAATTGTTTCTGTGTGTTTCTTGCTTTATTTTTTTTTCAAATAATCACTGGTTGACACTACAATGGCTTTTCTTCTGCTTTGGGAATAGGGGGCCACTTGAAGGGAGTCACTTGGAGGCTAAGATTGATTGAGGGGACAAAAAATCGAAATATATTAGGAAAAAGTTTCTATTTCATACTCGCCCAATAAGACACACACAACTTTATGAAATGATTTTCAAAATATCCGTATCGTAATTTAATAAATCGAATATAATACTATCAATTCAACCAATTTCCACCAATAGTTCTGGTAGTAACAGGACTTGCATACTTAGTAAAGGGGTTTCGAATAAAACCCAAGTTATTAAGTTGGTGGGTAAGTTGACAGGTCTAAGAAGCCTGAAGATATGATATTTGTACAAAAGTAAGCAACACTCATAATTCTTATGTTTACAACTTAAACAAAAAAAAAAGAAGAAAGTTAAGACTCTTAAAAGTTCTGTGGCGATAATAAAGAATGCGTAGAATTTATGAAAGAGGTCTCCTAATATTTGAGGTATTTTGGAATCATGGCAGTGTGTGAATTGTAAGGAGCAAATATTTCCTAGGAGTCTTGTTGAGAAATCAAAGTTGAAGCCTTTAGATTGGCAGCATCCACTGAGAGGTCACTAGGGGAAATGCCTGTTGTCTATGCCAGAGCAGAGAAAATGGGCGTGTTTTACTAGAAGTATGTTTACTTTGTACCTGTCACGATACTTTGTTACCCATTTCATTAATATCACGGAAAAATCTGTAAAAAGTAGACAAATCTTGCATCCCTTTATGAAAGTCATCTTTGTGTGGATACAGCACTCTTCTGTTTCACCCTCGGAAACGTTTTTGCACAAAATAGTCCACCATCTCCATTGTGTGTAACTAAGATATAAAATTATCGTACATGATCTTTGGGAAACCTTTCTCGTCGTATGGAAATGTCTCAGAATTATCATAGTTACTGACGATGACACGGTTCTAAAAGCATGCAGTTTCAAAAACGTATTTGGCAGAACTGATTAAAACCAAATTGGGTCTGTGTCCATAACAGAGAACATTATTAGTAAAGGCAACTTTTCAGAGAATGCTTTTTTGTATACCACTCAATATTTCCATCACATCCTAAACCAAGAAAGGGTTTATAATCTGGACCAAGTTTCTATAGACTACTCATTATAATATGATGGTCTCTCTAGATGTTTTGTAGTTTAATGTCCGAATTTTTGTGAGAGCCTTCCCCAAGATTCACCAGATTTTTCTCTCATTGTTTACCTCGCCATATTACTTTCTTTTGGCCCAATACATGTCCAACCCATGGCTAATTGAGTTTCTGATATTTTTTATGATATTTAGGACTCCTGTTTTTCTTCTGATATGCTGTATATTGATCTGTCCATGTGAAGTTTAGCACGAATCTTTCATGTGCACATTGCATGGTTCTCAGTTTGAGGGTTGATCTTTTAGAGAGACTCCACGTTCCATCTCCATAGATGACTATTGGGGTGGGGGATGCACTGGTTGTATATCATTCTTTTTAGAAGTAATTTGATTTTTCTATTCTTGAAAGTCGAGCTTGCTCTACCGAAAACTTACCAACCAAGTGTGATCTCTAACTTGATTTCTACTTCTTTGGAGTTCCCATGGATAATTATTGTTTTATTTTTTTGTTATTTGTTTTTTTTTTGGGGGGGGGGGGGAGATGTAGTGGTCTAGCTTCTTCAGCTCTGCATTTTTAATTTTGATCCTCGCGTCCTCATCTTCAATATGCTAGTTTTACATAACATTAGTTCCATCGTTGAGAATCACTCATAATACAAATAAGCAAATAGAAATACACATACATCCAAATATAATAGTCAAATGTTATGAACATGAATGCCCGAATAAAACAAAATAAACTATAAAACATTTGTGAAATAATGTTTGATTTTTTTATTCAAAATCTCGTCTACTTCCAATTCCATTTTTAATTCCTAATGTTTTTGATTTCCAATACAAGATGCATGATATTTCTCAGTAATCATACGTAAGAACAAACGGATCAAAATTTATGTTTTTGCATTTGTTCTGTTTTTCGTTCAAATTCTATGGGAGAACATCTTATCTACTTTCACTCTGGTCTCTTGATTTATTCTTTCCTCCTAAGGAATTAAATCGACAATTCTAATCAGGACTAATGAGTAAGCATACATAACTCTCAAATGATAACCATTGAGAATCAAATTCAAGATTTGAAAATCTAAGAATTTAAAACTTAAGACTGGACTTCAAATCATTGATTTTTTAATGTTTTTTTTCATCAGTTCTCGTGCCTTCAGATATCACAACACATAAATCCGTATTATCCCGTTTTGATAATATCAGCTACGGAAATTCTTCATTTGAGTTTGTAATGCCCTCATAAATCTTTTAGACGTTAAACTACTGAAAATAATGTAAGACAATGTTTATTGATTCCATTAGATTATATTGAATTCATTGTGCAATCAGCTGACGATAACGTACGCAGAATAATTGAACAACCACGTGATACTTCGTCGAGTTAAACACGATTCTCTCATCACAATCAAATTACCAGTCCACAGAATTATTGACGTGCTTCGATACTATAATAAAAAGCTACCATGATCAAAATTCCCCGATCATTATTTTTTTTCACGGCATAGGGACTTTACTTACGGAACCCCTTTCGGGAATCTGAGTTTAATATAGCAGATCAGCTCCACCCTCCACCTTTGCACTATAGCATATGAAAGCAAGGCGACAGCCAAGAGGCAAAAAAACTTTGGGGGAAAAGCTATAATTTCTTCTGCTCTCCCTTCTTATAGTTAGCCTCTTTGTTGAAAAACCAAAGTAAAAAGAAATTTGTGATCCGTCCGAAGGAGGATGCTTCCAAATTTCATTTCGATTTCATTTTTTTCATACCTTTATATGTCCAGATTAACTGAACTACATCAGCTATTTCGGGATATATCATTCTTAATCCCATTTAGAGTAAGTAATCGGGTAGGGTGATAGGTGTAATTTGGTGTCATAGCTTTCTTACCTCGAAATGACTGACCGTGTATCATATTCATAGAAATGCATAATCAAGTCACATTGAATAAACTATCCTCTGTCCTTCATATCACGTTGCAAAATTTCGTCATGACTTTGGATCATCGAGTTCATACTACGATATACAAACAAAAGATTGCATTGTTGAATCCCACATGAAATGACAAATCTTGTCTCAAATTTCGTATCAATGATCAATTCGTTTTCATCGTCCAGATTATAAACAATTTATTGCTGTGTTCTTTACCACGTTCGGTATAGCTTCTGCACGCTCGGTACTGACTTGGTGTCACGTTTCACATCATGAGGAAGAAGAAAATTGTAATGATTCACATTGAATGGGAAACATAGAGCTGTGTTCCGAATAAAGCTGATGGGATGTGCAGCTTCTCCATACCATTTAAATAAACTTGGATCACGATTGGCATTTGAGAGGTTGGCCGTTGAATACCTGGCTCACCTTCGTTGAGCATTTTCTTTCATTCTGTTTTCCTTCTTTTTCCTTTTTCGCTATCTTCTAACTTCTCGTTTTCATTCTCTCTTTATATCATTACCGCAATTTTTTACTGCCTTTTCCATTAATTTTTTTCTCTCCCATTTACTCTATCACTTTTTCACTCTTTCTTTCCTTTCTTCTTTGTTACTCCCTTTTTTTTCTTCCTTTCTTTCAGGCTCTTTTTGTTTTTGCAAGGCTATTTATTTTTTTTTTCTTCAAGTTTACTTTTACTTGATTTCCTGTTTTTTTTTTAACTCTTCCACTTTTCTTTTTTTCTTTCTTTCTCTGACGCCATTTATACTTATTTCTTCCTTTCATTTCTTTCGAAGAGTCACCCTGAATCGTTTTCTTAACTCCTCAATTTTCTTCTTTTTTCTGTCTATCCGTCTATCCTTCTTCTTTTATTCTTTTCTGTGGAGGGGGCTTTTTTCTTCCTGCCCCTTTTTTCTTCTTTCTTTTATTTATCCCTTCTTCATTTTATTTTCATTTTATTTCTTCCCTGTTTTTGTTTGTTATTCCTATCTTTTTTTTTCTGTTATTGCCTTTCTTCCCCTCTCCTCTTCTTTTTCTTCTCTTTGTTTCTCTTTTGCTCTTTTTCCCTTCATTTTTTGTCCTTCCTTCCCTTTTTTCTCACTTTTCTTCCTTCCTTTTTATTCTCACTTCTGTTATTTTTACCTATCAAAGTTTTTTTCCTTTCTTTCTCACCGTCCCCCCTTTTTCTTTTTTTCGTTTTCTTAACTGCTTCCTTTTTTTTTCTTTACAAACCTTAGCTTTTCTCTCTTTCGTTTTCATTCTCAGTTCCTCCCTTTCATCCTTTTTTTCCGTCTCTTGTCATATTTTTCATTTCTTTTGCTCATTTTTTCGCTTTTCCATATTATTGTTTTTTCTTTTCTTTCTCTCATGCAGTTTTCAATCTGTTTATTTCCTTCTGAACTTCATTACCAGCCATCTTGTGTGAATGGTTTTGACGTTTTCTCTTCCCGCAACCTCTTCGAAACGGGAACATAAAACAACCCTTCAAAAAATGAGCTTAAAAATTATCCAGTATTGATAATCCAATCAATGAGCTATGAAAGGTTGATATTGATGCGACCAGTGACATGTAGTTCTATCATGATTTCTGGATAGAGTCTACACAAAAATTCTTATGGCTACCGATATGAGTATGACAGCCAGGATTCATTAATTACTAATAATGGCCATCTATCGG
>OY735209.1:38615569-38693069 GCA_963457665.1 Thysanoteuthis rhombus | reverse complement strand
TAGAAAGTAGAAAGTTGACTCCCATGAATAAGGTGAGGATTTGTGTTGTTGTTGTTGCTGTTGTTGCTGTTGTTGTTGTTGTTGCTGTTGTTGTTTCACGGATAACTCCGATATCTTACTCACAATAGAGTTTGACATTTAGTTACAGAAGCTGTTTATTCCTAAATTAATCATTTTCGCTTCTCTGGTTCCAACGAACGTAGCATGTTGTCTCATTACAAATATTATTAAATATTTTCAAAATTACAATTGGGGAATTATTCAAAAAGAGATGTGAGTTGAGATTGAAATGAAGCCAAAAAGAAAAAAAAAGATGAAAAGATAGTCAGAAATTTATGTATATTCCGTTTTCTCAGCTTTAAAGATTGTACATTTATCGTTTAATGATTAGAAATCCGATTTTTGATTATACATACTAAATGGGCCATTAACAGTGTGCGGGAAGAGTGGAACTTCAGTTCTACAAGTAATGTGATTGAAATTTATCGTAAAAGATAAGGGTACTTACTCAGCACAAATATTCTATCCGACCAAAATCTGTTCATAGAACGTTATGAGAGTTAAAAGTCGCATTTTTTCGCAAAGAAAAAAAAAGAAATTGATGTAATGGAATGTAGCCTTTCTATACAGTTCAAAAGAGAAAAATGATGCACAAATAAATCCTTTTACAGCATGATAAACCCAACAGTCTTATATGAAATTTGAGAGAAATAGGCAAATCACTATTGGGAATTCATATTTCATATTTGTATTTTCCTAAGACCCAAAGCAATCATTTTTATTGCTAATCGGTCGAGCGGGTTCAGTTCAGAAGAGCATACTCTTCGAACTGTTTTGCAAATCTAGGTCACTGGGAACAAAATTTATCTTTTTCCTCGCAGAGTTACCAATTCTGAATCTTCTTCTTAGCTAATTTTTTTATTTTAATTACTATCAACATTAGTTTCACAATAAAAATATCGACTCTCGTCAAGTTCAACAGCAGCGGTATTATCATCGGAATCACTGCTAATATTTACAGAGGCTCTGGCTGGAGAAGATGAATTTTGATTTTGAAGCAGCTATTTGGCATCATTGGGGACGAGCAGTGAGATTCAAAGTCGGTTTATGCAAAACTTTCTCATCCAAAATCTCTCAAATGACTTTGTAATAAAGCTTAAAACTCAAATTCCGATTGAATCGCTAACTCAATCCCCAGAGTTTTGTTCATCATCAATTATTCCATTCATGGAATATTAATTTCGTTGCACATCATAGGTAAGATACCCAGATGTTAGAAGAATAACTCACAGTTATCAAGAACAAAGCATGGAGAATTCTGATCCAATGTCATTTTCATAATCTCAACAATGGGGCCCCGTACGAGAGCAAAACGGCCCAAGGTGTGTCAGTGGGCCATTTTCACGCAGTGCAAGCCAATTTTTGCCTACTTTCGTCAGAAAAATACTCGAGATAAACAAAAAGCATATATATCGACGGACACTTGATCAAAGAACAAGTTACGATCCTTTGATGCCGGGAAAAATTTCACGGAGAGAAAATCTCGATTGATTTCAATGACACGGTAGCAATCCGATAATTCTTTTATCATATTTGTCACATTAATGACGGCAGGTGATTAACAGCGATGTTTTGTGACTATAAAAAACAAAAATCAGTAATTATCGACAAATATTGTCATCATATTTATTGCTTTACTTATTTAGCTGCTGCAATAATTTGATAACAGTTTCTGCAGATGAGAACCTGAATAATTGTACCCCTTGTTCCACTTGATTATGTTTGACTATTTCGTATTTTGCATGGTCAATGAAAATCACTTCTTCAGATAATGTTCTAGGGACTGTGTTGATACTCTTTTTATATGAAACAAAATAGTGAATCCAAAAGTATTATCCAATTATGTGTAGATGACTGAAAATTAGGTCATTGCAATTCAATGGCTCATTGCAAATGAAGAATCAGTCAAACAATGAAGCATATCACTCAAAGTTACGGATGGCATTTTCAGTTCAATTTCAGAGGGCGTATCAATTACAGAAAAAAATATGTTCCACTTATTTTACGCAAACCTGTAAAACCTGAGTTAGCATATCATCCATAACTCGACAACTGAACGCTAAGTACTGCAGTCAATTGGTGTATCAAATACTCATTATACTCAAACATTATATTGGGGTTTGCAGCGAGATTTTAATCGTTATCAGCAGTAGTAACAGTATCAGTAGGAGCTACCTTCCAAAGTTTGTCGACAAAAACATTTCTCAAGTTTCCCTAGACCTGTCAATTGTGTGTGTCAAGTAACCAATATATACTGAACTTTTCTAAATCGTCACGCTATCTTATATTTTCGTCGGCAACACTCTTATGTATAATCTCTGGGGATCCACGCTATGAGTCTGTTGGCTGTCTGACATTTTTGCAACATGCCCTGTCCATTGTCATTAGTGCTTTTTAATGGTTTTCATGATATCTCTGGCTCCTCATTTGTCTTTGATAAAATGCACTGTTGCCTTGTCATGTAACGCGATATCTATTCGTATGTGCATTGCGCGGGTTTTTGTTTTTGAGGTAATGTTTTGGTCAAGTTCCAAGTTTCAGTTCTGAAGGTGACTATCGAGGAGGTGCATTTGTTGTAGAACTGTCTTTCAACTAAAAGGAATCTAACTGTTCTTTGTTCAGCTGAATATATGCAAACCAACAGCGATTTTTCTTTTTTCTCTTTTCAGATGATTTCATGGAGAATAATTGTCCCAGGTAGATATAGTGGTATACTTCCTTTACTTTCAAGTATCCGAAGTTCGGGAGTCAGTGATGCTTTTGATGATCAAAAGATTAACTTCGAAGTCCCATTCTTCTGTCAAAGCTACCAAATTAAAAATGGAAGTCGAGTACGTTGCATAATTGTCAATTAACAGGTGTAATAGTGAGAGATGCAACACAGCGAGAGGAGAGGACATGTACCGACATAGTCACCTTTTGAAAACTTTGCTTTACTCCACTTTTTCGTTAAAAATAAATAAGGACAAAAAGTAAAAACAAATTCAAATTTGTGTTTTGCATCGCACTGAAATAGAGGCACATGCACTACTTATCACCCTCGAATCCAAGTGTCATGTATTCCTCACCATCCGAACTTCCGGTGGCTCACCAAATTACACCATCGTCACTGTTTTTGTTCAACCATTATTTTTTTATTTTTTTACTTTTTTTGTCTATGGGCCCACGAAATTGTTTCTCATGAAAGATTGCTTTTTTGCTTATCGCCATTTCGGTTTATACGAGTTTTTTTTTTGTTTTTGTTTTCTTCATAAGAACCTTCTACTTTCAGATAGTGGATGAGGTGTATTTTAATTTCGCGCCTACAATACCGAGTTAGTTTAAATTAAAGTGGTTCAATACTTTTGGCAAAATTAAAAAAAATTGTAAGTAGTCCAGAATTCCCTGAACAATGTTTTTTGCAAACTTGTTATGAAGGGGACCTTTAAAACACGCACGGTTTGCAACGTAAATGCATCTATTTTAATCATGGTTACCTCGAAGCCTTTCCATCTGAAGTTTTGACGCACAGCGTGTCCCCATCGCCAAGACACCTTCCGATCACAGCCACCCAAGTTTGTGCCAAGCTTCTCATACAGCATCGTTTATTTATTTATTGGTGTGGCCATTTGATTTAGATGAACCAGAATCCCGGAATATCTATTGATTTGACCTTTCCTTAAACTCAGGCTTTTTCTGCAGTACTTAGACAGCTATGCACCTCCAGGCTCCAAGATTAATCGTTCAGTGTCAGTTCGAGTAACTTAAAACCAGGACGCGGCAAAGCCAGCATTTCACCCTCTCGACTTGGTATTGATCACGTGACATTGCGCTGTGACCTCTACTTCTTTACAGCCGTGAATTCTTCATTTCGAAGTCAGTCTTACTCCAACCTTGTTTCCATTCGTGTATCCTCATTTTATACTATTCCTTTACTGCTCCTTCCTCCCTGACACTGCATTTCAAGTCTCTTCGTCGTCTCCTCTTACTTTGGATCCATACATTTTATACATTTTTCATAACGGCCTGATATAGTGACAGAGAGTGAAATCAAAAAGAAAATGACATTTTTTGTACTTTCACCGTCTGAAAGGTTTTGGACTTTTTTTTTTTTTCGTTTTCAATCCGACTTAAGGCTTTCAGCAACACTTCCATTGTCTTGCTGGACAAGCAGGAATAAGATTTGGGAGCGTTCAAGTAAATACCTGTATTTATATATCTGAATTTTTGAGATGAGGTATTATTATTATTTCTAATAACATTCGGACCATCCTCATCTTGGTTGTTTTTCATACAACGTTTCGGCCGTTGTACTCTACAGCCTTCATCAGGTATTGACCGCACTCCCCTCTTAGCATTAGTAGTAGTCAATATACCCCTGTCGGACAAATAAAGGGTTCGGTTCGTTACTTCCCCACACCTACCAGATGATACCTGATGAAGGCCGTAGAGTACAACGGCCGAAACGTTGAATAAAAAACAACCAAGATGAGGATGGTCCGAATATTAATAGAAATAACCTGTATTTCTGTTATATATTCTATTATAAAATCTAGTACCTATTCGATGCATGGTGTGAAATACAGGTTGACTAATCAAGAAACAGTACAAACGGAAACACTGGAATGATTGTGTTCCATAGAACTGTATGTTTTTCTTTCCACGTTATGTGTATTACAGGTGCAAGAAGGGGAAACACTATTTCCAACATATTTCCTTTGCTCCCTCCCCCCAGGTTTGATGCAAAGACAAGGTGTCAAACGGAAAAGAGGTACAGAGAGACACTATACCATCTATGACAATACCCCGGTCATTTGGATCGCTAGAACGACAGTGGGATGCCAAAAACAAAATGTGTTTCCCTGAAGAAAATGGCTCCAGGGACGTATGCTGTAGAATTGGAAAGATTTCTGCAACCGAAACCTATAATAAGCAGGGACGTATCGCTGGATCTCACTATAGACAGATATTTCAAGAGAAAATGTTAACAAAGGTCTAGCTGAGTATGAATAGACTCATTCTGAGCCTGAATAAAAGGGGGAAAACCGAATATATGACTAGAAGCTTAGGTGATAAACAGTTTTAATTCAATCAGTATAGACGGAAGGGTCTTTTTATTGCCACATTTGCAGATCTTATACAGTTTTCAAAATGACTCTCATTCTGTCATGGGATTACATGTCAACCGGTTGATCTACTCTGCTTCCTGAAACGAATAACAGGGGATATGATCCTTTGGAACTGAAAAAGGCCAAAATAAACAATAATATAGGAATTATAAGTATTCCTATGTACGATGTCACTCCAGAAAGTATCAAACCTTATAGAATATCTTCAGAACCGGTGGAATGACCCTGATGTAACTAAGTAAACGATTAGATAGGAACATACTCCGGATGCATGAATCGATACTATCCCATAGGGTTACTCAGTCGGTAGTGAGACATAACCGAATATGATTGTTTGCTGGGTTACAGCCGATTCACAATTGCAAAACACGTCTATTTTTTATATTTCGTGCCGATTTTTCGAGCAGAAAATTGCACTACCAAAATCTTTCAGCTGTATGATTTTCGTTCTTTTCAAAAAGATTTCAGATAATGGATAAAATTGTGGAAAAAAGGTTACGTAGCAGATGTTGATATCTCAAGAGGACTTTCGAACTTGATTTTAAAAAAATGTCATGGATGTTTGGATGAGTGTATGAGGTCCTAAGGTGAGTTCTTGGAGCGGGCTGCAGTGTCCTTGCCTAAGATAGTGCTACTTTCTTCATTACAACCAAGTGATTGAATACTTTTCCGACGTACTTTGTTAACAAAAGACAAAGCTCTTTGTTTTTTTCATCGACTATTACGAAGCGATTAAGACTAGGCTAACCTTTTCCCCCTTTGTGTCCGTAGGCAAGATATTTTTCTTTGAACTTTGAACTGAATTCCTTGTTCAGGATTCCTGTGTATTACTAATGTCAATATGTGAACTCATATGCGTGAAATATCTCGCAAGTTGAATCAGAACAAATATCTATTTCACTGCCTTCGTCAAAATCTACATAAGGTCTCTGATCACCATCTGATCTAGTGCCTTAGTAAGATTACCAAAGACTAAACATTTTCTTGCTGAATATTCCTTCAATAGTTTCAGAATAGTCACAGCTTTTACCTTCGAAAATTATCATAAATAGCTACTTCATCAACACAATATCAAGGCCAGGCAGATTTGGTATATCCTAGCGTATCAGAAGCTGCGTGATAAATCTTCGTTTCACAGGCTTTATCGCAATCAACGAATTATCACAAGTCCTTATCTGCTACAGTAAGAAGACAGGTATGCAAAAATATCGTCTCGTTACGTTAAGTTCATGCACAAATTTTCTTGTACTTCACATCCGCGTGCTGTGAGCTTAAATACTGACAGCTTTAGAAAACATGTTAGACCTGAATTTGTTATCTACAGCATATCAAATTGCATTATTTTCAGTAAAGCGTCAGTATTTAGGCGACCTGTCAATGTCTGATATCATAATGGTGTGATATCCCATTAGCAACTGCAAAAAAAAATCTCCTGAGCGATATCTTACCAGTTGGAAATATTCTGTGTTATAATTTATCGGCCAGTTCCAACACTTGGAAAAGAACTGTTCCAGACTTACATTGAACCAAGGATGACACCTTGATACAATACCCAATTTTTATCTCATATTTAACACAGCACAAGCATTTGTTTTCCTCTGTAAATAAATAAAAATAAGGCTCCTTTTGGTCTTGATTTGTTGACTTTCAACGAAATAGAAGGGAATGCATAACCTCACGTGATAACGATCTCAGAGTGCCTTGGGACAATCAGGATTAGACTTAAATTGAAAATCAATGATTCTAAAGGAAAATAATGAATGCATTATTTTGTGATGCTACTGAACAGAAAGGAATACATGGATATGTTATTTTTTCCGGATATATGTTTTTTTTTTCATTTCATAATTACTATTAGTATCGTTAATAGCATTCTCGCCCCAGTTGTTTGGTGGTCGTTGCAGAAGACTGGGTGACAGCAAGTCTGCTTAGGTCTCTATCCTTCCTCTCAACACTCCTGCAGTTTGCAGAATTACTGTGGTCTGCAGTTTCACACCAGTTGCCTGGTTGGTGACGCTGAGACTTCGTGACAGTTAGTCTTTCCAGGTCTCAAAACCCTCCCCAGGTTTCCAACGTCCTCACAAATCGCAGTAACCTTGAAGTTTGCGCTGCCCTACCATGCTTTTTCTATTCAAGCTATTTGACCATTGACAAGGACTGGAGATCGTAAGTCTCATATTTCTCGTACTTTCCACAGTACTTGTGTAGACCCCAGTAGTACTCTGGACTGAACTGTCTCGATCGTTCTTCTTATTTCCAGCTCCTCTGATCTCCTTTCGTTGTGTTTGGCACGGTCCCAAGTGTATCCACTACTACTTACACTATCTTGATTTCCATGTTAATCTTTCTGTTCCCTTGCCAAATGTTGGTATGTCCATAGCTTCTCAATTTCTTTCATATTCACTCAGTGATCTACAGACACGGACACTTTTATCATTTGGCTGACTCTCTGCCTCTTTTCCAGGACTGCTAAGTCTATTATTATTATTATTATTATTATTATTATTATTATTATTATTATTATTATTATTATTATTATTATTATTATTATTATCATCATCATCATCATCATCATTATAATAATAATAATAATAATAATAATAATAATAATAATAATTATAATAATAATAATAATAATTTCATACCAGTTGCCCGGTGGTCACAGCTGGAGACTGAGTGGCAGCAAGTCGATCATCTGCCTAGCGGGGAATTCTCATAGTTTAGTCGATACGAGAAGCTGGGATCGTTGATCAGGCTTCCCTAACGCAAAAGTGAACCAGGTTCTATTGTGACTGAGAGCTAATCTTGTATTTCTAATCTGTGAGCTCTACTCATTGCCGTAGACAGACGATCCGGGTCGGTGTGATGAAAAACGAACATAGGGTAAAGATTGGGCCAAATGAAATAGCATTGAATATGTGTATTGATAAAGGTTGTTATACATGATTCTTTTCCTCTGTTGGGAGAAATCCGATCAACGTTCACGAGATGAAACTTTTGAGCACTACAATTATCGAACTCTCCGAAATTTACATGTAACGTTTCGTATCGCTCACAGAAACCAATCTTTTAGTGCACAAGCAAGCTATTAAACAACTTACATCAAACTTGAATCTATTCCATCACCGTATTCTGTGATGTAAGAGGCCCAAAGCAAAATATCCATTCAGTTTGTGTATAATTCTCCTTCCAAAAAAAAATCTGTCGTCTTGGTAATCTATTGATGACTTTTATCTTCTTCGTCAAAGTTCTTATGTCAGGAAATTTCAAGGACATTCAGTATATTGAATTCTTGAAGCTATTGTGCGTGGAAATTCCCGGGAGCTTTTTATGATGATAGAATATCGAAATGGAGCTGTAATTATTTTGATATTGATCAAATTGTCTTCCCTCATTTTCGACTCTTATATCTATTGGGAAATGACTCCGATCTGCTATTCAGAGAAACGAGAATTTATTTCGGTTTCTAAGCGGAATACTTCATCATTAAGCCGGTCATAACGATCGAAACGTGTTCCAACGACAAGAAATTGCGATCAAGAATGAGTTGCATAAGACATGCTGAGTCCTTAGATAACAAAAGCTTATTTTCTTATTCTTTTTGAACATTTTCTTTTGCTTATGCACATTCCTTGAAATATCTTCTAGCAGATTTGACTGATAGTAATTCTTTCCATGTATTTCTTTTAGTAAATCATTATGAGTGAAAAAAATATATACATATATATCCTTATGTTCCTGGATGAAAAGATGCCTACTTGGACCAAAACGTGAGCAACCTTGACAGATTTTTTTTTGTTGCTTTTTAATAATCGAACAAAAAGCCTAAATAGCAATACCTAATGATTAAGTGTAAAAATATTTTTCATCAGAATCTAAGGAGCATATTGTGGGGAATGTTTGATTATTGCACGTATTTCTTCATAAGTGAAACTAATTTTTTTAAAAGAAAATTGAAAAAAAAGAAAGAATATAATTGAAACGAGATTATTTTATGTATAAAATTGAGTAAAAACAAACATTAAAAAGGTTAGAAAAAACATAATTCTTGTTATGAAATTTGAATAAGAATATGTCATTTGATAAGCAGATTGGAATTGAATTAATCAGTTGATATATTCGTTCGGCTACAAATACTACCTTATGATTTGATTAACTGTAACCTAATTACCCAATTATGATTATGAATGAGACGATATAAGTTACTATAGCCGTCTTTTGTCAGATGAGCAATGTATTGTATTATCAGAGGTACGTAGGTTAACATATAAGCAAAATGTGGCTTCTACTTCTAGCAATTGCTGATTGATTATGACCAAGAGGGAGAGAGTCTACATAACAGCAAAGAATATTCCATGTTTCTCTCTCTCTCTCTCAGTGAAATCGTTGGCATAGACAATCGTAATGGAAACATGAAAACAATAAACTCAGTTTGTATATGCATTGGGAAATATGCATGTAATAATGTGAATACAGGAATAACACCAGAATCAATGGTATTATTTACAGAGACTTTGCAAGAGAACTGGAAATACAATTGAATGTACATGGGAATGGAGGTCCAAAAATATTACTCGGATTGGAGTTCTGTTGGAGCAAGCCAGAATACAGGATATCCATGTGTACTGCTCTCCTCAGTGAAAAAATAAACTTCAGATGCGGAGATGCAAATTCACAGCAAAAACAGCTATTATGATAAGTTGCAGTCATGAGAGAAATGGTAGTATAAAAAGCAGCAGATATTTTTTTTGTAAGTAATAACTGCACGCTGGTTACGGCTTCGAGTGTCCCAACTCCACCTCTGCGTTTGAAATATGTAAAATAAATAGGAGCAACAATCACTCAATATGACTCAGCAACGTTGAAAGAAGAAATCAAGCGAAAAACCAGAGTAGTATGACAAACTTTTGGTACACCAAACTCAACTTTAAAGAACAAAAGTATACCATTGGTCTTCAAAAGAACACATGCATCCTCCCGATAGTCACTTATGGAGCTGGAATATGGAACCTAACCAAAAGATTGACATCCAAACTGAGACTCAAGGAATGTAAACAAGAGAGTTTCATGCGTAACATCACATGGGGAGATCACAAAACAGCACAGTATATTGAAGAGAAAAAAAACAACAGTCTGCTATATCATAGAATGTATTGCACCAGTCGAATGGCAATAATTCGATCATGTTGCAAGTATGTCAGAAAACTGTTAGCCATCATGACTCAGACTGGGGATCCTCAGAGATTATATGGCGAGCAAAATATAAGATGGCGTAGCGAACAACACAAGTTCAGAGTGTATTGGTTCTGCGACACCCATTATAGAGAGGTCTTGGGGACGCTGGGGAAGATTTATGTCCAACAACGGACGCTAGAAAGTTGATTATGAAGATAACTATGATAATCATGTGCATTTTTGAGAGGGAAACACCCTGCACTTACATGAGGATTAGATTAAGGGTTTGGTAGCAGAGGTCGGTTTACTCGACGAAGATGCGCACGGTTGTTGAGTTGTTGGTCAGAATTGTTTTCTTTTCATCAGTTTTTAGATCGTTTCAGGGAATCGTACTTGCAACAATAATCGCAGAATCGCAACAGTGACTGATCGTGAGATTAATCTCCCATCATTATTAACAGAATTCTCGTTGGGATTTTGTGGCAGTTACGTTATATTTTTTTTTATTTCGTGAGACTTTTTTCTTCTTTAAATCAACCATTTAATGGCATTCTGATATGATTCTACAGGCTAAAATCATCTCGTGCCAAGCAGAAAAAAAAAACAGAAAAGAAAATTAAATGAAAAAAAAATCAATGAATGTCTTCACTAATAATAGGTTTGGAACTAAGGACAAAATAATAACTTTGCTCAAGCGTTGACATTGGCTTGTATAGTAATGAAGCTGAAATTTACAAGAGGAAAACAAAAATGAAGATCAATTATGAAGATAACAGCAACAAAAAAAAATAACCAATCTGAAAAATAAAAAGGAATTCCCCAATATAGAACGAGGGAGATGATCAAGTAACAATGCAGTTCCGTTCAGTTCATTTCTTTCCGGTTGTCGACGTCAGGGAGCGGGGTACAGGGGTGAAAGCAGAAGAATCTGAAGATATCTGTCGTGTTAATCTTTCTGTGGCAAGCATCATGAGTCACTTCATTTTTTCTCGTGACTTTTCAGTAGATTTATGACAGCACAACAGTTTTCATCTCTTCTCCATGCTGATGACCAACAGCTGGGTTCCCATGATAATGATCTTTGGTCCGTGCACTTGGCCATTGAATGACACTGGAGAACTTTCTGTCCTTGCAAATGACCGCTGCAGCAGTTATCCAGTCTATCGGTACGACTAGTGAGAATAAAGAAGTAAATAAACACGAGGTCCATTGTAAGTCATACTCCTCTAAGCTTCGGACACTGTCTTTATTCATACATAACATTGCTCATTCAAACGATAAGAGTAAATTCACCCCAGTGAGCTATAATGAAGAATAATATCAAAATAAAGAAAAAAATAGACGAAATTTTCTAAGGAAAAAAACAATGGGACTTTTAAATTATGTAGAATCCTTTTCTCCAGGCTGAGAGGTCATATTAAGTCAATGTAAGCAAAGCATGGCTTTGATAACTTGCAACCAATATCTAACAAATGCTTCTTCCCTATAGTCACCTATGGAGCAGAAACATGGAACGTAACGAAAACACTGGCCCTCCCCGAACAATGCAACATGCACAAGAGAGTACCATGCTTAACATTACACGGAGAATTCCCAAGATGGCACAGTATAGAATAAAGAATAAAAGTCAAAGAACTCGTATTGGAATGCACAGATTATGTTGCAAGAGTGTCAGTCAACCACTGAACATAACGACTCACGAAATAGATTCCTTTGGGTTCAATCTCAAATCGTAAACGGCAAAAAAAAGATGGCATGACGATTAAAACTAGTTTAGGAGATACTAGTGAGGCCTATGATCGAATGGTCTATTTGATCTTTAGGGATGATGGACGATGAAAGGCTGATGAAAATAACAATGATACAGCAAAGATTGAGCATTTAATGCTTCTAACCGTTCTTATAATTTTTTTAAAATTACAACAAACGAATGGTATATGTAACAAGATATGACAAAATATTTCCTCGAGAAAGAATAGAAAATAAACAATTGTATATTTCAAGTTTGCATACAAATACCAAATGAACAGTTGTTTAATTGAAAGTAATGATTATTCCAAATACACTGTTTACACAAATAGAACAACTGAATAACTTTATTGAAATCTTCCTTCAACGTAAAATGATTATTGTTAAAGTATTAACACATGTAGCTGGAAGTAGCTGGACACATCTGCACATGAAAAGCAGGCATTGAGTTCTTTGTGATGAAATTCATTTCTGTGGTCTGGTAATTCAATCTAAAAAAACAAAACACGAGTCTGCTGCACATCTATTTGGTATATTTGGATTCAGTAAAAAGAATCTTTATCGCATCTTTTATCGAGGTCGGTTAAAAAAATTACCAAAAATGAATTATAACATTTCATTGGAAAAACTTGAGAAATATCTTTATTTGACGTACTTCTTGAAGATATCTCTTTAAATAATAATAGGAATAAAATAGTATAAGCCTAGTGCATCGTCTATGTGCTACTGTTTGTATGCCACTGATTGTTTGCAGCTGTTTGTGAAACGTTTGCGAACAAACGGTACTTGTTTTTGCCTCAATGATTTTTTTTTTTTTACTGTTTGTTGCTGTTTGTTCTGAGTCATGAAAAAACGATATACAAACGTTCAAAAAACTTACTTTTTTTCTGGATGGGGAACTAGTCTTTTGTTGTTTTTGTTTTTTGTTTTTTTTCAAAATGTTATACCTGTGTTGAATGAAAAGTATAAAAAGTGGATGGAAAAGCATTTTAAAAAAAACAGTAAGTTAAAGGAATTCAAATGATGGTGCACTCGGTTAGTTTAAAGGTTAGAACGTTTGTCTCTCGTGAAGAAGGCCTTGGGTTCCATTTCTTGCATAAGCGAAATGTGTGGAATACCCTTACGAGTTAACTCAGCAGCATATTGAGTATACTCAAATCTGTATGATTGAGTTATTGGTATCCTTTCTTTACATAATATATATTATCATTCATAGATCAGGAAACTCTGTATGCATTACCACACCCAAATTGTGTAGATAACAAGATCAATCTGTTAATATACTTTTTGTTCCAACAGATATTTCTCCAGTTTCTTAGAATCACTCAGCCAAAAAATAAATAATTTAATTCCAAACTTTCCCTCTTCGAGGAAGCCATTTTGCAACTTGGATCCCCGTAGAACATCTAGAAAGAAGTTTGTATATAACTACTAATCAATATCAAATATTTATATTTTTTACACATCTAATTTTGGAAATTCCAGTGTCTGGTCATTGAAATAACAGAGAATGTCTACGATACTCCAGCACTCTTGTCAATATTATCGTTGGTTTTAGCAGGACATTTATCTGAATGTTTTGAAATATTATCCAGTTTGCATTTTTCTTTATCCTCTTGGAATGCTCTATGAGACTTTCTAAACAGGTCAACAATGTTCGGCACAAAAACCATCTTCATATTTTAATCTTTTTTTAGTTGTTCTGACAGGTCGATCTGCTTTTATAGCTTCACACCCCTCTTCAGTTTTACACGGTGATGAATTCATGTTCGCTCCAATCATTCATTCCCAGTTATGTCTCCGGGAAGTAACCAGTCATTTGATACTAGCAAAAATAACCTACCAAGAAAAAGCCAAAGTAATGTGTCGTTTGGGTATCAGGAGTGTTTTCTGTAGGTAATGGAATATATGATAGTTAAGCCCATTCAAACTAATCACCTCGGAACTTCGCATACATTCTAGTTTCACGTTCACTTTCGGAATCGCCACCAGCTGTCTTGTCGCTGTCTCCTTATTTTTTGCAGTCTGGAATCTTTCTGTCCAGAAGCAAAAGCCTAGAAGCGAAGGGAGCCAAAAATGGACAGTTTGGGAGCTGGCAAATCTTCGTGATGTGGTATTTTGTTCGAAAAAGCGAACGAAGAATGAAGAATAACTCCTTCGGTTGTTTTAGATAAGATGGTCACTCGTTACATAAGCTCATTCAATAACGTTTTACTGTTGTCTCAGTTACTCAACGAGCCATACTTGCACAGTAAGAACACTTCTGGTCGCCAACTCACACTGAAGTCACTCAACTAGTTCCCAAGGTATTCAAAATGACTGGCTGCTTTCCGGACAGGTCTTGTATTCAATATTTTGTCTGAATTTTCTCTATTCATATAATGTATGATTGACAGTTTCACCTCTTCTTGTTCTCTATATTTTCCATTCCCTCTTCATCCTCTCCATCCTACTTATCGTTTTGTACATCATCTGCATTTTTTGTTCTTTTCATTGGATTTCTGCGTCTTTCTAATATTCTTCCCGGCATTGAAAACTAATTGAAGACAAAGCACGCTGATAGTCTCTTGAAACACTCCAGCATTTCATTAATGGAGAAAATAATTATTTTTCCATGTGAGAAAAAAAAATTGCTTGATAAAATCGAACCTTCACACGAGTACACACGCAAGCACTCACTGACATACAAACACACGGGCAAGAACTCTAATGAAAACGCGTGCACGAAAGAAAGATGTATAAAATGATTCTTACACTGTAATGAAAATCATTTTGCAGTAATTATGATAGAATAAATGAATTTCTCCATGTTCTAATGCAAATGCACACACGTATGACGAATATGACTCTGGCCTTGACGAACATCCATTAAAAGATGGAAAACTTTTCAAGGAAGCACATATGACAAACGTATATATATATATATATATATATATATATATATATATATATATATATATATATAAAGGGACGGTTATGGATAAGACAAACTCGGGAGCAAAAGTATGAGGGCACTTTTTTGATTAATTATTTGACTAATCAATTCATTTGTATCCTATACTAGTTTCGGGAAAAGTTCTCATCTTTGGTCGCTGGTGTGTAAATTTTGGTGAATAAAAGGTCAGAATTTAAGGGAAAACTCATTTAGCATCAAATTTTATACTTTGGGGTAAAAATGAAAACCGTTCAGAAGCCATAGTGATGTTTCCTTTGCGTAACACGATTTTTTCCCGTGAGAGTTGGTTTATATGATGATTGGGTCAGACATAGGTATCTTATAGGTCTTTTAAGCAAAGGGGTGTATTTTTGTGAGATAATAATTTGGTACTTAGAAAAGTGATGTAGGGTCCTTGTGTATATGCATAATTATTCATAGTTGCATGCATGCATACCCTTATAAATATACCCATGTAGAAGAATATGAATATTTGCGAACTTTACACCAGGGAATGGAAAGCCATCTGATATCTGTGAAATATTCTACATACATAAATTTTGAAGTTAATTCAATTCATCTCCTAATAGATCCTTGTCATGCCTCTTTTATTGACGGCTGCACCAAGTGTTTGGAGAGTGTAATCATAAAACCTTGTTTTCTCCATTGTATACGTCGGAAAAGTTTAGTTGAGTATGTATGCAGTGATTCCACACAGTGCACTTTTCTCAATATTTTGTGACAAACATCTATAATATTTTCGTTCTGCAGCAAATTGCACAAATTATCTGATTTTCTGGGTTCCACCTCAGATTTTCATATATATATATATATATATATATATATATATATATATATATATATATATATATATATATATCATAAATTGCGTTATATTGTATAGATACTCATTTGAAAGAATATTTCTATATGATATGACGCAATTTTTAATTCAATCCGTTGGACCCAATATCCTGTTTCTCAAATGCATATATATAAATACATATCATAATGGCTAGGTGTTGATCGGTAACAAAGCAATAGTAAATATCAACAAATTTCTCTCTATCTATGTCTATATCCATATATATGTATACATAGATATAGTTGGATGCAGTAAGCATAGCTTACAACCGACGATTTTTACCAAACAGTTTTCCTAGTAGAGTGTTATGCTGCTCAGATTCATAAGTGATGACTGCCCTGAGATGAATAGAATGGGATTTTCAAGTAAAAACCAACAAGGATATAAAGACAAAGATCAAAGAGAAGTTACAGTGGATTAAAGAGGAGCTGTCATTGACTGTGGATGATTGGCAGATAGCGATATTGAGTGATGAATCACGATTTGCGTTAACTAAGGCGATGATGCTAGAGCGTTTGTCTTGCGCAGTACTAATGAAAAATATAAAGGTGACTGGAGTCAGTTTGATAGAGAGTATCGTTTTACGTAAGTGATGCTAATCCCTTGAAGAATCGAGGCTGACATAAAACTCCGATGGGAGCAACAAATCACTGATTAAGATTATCTGTTGATGATTCTTTTCATCAACATTGAGTGATTCCATTATTTTTTCCTTGATTTTATCTGGAAAAGTATTTTCATTTAATTTATCTGATGGTATATTCTGGGATGGATTGGGTGCTCAAAATGGCCCAGGCAAGCCACTGAAATCGGCCCCTGATATTTGCAAGTGAAGTGAGCCCTAACAACTAAGAGCGCGGGTGCATTAATTTGAATAAAGCAGGAACATTTTGAGGGTAATCTCTACTTATACGCAGCCAAATTTAGGTTTGCTATAAAATCGATACAACGATTGTAAATTGTAAAGTTCCACATCATGGCTTTACCGATGTTAAGAACGCCATTTCAACGTCGACTCAGCGAATATGTAAAAAATTAATGAACGATAAACTTCCTTTAATACATAAATCATATCCAGTAATGCACATATCCACATACTCTCACATTTATGCGTTATTTTTAACATCGAAACAGCAAATTTGTTGGACTTCGCAATTTACAATCGGGTTAGCTATTCTGCTGCGAACCTAAATTTGGTCACGTACAAATAGGGCTTACTGGAACGGGTTTTAGAACTCATTTTAAGGTCAATATGAAGATTGGCTTCAGACCTCAGCACGAATAATCGTTTGGGATCAACTACCAACTCATGACATTCACGTACTGTGACTTTATGTCTTTCTTGCAGACGAGTAACAATTAATTTAGGGTCTTATATATATATATATATATATTATATATATATATATATATATATATATATATATATATATATATATATATATATATATATATATATATATATATATATATATATATATAAATATAAGAGAGAGAAATATTCTGCCAAAACTGTTACCACAGCCGTTAAAAGTTTCTCTGGTATTCAAGGAAGAATTACCGACCTGCTGATGTATATGTAACGTGAGAGAGAACTAAAAATTTGAACCTTCAATCCTCGTTGTTTGTACATTAAAAAAAAAAAAACCTCAAATAGCTTTTCAACTTGAGTTAAATTTTCACCGTAATTTAACAATAATGTGGTCCTTTGCTTGTGTCCAACAGTGATCAATCTTTCCTTTTAGAAAAAATTATACTTTTTTGTGATCACTTCTCCACAAAGGACGAGAGAATTGCCATCCTTTCATCAACGCTTTCCAAAATGTCTTAATAACTGCCCGATGGGAAGGCATTCCAAATTCAGGAAATTTAAAATGAGAAAAAAGAAATTGAATAAAGAACACTCGAACACACTCACTTACGTTTAATTACTCGGATCATATCGACTTATTTACACACGCAGTTTTATTCTCTTAATATTAAAATCAGTCCACAAGAACGAAAAACTGCTGCGTTACGTAGAAACAATATCGATTCCATCATCGATAACTAACGTAAACATACGAATGGGCAAGGACTAAGAGAGAAGGTATATAATTATCAAATGGTTATCAAATATTCTATAAATAATCCTATTTCCTCGGCAGCCAGTGGTAGTGTATTTCTGCAGCTCTACGAACTTAATCTCGAGCTAATGCCTTCGAATCATTGGCGGTTATCAGGATTTTAAACGTATATAAACGAGAAATAGTCTGTTACACTTTCACTGTAAACAGAATAAAATATATCATACAATCGCTGGAAAGAAGAAAAAATCGTAAATCATCTCAAAATTTTTACCATTTTTTTATACTTTCAATAAAACAGAATTCAATGTTGTATACCGGATTAATGAATTGATTTCTCGGTGTGTATGAATAACTATCGCTCTGCAAACCTTAGGATTGATTTTTTGTGCGTTTTATTTATGGCAAAAAAAGGGGGGTAAGGAAACAAACAAATTTGACGGTGAAAAGAGATAAGATTTAAGAGACGATGAAGATTTTTGACGAGCAAAAAATGGAAAAAAGCCGAAGAAATAGAGAGATGCAAAGACATAAAATATGAGAAGAAGAAGAAGAAGAAGAAGAAGAAGAAGAAAAAGAAGAAGAAGAAGGAGAAGAAGAAAAAGAAGAAGAAGAAGAAAAAGAAGAAAAAGAAGAAAAAGAAGAAAAAGAAGAAAAAGAAGAAGTAAGAGCGACGCAGGTGGATGGAATTTTGTAAGTTTCAGAATAATGAAGTCATCTCTTGGAAAAGCTGGGAGACGAAAAGATATGTCGCGTTTGGACCTCTGTTGGCTCACACTACTACTCAATAGAGTGCCGGGTATAATTGGATTAAATGACGACGTGAGCTCGTGTGCTAGATAATTTATCACTTAAGAATGTTACTGCTTACCATGTTGATAGCAATAAAAACGTTTTTCGCTCAAGAAATTGGTGTTCTTGTTTAGCAAAGCACAAATGGCTACTACCGAAACAAGATGATACAGTATACTTTCTCGAATATAAAAAAATGGTGTTTAGTAGACTCCTGCTGTAAAAATGAAAAGGGAACGCTATTTCTATGTAAGACAATATTTTTACTTATAATTTGTTGAAAGATTGATATTTATTGACAATTTTTCATTTGTGAAATTCGGAATTCATAACATCTTTGACAAGGAGTGTCTATAAACGAATATGATGAAGTATTGCAGTTTGGTGAATTAAAAATGGAATGTAACAGTTCATTGAAGATTCATGAATCTTAGACTTTGTCGTCCGATAAGTAATGCAGCTATTAGAGAAAAGTAAGCTCGCCTTGATAAAAGAGTAAGAGTTTAAATCTTGATATTTGTCAATGTTTTTGTTTTTTTCTTTCTTAATCTGCTATTGAGCATCATAGAATGGCAATCAGGGAGTTGCAATACTGGGATGATGAGATTCTGATTAAATGAATACGTCACATGGACTAATGATGATTGAAATGGTTGATATGAACAGAGAAGAAGAAGAGGGTTAAGGGACCATATGGGGAGGTAGAAGAAAAAACTGGAGGTGATCAGACAAGAAAGAAGAAAAAAGTAGAAAGGAAAACAAGAGAATGGGTAGTCCAGTAAGAAAAAAGAACGAGGAAAAGAAAAAGGAAATTGTCTGACCAGGAAGAAAGGTAGACAAAGAAAGAAATGGTGTTCTGACAACCGAAAAAGAAAAAATGATTTTAAAAAAAGAAAGGGACAGATAATTCAAACGTGGAGGAACGCAAAAAATGAGATTTCGAGGATTTGAGGAAAATATGAACAACGTTAGAAAATTACTTTTCAAATATCCACCAGGTAAATTCTCATGGTCACATTATTGAAACAAACATTTTGAAAACACTTTCTCTTGGGATTGTATTTGGTGATAGGCTGATTGCCAAGTTTTAACAAAAGCTTAGGGTCATTTCAATACGGCATACTTGTACGGTAACGTCTGTTCAAACTTCTGCGGGTTTTTTTTTTTCATTACACAACACAAGCAGGTTCTCATCTTGGTAGTACACTGAGTTCAAATGTAACAATTTTCTAAATTATCTTGAGACCGATCCAATCAAATTAGTCATATTTTGCTATATTATAGTTACACATCTTATCATAATTTACCAACTTCCTGCCTGTCTGTCCGTATGTGACAGCGTATTGTGAAAACTACTGAATATAACCCCAGGGAGTTTTCTGTGAGTTCTGATGTGAGCTCAAAGCACGTTTTTTTTTCAAGTAAAATTCTGAAAATCACCCATCCCAAATGTTCTCAGAGGGCATGGTCAATTCATAAAATAATCTTCATAGAAACGGACACAATCTTTATGCTTCGGATACGAAAATTTGACCAACTGATAGTTTTTTCCAGTTGGAGTCAATCAGGGTTAGGGGCTCAATGAGAGAATGAGTTAGTTTAAAGATATTTTCTCTCTCCCAAAATATCAAAAAAATTCTACTGTCCCCTTCTCTAAGGAATCTGACTCTTCCCCTCACTATAAAAGAGTAAAAACCGTTACTTTATTTTTCTTTCGCCTTTATTTGCTTTAGAGAATGATTTCTGCTTTAAACAAGGCTCTTCCTCTGAAAAAACATGTGTTTACATTGAATGCAAAGATGAATACGTGAAAAGGAACAGTTTATAAGCATATTTCTTCAAAGAAAAGTGTTCTATAAATATCCATATAGAAACATCTGAACAAGAAAACGAATACCTATATATTAACTCTCGATTCCAAAATAACCTATTTAACTGTGTTATGTTCATATTTTGTAAATGTTATGTGTGGAATTTCTTTCTATAAATTTCCTCAAATCTCACAATCTACACAAATCATTTTTAGGTATCCTATCTCCAAAACGTTTGATTCATTCACTTTTTTTCATATTTTCAGAGATAATCGACTGTCTGATTTTAATATTTCACGCTCAATCAATCAATTGGCACAGGAATAATAAAATCTAACAATTTGATTCAACTAAACTGAATACCAATCTCAACAGGCGGTGTGAAATTCCAGTCCAGAAAAAAGGAAGTTATAAAATTTAAAGATAGATTGATGAAAATCCGATAGCATTTATTTTTTTTCAAAAAGAGAATCACGAGAGAAATAAAACCAGCAGTGATCACATCAACTCAAATTACACTGTTATTATTGATATTTTTTTCTACTAATTGCATTCATCTTAATTGTTATTTCTCTTTATCTTATTGATTACTGTCTATCGGTTGGAGAAAAGTCATCAACATTGGAATTTTGTCTGGACAATCGATCTTCTTGTGATCAAGACTATATTAGAACAAATTTTGGGCTGATATATTTGCTTAACCCTTCCGTAAGAAAGGAAAACAACACCTGCTTTCCCAACTTTCCGTACGGAAGGGGGGGAAATGGTTAAAGTTTGTTGATAATGTGCCAACTGGATCAATTTATTTCACAAAACAATGAGTACGTGAGTGGTTATATTGATTTCGTCGGCATAGATGAAATCAACTAGGAAACTAAGCTGTTCACTGATTGAGGAGACTTAATGCAATTTAGTCCCTTATAATAGCTGTCTTAGCTTAGCCTATAACGACAGAATAAAAGAAAATTTGAAGAGGATCGAACTTACTTAACACATCCTACGGAACCGACTTATATTTGTATAAAAAAAGTAATCAATAATTCCAGGGGAATCGATGCACGTAGACCTGAGCGGCTCTAAATTACTAATTTTAATTTAAGACTGCTATTCTTGCCACTCTATAAATTCTGCCTACTGTAGCAAAAAATTTTGATATTCATCGTTTTATTTAATTTCTCACTGGTTTGTAGATTCCAGCGTTTATCTACTACAACGAATTCATATCGAGCAAACAGCATAACTCATTCATGAGTCAAGACGATCATAATTTGACAATTCAAAAAGTTGAATCATGTCACTTCGAAACTAAGACAAGCAATTACATTCATTCTGAATCTGTTTTTATCATGCAGTTTTCTTGGAAAGATTAAAAAGAGAGGATTTTTATACATTATAAAACGATTCAAATATCAAACTCTCATTGGTATGATCTGTTGTTTCTCAATTCTTGCAGATTATAATGGCTATCAGAATTGTTGATTTGAAGAGCAAAACCCTGTGAATAAAAGACAGCTCCTATTAATGTCCAATCGTTTTTGTTTCTTTGAGACCATAGACATATTTGATACTGGCTATTTTTTACGATAACAATTTTCTATTTTGTGATCAACACCATCTAGAGTTTGTATGTTCGACAATAATGTGTAGGTCGAAGTCGATGATTTATAACATTCATATGCTTACCTCAAATAAGCCCGAAATAACATTCAAAATGATTTGATGATTTGATTGAAAGCAGTACATTTTTATCATTTCACCTGTCTCATTCAAGTATCGGTAGACTTGATATTCTAGTTGGATGAAAAGAGTTGCAATGTTTCACATAACTCATCTGAGAGGATGAAATGCAATTTTATTCCCATCAGAAGCCATCTCTTAGTTCCAAACCTCTGTCATGTAAAAATTCATATGCACTAAATCGGCATGTATATAATTGACATATACTCAATCAATCAATCAATCTCTCACTCAGTCTATATATACACACAAACACACACACACTCACACACACACACACACATATATATATATATATATATATATATATATATATATATATATATATATATATATATACATATATATACATATATATGTATATATATAAACCAAGGCCAAGGAAATTGAGAAAACAAAGACAGTAGTATTGAAAAGCAACAATCACTATGATTGAACCTACCAGCACAGATTTATATGCTATATATATATATAAATACATACACACACACACAAACATATATATATATATATATATATATATATATATATATATATATATATATATATATATATATATATATATATATATATATATATATATATATATATTTCGTTGTATTACAACTCTTCAGTGTGGGTATAGACTATCCATTATCCCATTCACTACCACGAAGTAGGATCCAAACCCTAGCTTCCGACCCAGAGGCTGATATCCTCTCTCTACTCTAAGGAAATGGACAGTCAATAAAGTTGAATTTAAGCAATATATTTATTTATGCATATACATTCTCTGTCCACCAGATTTCTCCATTCCAAGTTGGAAGAGCATTGGATAAGCTTACAATGAACGAGTACCTCACTTAAAGAATGATCAACCTTAAATAGGGGAGCGTCAGTTATTGTGTCATCCACGGACAACTGTTTCGTTGTATCATAACTCTTTGGTGTGGCTATAAACTATCAATTAGTTTGCGTATATATATATATATATATATATATATATATATATATATATATATATATATACATATATATATATATATATATATATATATATGTATGTATATATATATATATACATACATATATATATATATATATATATATATATACATATATACATATATGTGTGTGTGTGTGTGTAGAATCAGTGGCGTTCTAAGGGTTGGTGTCAACTGGGTCGGTAATTGAAGGTGTCAAAGGGGAATTCGTGCAAAACTGACCTAAAAAGATACATGCTCTAAAAATTGCAACAGTTAGCAAAAAATGGTTGATATTGATTGAAAAAATCGCCATCACGGTTAAATTTTACTTTTGTCAAAATCAAAAACGCGGTAAATTTAGCGCGAAAAAAAATAAATTGGCAACATTGGTCACCTCAATAGAAAAAATACACAAAATTTCATTTTTCTATAAAATTTGAAGGATCTTCTGAGGGGATTTCTGTCATTGAATGTTTATACTTAGTAGAATTTCTTTCCAAAGGGGTTTAAATGTTAAAAGACAAGAGATTATCCTTCCGGTAACATACGGAATATTTCTTTATCCTATCAATACGTCACTATGAGATATTCCACAAAATCATTTAAACTTATGATAATTCTCCATTACACTTTTTGACTAATTTCAACTGATAATTTACCAAATATTGTAATAGAGTAAATCATTCTTTGTATATTTGTATTTTACATTTTGTATGGATATAACATTTAAAATAAGAAAACATACGATTATTTTGTTTCTTTTCTGTCAATTCAAAGAAATCAAGTTTAATTAAAAGTCCCAAAGAACCCAACCATAATAACGTCCAAAGTTGAAAACAGGCGTTATGCCATATCTTGTTGATGTGAGAAAAAAACGATAGTACACTTTGATTTTGATTGTGAAAGGCTGGACCACAGAACTAGGAACAGTACCTTAGAATTAGATTTAAAAGAAGGAATACAACTATTGCAATCATTTTAAAAGAGTTCAATAACAAATAAATATATAAATAAAATAAAGGATGGTAGATGCAAAGATATGTACATAGATGAAAGGTGAAAGAATAAAAGTGTTACATTTTCTAGTTGCCTTAGAACTCAAAGGGTAGTTTCTCAAAAGATATTGCAGCAAAACATCAGCATACATTTTTCAATAAAATAATTTTTGGAACTGGGCAGTGCATCTAAAAAAGTTTTCGTCGATCACAAATTTCTCAAATAGTCTCTGAAAATGATTGATTCAATTTTTAATTTAATTGCAAAAAGGGTTTTACATATTAATTTACAGTCCACCAATCAAATGAAATAACTGAGACTCCAAATTAAATCATTAACGAGCGTAAAGTGTTCAATTTTTTTAACTCACATTTCTTTTAATTAGCCAGGTTCACAGCTATCGTAAAACAATGATAAAAACTTGTTTGTTCCACAATGTGAGCAGAAATGAATTTGACAAGACAGAGAAGTTTGTTAATTTTCAGATTAAAGTGATGAAATTTTTCTCCATTTTCAAGTGATAAAGTCTAAGGAACTTGAATGTTTCAGAGATTTTCTTTTATCGTGAAAACTTTTTATTAATTACGAGAAAATTCTTACTCAACAGTGATTAGAGATAAATATCTATTCCCTGTCGCCGTGGTTCCGGCGTTCTTGTGTATGGCCCCGTGTAAAAATAAAAGAAGCAACCAAAATTAAAGGTCCTCGAGGAGAAAGCATACGCTCGTTATAATAACAGATATTTTAATTAGAAATAAAAGATAAATTTTGGCAGTCTCCATGGTGTCATCCAGGGCGGTACACTAATCTACTAAAGAAATGTGAATTTTTAGATATCTCAACAAAACACGTTCATCTAATTTCTTGATATTAGAGAAAGACGTATATTCTGATGAATTTTCTGATGTCATAAGGCATCTCACTGTTGAATCTTACGTGTTGTTTCTTGATACGTCATATTTTTTGTGTTTAATCACAAATGTTGATCGAAAAACCTGAAAATATCCATAATTCTCACGAGTTTTCCAGATGAGTTTCGATTTGAATCTCAAGTTAAATTAAGAAAATGTTAATCACACCAAGGTATCCTTCTATCTCTGTTTCTCTTATCTGTCAGTTCACGTCCATTCATATTTATGAATCAGTCTGCTAACATACTGATATGTGCTTTACGTAATCAATACCAGTTTGTATACATCTGTCCATCAAATTACAGATCCACTTCATAACTAAGCAGCTATCTTAGTCAATTCATATTTTCTATCACTCAATATCAGTCTCTTGATACCTACGTATATATCTTTCAATCAGGATACTGATATTTTTTAAAGCTCGTTTTATTTGTTATCACTTTACCGGTTCCGATCAATACTGGTAGAGGGGGCTGGCTAATCATCTTCTTTTTGTGATTGTATCATTTGATCAATTATAGGCCCCATCAATATCTTTTGATTTACCCCTCGCCACAGTGCTAAATGTAAATATCAAGTAAATGTGGGTGTATTTTTTTTTTAACTACTAGTTAATAATTCAGACGCGTACAGTTATTGATTACTGTTACTGTCAGCCAGAACGAACAAGACTTTAAAGGCACTAGATAAGGTATCTTGGGCTGGATTAGATTATTTGAATGCCAGTTCTGGTTTGTGCATACACCATTGCTGTGCTTGGTTAAATTTAAGTCTCTTGCGCAATTTTCATTGGATCAGCATTTCAGTCCCTTATTATATCACTGGCGTTTTAATTTTTATCTCAACCCAGTCAATATATACACTTTTGCTGTGTTTTGTCAGTGTTAGCATTGATCATCATCATCATCATCATCATCAGCAGCAGCAGCAGCATCATCATCATCGTCATCATCATCATCATCATCAGTCTTTTAACGTCCGTCGTTGGACATCGACCTTCCCCAGGATTTGCCACACTTCCGTATCATGGGCATCACGGAGCAAGTATTTCCTGAACTTGTCTAGCTCGTCTCTCCATCTAACATTTTGTCAGCCTCGGTTGCGCATGTGGTCTCGAGGGATCCTTGATGTGAGTTGCGATGTCCATCGATTGTCTGCCATTCATGCAACATGGCCAGCCCACCACCATATGAGATTTTTAATGGATTCTACGATGTCCCTAACTCTTGTCTTTTCTCGGATGCACTGCGCTGTCTTGTGGGCTCTCCATGTGAGGCCCAGCATTATTCTTTCATGTGCTCGTTGCATGGTTCTCAATTTACGGGTCTGTCTCTTGGTTAGGTTCAAATGGGACATCATAGGCATTAGCGAGGTAAGAAGACCCGGGGAAGTAAGCATTGATGATCATTATCAAATCATAATTGTAACTATTAGCTCCATCATTTAGTCGGTTATTTATCTCTGGCGACGGTGCAATTGAATACAGGGATTGCGAACATTACCAATAAAATAAAATGAAATCGACCCTTGCTAAATCTAAATCTCACATTTGCTTCGTTCCTGTGAGCGATAACTCTAATAAAAAAAAGATTGATATCGCCCAGAAAACGTGGGAAATTATTGAAAGAAAGATGGAATACGGATTTTTCTTTCAACTTCCACCTACTTTGTATCCCTGTAGTTTTCGCTCTTGTAGATATATTTACCGCTGACGGTTACAATCTCTGGTTTATCTTGAATCGACTAAATATTTGAAGCTGTTTAAGTCAAACGCTTGCATATCTTCTTTTGGCATAGCAACAGTTATGGAAGTCGAAAGATTGAGGAAAGATTGAGCTGAATGGAATTATTATCTTCTTTGAGAAGCTATTTTCCTATCAGTTACATATTGTCATTTATGGCTCGTTTTCTTGGACGAGAAGGCTTCTCAACATTATGGCCTTCCTTACATTTTATTCATCCTTTAGGTTTCTGGCTTATTCTCTAGATATTCGTTCAATTTATAATCATGTCTTATAGCGAGTGTCCTTACTTTCAAAATGTTCTGTTCTTCACTTATCATTTCTTGTCAGTTTCCGTGTTTGATGGGGCCTTAAAAATACTTCTCCAATGTCCATATATTTAATCATTTTTTCATAGACATTTCACTGGTTTAATCACTCGTGGCCATGGAAGTTGTTTCATGTCATTTACAATCTCCCAACATACACAAGCCTCTCAACACAGCAGTAACAATGGCCTTTAGGGTTGAATGATTTTCTGCCGTCATTTTCACCTCAACCACTCATCATTGATAATATCAATAAGGACAACAGTCCATGAGGCTGATATTTCCTTGGGTCATTCACAGTCTCACTACTCATTCAAACCTCTCAATACGTCAGTGAGAATGGTCCCTGAAGTTAACAGTCCTCTTATACCATTCATAATCTAACTACCCACGCATACATTGACATTACCTGTTGTTACAATGGTCCCTGGGGTTAGATTATCTTCACATCATTCACATTTTCTCCGCTCAGACAAACCTCTCCTTACAGTAGTGACAATTGTCTCTGGCGTTAACAGATCGTTTCACATCATTCATATCCTTGTTGCGCTTACATAATCCCACACCATCAACAGCGAAAAAGGTCCCCGAGGTTTAACAGATTTCCTTATAACGTAGGCACTGTCACTACCTGCACACACATCGGCACTGCACACTAATTACTCATCAAGAAATCCAATTACTCATGTAAATTTTCAATTGCTTTACTACGAAAATGAACTTGACTACAGACCTAGATTAGTGAGAACTCATCCAGTAAATCATGATGCTATAAACTTATGCAAATGTCATTTTGAAGCACTCCAGTCCCTTTAAAATCACTTTATTTTTTTTTTTTTTGTACGGTTAGGCTTCATCCGAATGAGTCATATCTGATTGTCAGTTCATACATTAAAAATCCTTTTGTACGTTTCAAATCTTTCACATTTTCCTTGTACCTTTGTTTAAGAAAATCTGCAATATTTATTTCGATTTATGAATTCGTATGGGGTTTTATTTCAATTGATGCACAGTTATACTATAACATACGATCTACACAAGTTAATTTCAGAGTTTAAAATCGATAAATAGTTGTGAGAGATCGATGGAAGCAGAATAAATGTGATGACTGCTGGAGACCAATAATATGAAAATAATATTTTACTTCTATTTCCTTCAACCAAAATCCAGTTACTTCGTATTTAATCTACAGCTAAATGGTGGATACTTCTTCGTCTAATTAGAATAATCATCATCCGATAAAGCATTGCCGATCATTATTATTTTTAACTAGTAATTCTTCCATCTGAATTTCGAATGTCTTTTCTTGCTATTACTCAAGATGTCAGTCTAAAGACAATTTTCGAATACTTTCCTGAAAAATCTATGTAAACAAAACTGGGAGCATTATTTTATGATGGATCACATGATATATCTGGGAAGGGGGCACAAGTTCATGAATAAGCATCCCAAATAGTCTCTAATGGCTGTATAATATGCTATGAATTTATGTAATCAGAAGATTTCTTAAAACAGATTTAAATTTTTCCACTAACATGTATATGTTGTTTTCAATCATGATTCCAGTCGCATCATGCATTTTTTTATGTACCTTGTGGCATTCTTTCCTTCCCTATGTTTTTTTCTGTTGCTTTTTCTCTTCTTTTTCGATACCGTTTTCTTATTTTTCTTGCTTTTTCATCATCTTTCTTTCTTAATTTCTGTCTTTTTTTACGTTTATGTTCTCCATGGAATGTCTTTCTCGATTTCTCTTTATGTCTGTCTTCTGCTCATCTTTCAATCTCAATTTCTCCCTTTTCTTCTGTCCTTTGTGTTCTCTCTGCATTTTCTTCCTCGATCTCTCTCTTTACCTCTGATTTTATTTTTTGCGTGTGTGTGTTCTCTTTGGATTTTTTCTTTGATCTCTCTCTCTTTTCTCCTGCTTCGTGCGTTCTCACTCTCTTCAAGACTTTTTTTTTACTTTATACTTTTTATCTTTTCTCTCTCTCATCTTTTCGATCTATTCCTTTCCTTCTGCCTCTTAACTTTTCGTTTCTTTGAAAACTAACCAAAAATTTTTTAAAAAGAACCCCCCCCCCCCAGGAAAACAAACAAACTCTAAAAACAAAACAACCCCGTACCCACCCCTGCTACCTCGACCTGACTTTGACTGGCAATAAAATAAACAAATCTAGTGTTGGATGGGTCTGTGTTCCATCTAATCTAAGTAGTAAATTCCTGCTGGGAGACAGACATTAAATATTTAGCAACGAAAGATGAAAAATTCAAACTTTTTTTTTTTGCTAAAATGAAATCCCGAGAACAACTATGCTGCTACAATTGTATGTAAGGGAGAGGTATGCTCCAGTGCTGCCTCACTGACCCCAACAGGTTGGAGATAGAAAGGAAGAGATCCTTACCCATGGAATTTGCATCCAACTCATTCGGAAAATGGGTCGAATTGTGTGGAAAAAAATTTTTTTTTATTTTTTTATTTCCCGGTGCTCCGAACATCCATTCTCGACTTACAAGGACAGTTTGGATGTGTATCAAGAGCCGGTGGAGCTCTTTAGCCATTGACCCTCAGTGGACAATCCATCAGACACCTCCAATACGTCATGGGCCAGCGTGGTAGGGCATGGCCCCTCACTCCCCAAATGATGAATAGCCCCCCTCAGAAAATCCGTCTTTTGTAAGTATGGTTCTTCAAAGAAATCACGGGAAATAACTGCATTACTTCAAAGCCTGCTCATTTTGATATAGATACATGTATATGTACAAATATATATATGTTGCAAAGTACCAATGTGATAAAATGAATATGAAGTCAGGAAAAAAGTGAATGTGTTGATAGAACAAAAGAATGTGTGATCAGGACGAAGTGATTCTCTGATGATGTCATCAAAATTCCAAATTTACGTGATGAGGCGTATGACAGAAAATCAGGGCCCAGTCCCACATAGCGACTGAATTGCTAATTAATCCCCCCCAACATCAAATCATTACGTAACAGATGAGAATCAACCTGGTTTCCTTCACTTTCGTGGATAGTGAATATGCAGAGCTAAAAAAATATAAAATGATAACACACACACGCACACACCATATATATATATATATATAAATATATATATATATATATATATATATATATATATATAGAGAGAGAGAGAGAGAGAGAGAGAGAGAGAGAGAGATAAATGGATATATAATCTTTATAGGATATATTCCTTTGGTTCGAAGACGGGTTGCAAAAAAAAAAACAATGACCAAAGTATCGTTTGTAGTCAAATTTTAGGATTGTTACTGGCAGAATAGTTATGAGGTATATGAAATGTTAATTCATTTTTAATGATTTCTTTAGAAATACGTACGTTCGTTTGTTGGTGTATAGGCTGATTCAAACAAGATTATTTATGATACACAATCGTAAATCATTCTAAATAAACACTTTTCCTGTCAATAAACTTATTCAACGCCTCTTCATAGATCACGTACATCGATGATTATACGGGGAATATTTTTGATCAAAATCCAGCTGAAAGCCGTGCCGGGTTACAGACTTGTTGATCCACGTCCAATTATTGTTGACGATTTCACGTGAAAAATTCTTTGGCGATCAGAAAAGAGATTATCAGTAGTTGGGAATCATGGTAAGTGTTGCTGATTGAATTGTGCTCTCACGAGTATTAAATAAATTAATTACAAATAATCTTACAGAAGAAATGCACAGACAATCATAACAAAGAAAAGAATGACAGAAAATTAGAATAAAGACAATCGTTAGTGCCAGGAAATGAAATTCTATTGCTAACAATTTTTACTGTAGAAATACTGGCTATTTAAAAGTCTTCTCTTATCTAAGTTTAATCCTCATTTCTGTCTTCCGGTTTTCCCTCTCGATAAGTCTTTTTTGAATACCTTTCATTAAACTTCACTCTTTCTGACTCTCCTTTCTTATTTCCAAGCTTATATTCTCTCCTTTTCTTCCAATCGCTAGCTACTTATGTCTGTTTTACCCCTCTCCTCTCTTCTTTTTCGTCATCGTTTTCCTTTCTTCTTTGTCATCGTTTTCTGTTTTACATCTCTATTACAGGCTCTAAATTTAACAGTTTCGTGCTCTTTAATTTTGCCACCATATTTCCCATTCCTTTCTTAAACGGCTGTCATTTTAATTCAGCACATGACTTATTTATAGATATCTATTCTTGCTGCTTGGCCTTGTAGTTTCAGGTTAGTTAGAGAATGTAGTGAAGTACAAGGGCATGCCAGGGAATTTCTTGATAGGCGGTCAGCTAAAACACGCAAGTAACGAACATTTTCAAATTTTAATTTGCTTTTTTTTTTTAAGCTGCCCTAGCGTTGAAATATAATTAAAACAAACTGTTTGATCTCGAACGTTATGCTGCCTGAAAGCCTTTTGAGGCAATCACTTAAATGGAAAGCTGAAATTAAAATAAGACACAATTTGAGTTACAAAACTCATTAGGTCAACAATCATCTAGACAAGGTGACTTATTTAGAGAGAAGTGTCTGCTTTACTTATTAATGACTTCGTGTATATGTGTATTTGTGAGTGCATTTATAGATACGTATATGTACTTATACATACACATGCATATATATATATATATATATATATATATATATATATACACGCACACATATACATATATATTATTACGAGTATTTGCAATACGCAAAACACACATTTACAAGTACACAAACACACACACACACACACACACACACACACATATATATATATATATATATATATATATATATATATTTACTTTGTTTGTACGTAAGCTTTTTCATTGCTGCATAATGAGGTTCTATGTGCTTTCAAAATTCCAATAAGTTTTCGGCTGAACACTTTCAACTATCCCTGGTCATATTGAAAGTTAGATTTAAGGGTCCTAGATTATAATGAGGATAATAGCAGGTATTTTTTTCGACATATTTTACATATGTTAAGGTTACCATGTGATAATATTATATCTGTGTTCAGAGGCACTTCAAAATATATGCTTCCACTCAGAGATTACATTTGAGGTGGACTGTTTGGCTTCTCTAAGTTAATCATCGGGAGACTCCAGTATACATTGTTTTTCTTTTTATTCCAGTCGGAGAATCAATCTTTTAAAAGGCATGTCGATTGTTAAACAACATATGTCTGCAATAAAACATTTTTTTCGTATCTTTGGTTACTTTCAGGTGCTCTTTATTTGGTCTTTGTGCAAGTTTATGTTGTCAATAGCAAATATTTCAAGCGGTTTACTGTGTAGTGACAGTTTGGATATTAATTTAACAACTCTTTCTTCAATAAGATCGGTTATCAACAATATTATTGCCATCCTTGTATCGAATTAAAATAAGCTTAGTTAGTACGTGTTGTACTTTAATGTTAAGTAAAACTTAGGAAGCTAATCTTGCATGCCAGTTTCAGTTAGTCAAATCTTCAGTGAGTGCTCGCTACTTTTTTTTTTTTTTACCAAGCTTAGTAACTGGTTACACGTTTATCAGCATATCCATTCTGAGACTTACTGGCTCAACTGAGGCTTGTCTCCCAGACTCTGTCAGCAGATCGAAAGACACTCAAAGTCTAAATTAATTATGGAGGTTTGATGAAGTGCCAAAAATCGACAGCACTAGGTTGAATTTAAAAGATGGACAATACTTGCATAAATTGAAAGTTCTCTCTTTTTCTCTCTCCCTCTCTCTCTCTCTCTCTCTCTCTCTCTCTCTTTATCCCGCTCTATTTCTTTATTTCTCTCTCCCTGTCTTCTAAATATATATATATATATATATATATATATATATATATATATATATATATATATATATATATATATATATCTTGTCCTTCCGGTTTTTATCTTTTCCATTAAGGGATATCTTCAAAATCTTTCGATCTACCGAGATAGGGAGTCTAATTCCACAAAATCGATTTGTATACGTTGCTGGCAGGTGAAATTGACAAGCACCCATTCCAATGTTCACATTTTCTCTTCTGAGACCATCCGTATATACAGATGCGTCAACGTTCTTCTACATCATAGACACGTGTACATAGAGATACATACACAAGTACATATACACAACCACCAGCATCAACACACACGTATTCACTGACACGCACACACGCATACTTCTACGTAAATTGACTATATATTTATACATAAATACATATATAAATACACATGTGTCTGTGACTGATCGTCTGAGGGATTTATTTTATGACCTGATTTTGATGGTTATGCAGCCACACACACACACACAGACAGAGACACACACACACACCTATATACACACACACCTATATATATATATATATATATATATTTACAATACAGTCTGTTCGGATTCGTGTTTGGGATTTACTCAATGACATTATTTAGGCAATTATGCATCTATACCAATCGTCTGAATTTGTCGACGGAGAACTGTTTTTCCAATTCTTTCTAAAAGGTTGAAGCAGTAGACACGTCAAAGAGTAAGCCTCTTAAGGAAGCATCAAGGAAGATATGATAGTGGCACACTCTGCTGGAGAGTCACGAGGTTACCAGTTGTTAATTTCAACTGTAAACAAGCTCAAATTGCTAATTAATATGAACTGTGACGGTGATCACAATCAAAATTCTGGTGCATTGTAAGGAGATAACATCAAATTAGCCAGTGGCAGTTCATAGATACCGTGTTGTTTGTGTAGTTTTGGAAAGAGCACACGCAGATGGAAGCGCGGAATAGAAACAAAACACAGGGTCACTGGACTTTTATTTCTCCTCGTCACTACGAATATCTTGATCGCATTTATTCAAAGGAAGTGGATAACATTGTGCAAAACTTTACCTGGTTATCAACATGTTTTTGCACAGGTTTTGTTTTTTAATATCTCAATATTTTTGGTAATTTTATTTGCAGCAAAGTCAATGAAGATTAGTCTGTAGTAGAAAAAATGAAGAAAATAAGTACGTTTTTCCTCAACTATAGTTTTATTCTTACTATCTCGCAGGAGCTCTACCCTGATAAGCTTTTTTTTTCATATTTAGGGGTTCATTGAAATATCATACGAAATTGGAGCACATTCAGAGATTTTTGAGCTATTTTTGACTGAAGTTTGGGGACAGGGGACGTTACAATCAGGCAATACAGAGGTGGATGAATGGGCAAGCCATTGGAGTATACACCCATACTGGTCCTTTATTTTTTACATCATGTGAAACTACATCACTGGAGTATTTCGATTACTTATTCTTATCTCGATGAAACACATATTCACAATTTAAGTTGACTGCAGAACTAAACGTAAACTCCACGTTTAACGTAAAACACCGCATCGTTAAAGTATTTTTCTTGAAACAAACATCGGATAAAACGTTGTTCAAAACCACAAAATTAAAAAAAAAAACATTTTTGGTTCGTGTTTTTTTTCATGATGTATAGATATTGCTCTACTGAACTCTGTATTTCCGTCCATTGTACTAAATTATGGGTCGATAATATTTTACGTACTTGTTTTCACTTCACTTAGAATTCATTCTCCCAAAATAGGAATTTGGTGGGATGCTCATGTTTTACAATCTAACTGAACTGCTGGATTGGACTCCAAATTTTGATTAAGCTAAATGGCCTACGAAGATAGCCTTTAGGCGAATCCTTATAGTAATGATAGTTTTTCCCTATACGTGTATGTATGCATGGAACTGTAATCCAGAAATGAAATTTAAAAAAAAAAAAAAAACAGCTCGTGATATGGATAGTCTTTTGAGCCTTTCATGTTCTAACAAACATAATAAAACAATTCTGGTTGATTTTCACCAGTTACATTATGTCTGAGTGAGTGGTTCAATTAACTCAACAATTAGGATCTGGATCTCGTTTTTATGCCAATCACAATTTCGTGTGAATTACGTTAATTTGAATATCTTATGACATCATCAGAGAATTCTTTTAGATTTGATCTGGAATTCTTTTCAAATATTTGATTCTGGCACCAAATTTTTTAGGATTTTATTTCAAATCAATTCTTATACGCATTTTCAGCTCAATTGCGCATTTGTGAATCAATCTATGATTCTATGTTTTCCTGTTTATCTATTCTTATTGCAACTTAACCGTTTCTTTTCTCACAGTTTAATGAAATGTTGTAAAAGGGCGGGAAATGGACTAAGGAAGAAGTTTTGAGACGTATCAAAGGATAACATGATCCCCACCCCTGAACCGTTGCTAATTGTGCACAGCACAATATCTTCAAAAGTTCTCAATGGATCTTAGTAAAATGGTGGGGAAACGGGCCAAAGAAGGGCGTTTACATTTCAGGGTTGATCCATCCATCGTAGCTCTATTTATACGGCACAATATCTTGAAAAGATTTCAATCAATTTTAGCGAAAACTTGTGAAATTGGGGACAATAGTCCAAGGGAGCGATCTTTGAAATTTCAAGTTTCACCTCCCCTGCATCGCAGCAATGAGTACACCATGTCTGTGAATATCATCAACGAGTCCACAGAAAGGTAGAAAAATGGGCTGAGGAAAAAGGTTGACATTTTGGGTCGGATCCAGGGATTTTGGTTAAAATAGCTTAATTGGAGGGGTCTATTCTCTAGAACAAGGAATGATCAAATATTGCTCATCTGAACACTCTCTTTCCGTCCGAGTACGATACTACGGCTCTGTGGTATTGTGGTAGTTCCCCTTGACTCCAAATCATTATCTTTGAACATGTATTTCGGTGGGTATTCTATGTATGATGTATGTATGCAACCTAATTAGACCCTCTCTTCTCGTTCTGCCCAACTATGGCTCTGAAATACTTCGATTACTAATCATTACATTCTTCTATTTGTGGTGAGGGGTTCTATGTACTGTATATATGCATATTGAGTGCACACACGCATGGGCACACACACACATCAATATCCACATCCATATCCACGGACACAAATGTGAGAGAAAAGTAAAAAGTAAGGAAATCTGAACTCATAAGAGGTTATTTGGTTTTCAATAATTCAGATTTTTTGTGAACGTGGTCTGTGTTAATAGTAGCGTGATTTTTTTTTTTGCATCTAATAGCTTTTTTTTACTTCAACTTTTTCAGTAAATTAGGTTTTTGTCAGGAGTTGTTTCAAATCACGGAGATGACTTTTAGTGTTGATTATTGTAATTCTTTAATAGATGTTATTCATTCATTTGAGGATCTCAATTCGAAACGAAAATTCCCTGTTTGATTGCTTCGAAAATGCTGGTTTTTAGTGGATGGTTTGTGCCAATGAGAGGAATAGTTGTTATTTTTTGTTTGTTTTTTTTTTTATTCAGAGCTTTTCGATGCTAATTGTCGTCGGTCAAATCTTTTGACTTTTTCAATTCCTGCTCCAATGATGAAAGAGGGTAAACTTGTCTTGAATTATTTTGTTAATCTAAACGTCCAGAACTCAATGAGGCTCATTTTGATTTAGTATTGCTTTTGAGTGTTGTGCTAAGGCAAAGGGGAAACCGACCTCGGTACATTTGGGGTAACCGAAAGAATATAGTAAGTGCATTTTACTGTTGGTTGGATAGTGTCATCCGTTGTTTAGTATTTCTCTCCAATTTTTTAAAGATTTTACAGTCGGGAAATGGAACTTAAATTCCATTTTTGAATGTATGTGTTCACGTAGGGTATTCAAGGTTTGATATATCGAAGAAAGTCTCCATCAGTTTGGTCAACATTTGGCAACAATCGTTTATATAGCGTTTCCATGATTCTTTGAACTTTCTGAAATTTCTGTTCGGAAAATATGGATATTTGTTGAATGAAATTTTTTTTTAGGTATGCAATAATTAATGTTTCAATGGCTGGGCTGACTTTAATCGCCATTTCAGCTCCTCTAAACTGTCTAAAAAATATACTTGATAAAATTGAATAGATTTGATAGATAAAATCCCGGTTGAATCTGTTTGGGATCACAATGAATTATTTGTTCATCCAGAATTAAATTGCCTCTAATTCTAGATCGAGGCTTATGTTTGAGTATAGTGATTCAACATCGAAGGAAACCAGAAGATATTGGGGTGTTTCGCATCAAAAGTTGTGTCCTGCTTTTTAAGTATTTGGGTACTTGTTCGGTAAATGGTTTCAATATATACTTTGTACGTCACTCAGTCTGTTGGTTAGACATTAGCAACCTGTTATTATATACCGTAATTTAAAATCTTTGACTTTTCATGTAATCAAATATGGTTTGGTATGTTTTTCCACAACCTGTTTTAATTGCTGTGCTTTTGGATGGCTGCACAACTGGCGTTCTTTACTCTGAATCGCTGGGGGTACTCATGTATATATTTTCACTGGCATTCTCTAAGCTTTTCAATATGTCTATTGTAAAGTTCATGGTCATAATTCTGGTCTATCAGGGTATCTTCTGCTATTGACTAATAGTGTGATTTATCCCTTATAACAACCGTACCTCCCTTATCAGCTTCTTTAGTGATGATTAAATTATCAGTGCACATATTTTATTGCCTTTCTCACGTTAATGCTGGAATTGTGTTTATTATGTTTAGTTGTATGAATGTCTACAGGTAGACTTATTGAATATCAATAAGTGTGACTTTTCCTCACTTTATATTTCTCTCTCTCTCTCTCATATATATATATATATATATATATGTATATATATATATATATATATATATACACTATTCATAAATAACTCCATTTAGACAATGTTTATAACTGCTTTCAACCTAAATTCTTATCTCTTTCATTCTTGGTCTACACGTCCTTTTCAATGCGACTGTTATATATCAGGAAAAATCGTAGTTGGTCCAACAGAATGAGTTATGAATTGCCTTGGATCGAAACTTATGTGAAATGATCTCTCATCATTACAAGGTTGTTATATCACTCTATTCAGACAACATACCAGTTTGGCCACGTTGAAGCAGTTGCACTATCAATGGCAGGTTCAATTCCAGCATCAGCCCAATTTTTTCAATCTTCTATTCTATTTACGTTGTGTGAATGGAGCGATACATTGACTGCGTAATGACGGGAGATCATTTCGAGTGAGTTTTTATAGAATATAACACCATCCATGATGAAATCTGTCGGACCAATCATGTCTCTCTCTCTCTCTCTCTCTCTATATATATATATATATATATATATATTTGTGTGTGTGTGTGTGTGTGTGTGTCATTGTATATATGTGTATACATATATAAATATATAAAGAGAGAGAGGGGAAGAGAGAAAGAAGGAGAGAGGGAAAGAGAGAGACAGAGAAATAGAGAGACAGAGACAGGGAGAAAGATTGGCTTAAAGGCGAGTACAAATAATAAGCCAATTCAGTCAGTAATGCTCGCGTTATTTCCTAGCACAAACAATCTTCTTCACCTGCTCTCTTATTTGTAAGATGCAGACTGACGACACGAACTTGCTGAAACCAATTATTGGTTAAAAACTTACAGAATTATTTGTTTAATCATCATTTCCCTTTCCAAAACCAGACATACTTTGTCGGTGCACGAAACTATTTGAAGCTTAGTGGGGCAGTGATGGTACGGTGGTGGAGTCCACGGACATCGATGAGAGATGCCTAAACTTTCCATATGTATACCTCAAAGGAGAGAGATGAGGCGAAGAAGAAGAAGAAGAAGAAGAAGAAGAAGAAGAAGAAGAAGAAGAAGAAGAAGAAGAAGAAGAAGAAGAAGAAGAAGAAGAAGATTAAAATGAAAAGACACAGAATGCAAGAAAGCAAGCGACTAAAAATGAGGGATATTGAAATGAAGATAGGTGAATTCACAGGAAAGAGGAGAAGGAAGGACAGTCAGTGGACAGGGAAAGAGAATATGGGGCACAAGCCCTGCAACGGAGCGTAGTGAGTTAATCCTATGATTCATTCATAAATCACTAATATGCCAAGTGAATACTAATGCGATATGTGAAGGTGGGGTAGCTGAAGCCGTACCTAGTGGAAGGGCACTACTTACAAGACTTACTAACTGGCTTCAGACAATATTCAGTGTGCCTAACGATGCTGATGGTCAATAATGAATCCCAGATAAAATCCACGGTTCCAATTTTTTTTTTAATCATCAAGACTGACAGCTGACCATGCTTGAAAGAATAATGCTATATAATCTTGAAACCAATTTTTACCCTTTTAGCATTTTGCAGTATCAAGAAGTTATTCTTTTACATTTTGCTCAAGAAAATAATTAATTTAATAATGAAACATTTTTATGAATAAATTTATTTTTCTAGAGTTTCAAAAAAAAAAGCGCTTCAGTTTCATAATAGACCATTTTATTCTGACCGCATCTGTTCTTCGGAAACGCTTTTTGCATGACTCAGGGAAGGTCTACGTCGAACGACAGACGTTAAAAGACTGATGATGATGATGATGATGATGATGATGATGATGATGATGATGATGATGATGATGATGATGATGATGATGATGATGATGATGATGATGATGATGTTTTTGCACTTTTTCAAATGGCAATCATGTTTTATATGTTATGTAGATGACATAGAGGGAACAATTTCATTTCACTTTCAGGATCAAATAAAGGGTGAAAGATATTCTTTTTCGCGTTCAAGGATCAAAATTGGGGGAATCTCTTTCTATTTTCAGCGGTAAAAATCTAAACAGAATTTATTTCATTTTATAGTTTCAAAATATTGGCGGGGGATATTTTTCCGAACTTTTAAGGTTCTACATTTGCACTTTAGGGTGCTTTTTGCTCTTATGGGGTCAAAATCTTGGGATCACTTTAGGTGACATGAACGAGTTGAAATATATCTTTTATGGTTCAAAATTGGAAATATTTTCCTACTTTCAGGGATCAAATTCGAGCAGGAACGTTTCTTCATTTCAAAGTGTCAAGAGTGCAGGGATACCTTCAGGGATAAAATACAAATGGGGAACTCATTTGTGTATATGTTCCTTTTTCAGTTGTCTAAGGGGGAAGGGTGTTATTGTATTTTCAGTAATTTTCCCACTGTATTGCTAGTATATAAATGGATATAATAACTGTATTTAATAGTTGATTTAATCCTAATAAACTTAGGTTCATTCAGTTATCGGCGTTTTAGTCACTTCCGTCCTAATGGACCAGATTTCGTATCTGAAATTGTCAGTACTTGATTCGGCCGATGACGATTGACAAAAGATAGCCTAGACTCATTTGTTACTTCATCCTATTGTCTTTCTACCATTTCAAGGAAAAGGTTTTATCAGCTCATGGTAATTTTGTTGTTTCTCATGGAAACATATTTTTTGGTTCCTGATTGAACTGTAGATGAAATTGCACTCATAAAATTTATTCATGACAGAACTTTTTTTTATTTCTCAGTAACTATAAAAGATAAGAGCATGTAGTTTTCCACCATTCGATAGAAGATATTTAGAAAATTGATTTCGATTCAAACAAACTACCAATCCCGACCCAGTTTGACCCTGCCCAAACCTGCTTGTTAGTCACTCTTTTTGGTGCTTGATGATTTTCGAACATTTTACTAGTTGCAGAATTATTAGCAAAAATGTAAAACATATCCGATGTATGTAGAAATAATGGTCGCTGTGCTATAGCCCTAAAGCATCAGCACTGAGCTTTTATACCCTGAATAGTTTTGACTGGACCTAATCTGTCAACTAACTCGGGAGTAGATAAGGATGATTTCTTCTCTATTGCTGTCAACAAAGTCGGAAGAGATATATGTATTCACCCGTTTATTCCCGTTGGTCCACAAAAATCTTTTTGAAAAGTTTTCAATGAATTTTGACAAATTTTGTTGAGAGATTGACGATAGGCAACGGAGGAAGTGATCACATTTCAAGGTATTTTCAGTAATTCTTCTTCCCCGACATCGTAGAAAAAAAATTTGAAACAACACAAATTAGGTAACTAAATTTTAAATTAATTCCAAATGTTCAGGTATTCTGACACAAAATAGAGTAAACGTATCACATAAAGACTTTAAACTATCTAGAGCCGGGGTGAAAAACAGTGACATAAAAGACAATCACGTGCAGACTTGACATCCTGATTCTTTCCTGTAGAAAGTAGCCTAAAGAAAGTCTGTGAAATGTTAGTTTTTCATTATCTTAAGTAGTATATACTAATCATTATACTAATTGAATTAGGACATGGGCCATTAAACGGACGTGTTGCACTTTGGATTTTGCTGTAAACGTACCGAAAATCTCTTGCTACGTCCTTTGTAAAAGACCAAAATGTCAATGTGGTCTTTAAAAATGACTATTTTCACACATCCTCCGGTCATGGGTTGGGACCTCAAGCGGTAACCGTGGTAATCATTTTTCCGAAACTTTGTCACGGCAAGACACTGTTCAATTTTTTTTCTTTTATGATACTATATTTTATATCTCTGGCAATGAAATTGGAAGATATATGTATCCTCGCCAACGGAGTTGGAAAAGCTGTATGTATATATCATTATATCCAGCAATCAAGTTGGGAGAGATAAGTTATTCATCTGTGTCTCACCGTTTGTCCACACGAAATATCTCAACAAATTCCCAATAAATTCTGATGTGATTTCATGGAAGGTTAGGTATTGGACTATGGAAGGAATGATTCAATCTGGAAGCAGATTAAGCAATTTGTCCTTCCCTCACTTTGTTTCCATACACCCATACAATACAAATCCTTCAAAAGTTCCGAACCAATTCGATATTTTATGGTCTTTATAAAAGGAATAAAGCAAACGTTATTCAGAGTTAGCTGTTTGCGGTGACTGTCTGGCTAAAGATCACGACATTGACGCAGTGACTGTGATGAACATGATCATTATCTTCGTCACGGCAAAATACAGTTTGATTCCTTTTGGGGTGGGGGTCGGAAGAGACTATTATTTTTCATTCGCAGGAATAGACGTGAGACTACACCCATGTCTACCCATCTTCCTGTTTGTCAATAGATATATCCCCAATGTCCCAATAAAATCTCGTGAAAGGATGGACAAGGGGCTTCGAATGAAGTGATCAAATTTTTAAGTGAATAGACCAATATTTTCCTTACATTGTAGCTATGTACCAACGCAACACAAAATCCACTGAGTCAAGCTGCCGGTCTGATTTAGTCTGTTAACCTGTGGTTTGCCGATCTTCGTGATACTATATTAAAACACACACTAAACAAAACTGTGCTCTTTGAGGTATCGCTGTAATTGCTCATTTCCTATTTTTCTCCAGTGATGCTGATATCCTTGTGTCAGCCATGGTTTGCCTTGTACCAATCGATGCTTACCTTTAAAGAAGAGAAAAACGGCTTATGTTATACATTTTCCGTTGGTGATATCGTTAGTCTTAGAACACGGATTGAGAGACCACAATTTCGAATGTCAGTTTTTTGAATGCAGGCTAGCCTATTTCTCTTCGAGGATTGGCACAACAGACACTAACTTATCACTTCTTTGCCCTTTTTTTTTCTCCATAATAAGCAAACTTTAGTTAATATAAAGTATAAACAGATTGGGAGAGGAAACATACAAACATAAGATTTTAAAGAAGAATGGAGTAGGGAGAAGGAATATGGGAGAACTACAAAGTAAAAAAAGGGAAAGTGGAAGAGAATGAGAAAATGGAAGCTGGCAATTCGCCAACAAGCAAAAAAGAAAAGAGAAAATCGGATAGAAATCTACAGAGAGAAAGAAAATGCTGAGAGAATAAATAAGGAAAGACGAACAATAAATTATATTGAAATAAAGAGGGCGAGGGAGTGGGAGAGAGAGGAAATATGGGGGTAAGGGAGGTTGATGAACTGGTGGGGGGGTTCACTTTTTGCTGTGATTCTAAGTGCTTTTCAGATTCCTCACAAGTTTGCAGACGATGTCATGGATGGCGATCAATTTTCTATTTTTGTCGTCTCACTTGATCTGATTTCCGGTAACTTGAGTGGTGCGCCAAATTTGAGCAGGATTCTTGATCTCACCTCAGATCGACTGGCCAAATTTATTTCCTTTTCCAATCCAGACCGCAAAGCTCGATTCTATTTCTTTCGTAAGTACGCACAATGAGTGATTCAGCAATCAGTGTGAGGTGCCTGGCAGTGGCATTGGGTGTTGAAGAGACTGCAAGGCACAAACAGTGAACAGGAGTCATGATCAGACAGTCATTTGTATATGCTCCAATGTATTTGGCAATGTATATATCGTTATTATTACATATACTTGTACATATATATATATATATATATATATATATATATATATATCACTAGTGATTCCGAGTTATCCGTCGGGTTTTCCTGAAATCCCTTGATATTTCGATAATTTGCTGATAGCTTCAATTTCATAATCAGGTGTAGTGACGATTAATAAGCTTGTGATGCTGACTGTTAAAACTGTAATGGGTTTGATCCGTGCTTTGTGTCTCACTACAGTGGCATTGTTTTTATATATATATATATATATATATATATATATATATATATATATATATATATATATAGTGGAAATTTGACAACTGGGAAGTTAAGATAAAGACGACTAATAGAAACAGATGTTACACCTCAAGAAGTTTCATTATCACGTCGGCAAGTGTTTTGCCACCAACTTTACCAAAACAACCAACAGCAGTTGCAGAGAAACTGAATGGTGTTCATTCATGTAAAAATGAAGCATGAGAAGCAGGTTGGTGTGAAATAAAGAGGATCACCGGAAAGGGATATCAAGATGAGAATGCTCTGTTTTCTCGAATGTTTGTACGATGGTGTGGCACATAAAAGAATAACTTAGTAAAACAACAGCATTCAAAGTACCGCTCAACACATAATAAAACCTTTGAGAAAAAGTATGAGGTCACGTATACCCCATTTAAAGGATGCAAACATCCCCGCATACACACTTAGTTTCATCAACCATCAACCAAAAGGATTAAAACAATACATCCTACCCACACCCTCTGTATATGTCAACAGCTATCCATTAAAAGCCAGTGCTACCTTTCCATTAAGAAAAAACGCAGCCAAACGAACTTTCCTGGAAACAGATTAATTCCACTTAAAACTCTCCTCTCACTGACCTTCTTCATTTAAGACCAACCTGATTCTCACTGACACAGATACGAACCACTTTGCTATCCATTACTCATAAACATCAAGAAAACCTACAACCTAATAGTCGTGTGTCTCGATTTTGCTCTTCTATCTCACACATGTAAAGACCATACTATTTCTTTGCCACCGCTGCAACTCTTCCTAAAAAAATAAAGCTTGTAGCAACCAACGAATTGCATAAAAGCCTGTCAACGTTATCATAGAAAAAAATGATATTTTTCACCCGTTCTTACCATGTTGATTTTTCTTCATCTTCCAATCTTCAAATTACCGCCATTCAGTTAGATCACTCCACATTTACACATACACACATGCACATATATATAGTGATAGAAAAGGAAAAAAAATTCTCGGACGGTTGTTGTTATACTTATTGATACTGCACGATTAAATGCGTTTTTACGGTAACGTACATGAATAAGCCCTGTTTCAGAAAATAAATGATATGTAGTCTGAAATAATATCATCATACAATACACATAATACCCTATATGAAATGACAAAATACATGTATGACATAAGCGATATAGTAAGATTGGGAAATGGTGTTTGATCAACACTGCTAGGTGCAATCTCAGTATACTGTTTTGTTTTTAGATCCCCGAAAATGTTACACGGGAAACAATTGATGATCCCACCAGGAGAAAATCTATACATTTTACCATGAAAACAAAATGAATTCCATGAATGTTATTGATATATATTGAGAAATAAGTGACTGTGATGACATGGAACAAATTTTGATTTTTTTTCAATATTTACGTTTTGAAGCTGTGAAGTAGTCTAGAATCTCTTCCAACTTAGGAATAGAGCACTTTGATGGATGGGGAATTATCCGTAACTAAATTTTTTGCTTAAATTCAACCTTGCTGACCGTCCAGTTCTGCGTAAGGCAAAGGTAAGTTCTCAGCCTCTGGGTTTTGGATAGTCTATAGCCACACTGAAAAGGTGTAATACAACGAAACAGCTGTCTGTGAATGACAGTATTATTAAATTATCATATATATATATATATATATATATATATATATATATATATATATATATATATATATATATATATTTGTGATAGATTTGTTTTCGAAATATATATAACCCATTGAATAGACAATATTTATTTTCACTCAAAATAATTCTTTATACGAATGATACATTGATGAGATCGGCTAGGCTTTAAATATTATCTTATTCACAGTATCTTTTCAGATTAAAACTGCACTTTTTTTTCAAGATTTAATCCATAGAACGTATTCGGAAATCATCTGCTTCAGTCTGTATCTTTGAAAGATGAGCATAGTATTTTCTTGGCTAATGGCTCCGTAACCAATACAAAAAAAGTTTTGTATAAAAGATACTGAATTATCTTAGCCTGGGGATAACGTCTGCATTATTGCTATAAGAAAACTTTGCCGATCTCTCATGAAGATAGGACAAAAGAAATTTCTGTTGACATTAGCAGGTTTTCATCATTAAAAGCAATATTTACACTTGTTTAGTTGTTTGATAATTGTTTGGTTGAGGTACGATGTTTCAACTGAACCCTAAAGGCAATCATATGAGGAATATTCTTCCAACATGGCTGACAAAAATTCGGAATTCCAGTTTTTTGAAAATATCACAAAGTTATATTTTCTTTCTCTTATAAACATATGATATTAAATAGGTTAATTTCAAAGGTTGCAGATTAAATGCGTCTAAACAGATTTCAGAATTTTAATCATTCTTTAAAATTCTCAAATCGCTTTTGTGGACGATTCTATAAGCCACACATAAAAATAAAGAATTAACTCCGAACATATTTTCGCATCACTTTCCAAAGGCAAAAAGAACATGAGTTCGAGTCCTGCTGAGAGCTTATCTTTCATTCCCGATGTGTGTCAGTTGAAGGAGAGACCCCCTGAACAGCATTATGCTGATCAATAGTCGAAAAGAGTATTTAAAAAAGTCCACTAAACGAATCAAAAGAAAGATCAAGTAGCGCAGTCAGATTAGTATGTAGCTGACCAATGATTATCCGACGAAGAGGAACAACATAACTTTCAAGCTACCTAAGTGCCTGATTATACTGCTGGAGGACAATGTAATGAAGGTTATGAACGATGAAGCGCACGAAAAAATATGATCCATCAAAGGCGATAATAATGATCTGATTTCTGCGTGTCTCTACAACTAAATAATACAAAAATCTGAATGCCTCTTATACGTATGTATATGACTTCTAAGTAATCTAAGTGATGCATTGCAACCAGTGTTACAGAAAAAAGGAAAAATTGAGAAAAAAGTTTTCCTCTCTTGTCGGTACCAAAGACCCCATCAAGACCTTGTTCAGAGTTTTTATCTATAGTCGATACAAACATAACTTGTACAATGTTTGGATCGGACTGGTGATGGATGATACATCTTTTGAAAATTTCAAGAAGATTATCGTACGAAAAAAAAATTATGGTCTGAAAAATAACAAGCAATTGAGACTTCAGCAATTGTAATTTTTTCAAAAGCACTCTTTTTTGTAAAGAGAGAGATCAACATCCACTTGATATTTGGGAATTTCTAAGTTTTTCGGTATCCCTATGAGTTAACAACATTTATTGACTTGGGTTCCTTAGTTAGAGTCTACAAAACACACAGTCATTGCTGTCCCTATCTGAGCTATTTTTTAAAACCACTCTTGACATTCAGGTTTGTGCAGTAATCACTTTTTGAAAATTGCATGTACAATCATTTTCTCTTTTCTTTGTTCACCTATAACATATGGAGCTAAAGCAAAGGTAGGGTAGTTTCTTGACAAATCTACGTATGACATCGAAATAAAATCGTATCATTTGTCTCGAAATGATTCCTGATATTGTCATTTCGTTTTCGAATTCTTCGATTGACCAAGAATCTATACCAATGTACCAATCTAGATACTTCGTCCCCTTCCTCTCTCTCTCTCTCTCTCTCTCTCTCTCTCCCTATATATATATATATATATATATATATATATATATATATATATGTGTGTGTATTTGTATGTAGTAGTTGGTGTGTATGTGTTTTTGCAAGTGTATAGGTGTGTGTGTGTGTGTGTGTGTGTGTGTGTGTGTGTATATGTGTGTGCGAGCATGTGTGCGTATGATTTTACAACAGTTTATCTTGGCACAAAAATAGAAATGACAATTACAAATTTGGCGTTCTTTCAAAACGTTAGCCTCAAACAGAAGGCACTAAGCACCTACGAGAGGAACTACTTATGGAAGACATTTCAGCCAAAAACGGAAGTGGGGAGGAATTCTTGTCAGAGGACTGACTTATAAGGGATTAATAATGGTAAAAAAAAGTACTAGATGATAATTCGAATTAGATAAACCTGGAATCGGAAAGGGGACTAAATGTGACTTTCCTGAACCACTATTTCAAGACAATACTACTATGGCTTCATATTTCCGAAACTTACCTCAATACAGGTGAAATGTCAGTTGGTTGGGGGCAAGTGAAGGGCCTGGTAATGTTTCGCCAATCTCATAAGTGGGGAGGGCCTGGTTGACAAGAAAATCCACTGGCATCGAAAACATGGGTTCAAATATCGCTCCAAATTTCTAATATTATTTTGTAACTTCTATGAAATCACACTCCTTTGAACGTGTGAATAATGCAAACAGTTTTCTAGAAAAAAATATACACGTTCCACAGTGATTTATATTTTTCAAGTAATCAGTCCTTTGCAAATGAAGTTTGCGGTAATATTTCTCCACTCTTTTCCCGTGGAACATCAATAAAAAATGTCAAAGAACAACAAAATACTGAAGCGGCTGCTCCACAGGAACGAAATTGAAGTTTTCTATAAATACATAAATACATGATGAAACTTTGATACGGACATTGAGCAGAGAAAATTGAACTGGCATTAAGTTAAATTCTGATCATGTTTTGCCTGAGGCTCGAACTAGATTTAAAGGACTGTTGGTTTTTACTCCATGATCATTTGTGGAGATAAATTAGGATAGAATTTGTTTGGGTTCTCTTTCTTTTTAAAAATGTATCGATTTCTCTCGCTTCCTTGAATTAAGTATACTGTCTCGTCCTTTTCATTCCGTCTTTCAAATCATTCGTTCCCTCTCTTGCCTTTCTCTTTGACGGTCAAAATCAGTTTCTATCTTTCATTTTGGTTACTTTGTTGACTCAAACCATGACTCTTTTTTATTCTTCAACAGTTTTTTTTTTCACAATGATTTGTTTCCTTTTCTGTCTCCCTCGCCTTGTGACATCTTACACAATTTTTTCTCTCTTTCTTCTCCTTTACTCTTATGTTCTGCTTTTGCTCTTCTGTTCTTATATTTCCATTTATCAATTCATTCATCCATTTTTATCCTTTGATTAAATTTATTCATTCATTTCTAACTTTAATTTTCTTTCCTCTGTATTTTGAACCTCTTCCTTTTTTTTCTAATTTGCTCGTTCGACCCGTGGCTTTTTTTTCAATTTTTATTTGTCTCTATTCTATTATTGATTTTTATGTTCATCGTTTTTTTTCTACTTTCTCTCTAGAAATTGGCGCGTTTTTCTAATATACAGTCTTTTTCGTAATTTCATTCATTCATTCATTCATCAATAGTTTCATTCTTCATTATTCCATTTATTTCTTGTTTCTGATCGTCTTTTGATTTCATCCTTTCCCGTGTTATTAATAACTCATGTGCAATTTACCTCTCTCTCTTTCTTTCTTTCTTTCTTTCTTTCTTTCTTTCTTTCTTTCTTTCTTACTTTCTTTCTTTCTTTTTTCTGTCCTCTTTGTTTCTCTATTTTTTAAATTTTTTTTTCTTCAATAATTAGATTTTACCCTTGTGTATTTGGATCATGTTTTAAAAATTCCATCTTAATCTTGGATTTTATTTCAACAATTTTTTTGTGATATTATTCTTTTTTTTTTCGTTTTATCTCAATTTTAAGTCATGTTCAATTTTGGAGAGTATAGATTTCATCAAACTCGTACTTCCGTTGCTTCTGATACATATATATACATATATATATGTATGTATATATATATATATATATATATATATATATATATATATATATATATATATATATATATATATATATATATGTGTGTGTGTGTGTGTGTGTGTGTGTGTGTGTGTGTGTATATATTTATATATACACTCAGGGTATATTTTCACCAAGAGAAATCATACGGGTGTGCACTAACTCTGGCAGAGCGTTTGTCCTTCGACACCAACTTAAAAATTAAAGTGTTGTCTCTTAGGTAATCAAGTACAACTAGTATGTTGATACCTCCCACTTATTTCTTCTCAGTATTGACAGTATTGAGTCCACTCTCTTGTTTGGACTGAGGCCAGCTACCAATTCCTATTTGCACCCTGCAATTCTCTAACCATGCTTGAATTTGAAAGAACCTGGCCAATTCATACAAGAGGGTACCACCCAAATATTCCCATTAAAAGGGGCCTTCTATCAGACATTAGTTTTTCATAAAAGAACTTAATTTTGACAGGGGGTGTGATACAAAATTGGATTTACATAAAAGGATCTTGAACTTACCCGTGAAGAGTGGGTAGACAACAGATCAGAAGTAAAACGAGAATTTAGATTTTGAATTGACAGTGGTCACTCCAGAAGTCTAAATTTAAGAATTAGATAAATAAAATGAAATATATCTATATCATCACTATAATCATTATCATATTCATTATTATCATTATTTTCATTATTACTCATATCGATATTATCATTGTTGATAATATTATAATGATCATCATCAATATTGATATTTTTGTTATTATCACTGGTGTTATTTCTATTCTTTCATAATACTAATAATAATGACGATTCCACTAACGACACCCAGGAAGGGCACAGCCACCAGCGAGCGGCTGTCATAAAGAAAGAGAGTGGAAGATGGCCAAGAGAAGAGAACAGACTTGTTATGTATTACTACTTCAAAAGCAAACCTTCAGTGCGATGTTTTAGGGATCAAATGCTCAAAATATGGAGGGGAAAATCTGCTGTGGATGTATCAAGCCAACGCCTGGATGACCATGTAAAAGAAACTCGAAAAACAAATGACTTTCCGATACTGGACTACAAGAGATCTGAAATAATGTAGACAACGAAGAATGTGACACACTCGAAGAAAGACCTCCAAGCACAACCAACACAAATGACAGAACAAGAAGAGAACCCGAACAAAACCCCTGAAGAAAGGCACACACCAGAGAGAGACGACGAAACCCCAACGGAAGACGAGGAAACACAGATACAAACTTTAAAAGAAATCATGCAAGAAGAAAAAACGACAATCTCCACTCTTAGAGATAAGTACAGAAAGAAACTCGGAGAAGCGACCGAACATGTCAACTGCCTCTTACAACATATCGAAACGAACCATCTTTTGGAACTCAACAACTTAATTTACACTGGAGCGAAAATGGTAACACAACGTTTCAGAACACAAGAGAGAACCAAAAATAATTATAGTAGGAGAGAAAAAACCCAACTGGGAAAGAATATTAGAAAAGCAGATCTCACAACTCCAGAGAGATGAAATACTACTGAGAAATGCACCACATACAAGCAAACCACGAGTAAGACATTGGAACAAATACAGGATCACACAGAAATGTACCCCCACTGCAGTGGAAGAGATACATCAGGAGAGATTAGCCAAGGTGGCAGGGCTGAAGAGATACAGGCAAAGAACTGCCCAATACACACAAAACCGAACATTCCAAAACAATGAGAGAAAGTTTTACCTAGATATGAACGAAGAAAGAAAACATAACGTAAAGCAAGACGCCGTACAAAACAAGAACTACTGGAACAGCATAAGGGGGCATCCGAAAAGACACAACGTAACACCGCGTTACTAAACATGGTTAGGAAACATGAAAAGATAACTCAAAGATATAGACAATGGAGAACCAATATTATTGAATGTAACCACATTGAAACTCGCTCTTAGGAAAATAGCGAACTGGAAAGCGCCAGGACCTGATGGGGTCCACGGTTATTGGTTCAGGAAATTCACTGAACTACACTACTGACTCGCCAACCAGCTCCAAAGTTGCATAAATGAAGACAAGGCACTAGAATGGATGACCAGAGGCAGAACCAACCTCATTCAAAAAGACCCTGAAAAGGGGAACGTAGCAAGCTATTATAGACCAATCACATGCTCACAACTCATGTGAAAAATCCTGACCGGAAAAATCCTGAATTGCTTTCTCTCAAATTCCACCAGTAACCACCAGGCAACTGGTGTGGCATTGCAAAAAAAAAAAATAATAATAATAATAATAATAATAATAATAATAATAATAATAATAATAATAATAATGATAATAATAAAATGAAAAAAAAAGATTGTTTCGAATTTCTTCAAATATATGATAGATATGATAAAGCAAAACTGAGCACATTCAATATGTCGTATATCTTTTTCAGTCGAAATTTTATTGTAAAACTAGCAAGTTTCACTGGATAAGCGTACATTTAAGATTGTAATATTGGTAATGCACGCTGATGTAACCCTGTGTTTCTAATTATCTTTTCTTCTTTTTTTTTACTTACGTGGATCTCGAACTGATTTTGTATTTAATTTTGTGTTGTATTATTTATGCTTTATGCAGCCTATTTTTCTTCTAGACGAGGATACAGATTTTTGAAATAATATTATAGGGTGCTGCATTTTTTTCACTCTACACGAATGTTTGTTCGCTTCAAAGATGTATTCGCAGATTCTCGTCTTCACGAGAGCTACGACCGTATCATTCATTCTGTATGAATGAATACATTTTTCTTATTCTAATTATTGTTTGTAATGTTATTTTCACATCCACATTGACATCCGCATCTGTTCTGATGCATATGAAAAACTGTTTGCTGTTTAAATGCTTTTGTTACAAACCTCCATGCTGACGACTTTGGAGGAAAAGAAAAACATAGAATAGCCAGCGATATCATAAACTCCCCCTCTCTCTCTCTCTGCCTGTCCGTCTCTCTCTCTCTCTCTCTCTCTCTCTCTCTCAATCTTTTAACAAAACAGCAGTTTTTTGTAGAGGAATGCCTTGCTTATATACAAACATACGTACTACTAATACTACTATCAATAAAGTGCATGGCTCATCTGATAGAAACGGCGATAGTATTTCTACATTTTTTTTATTTCTAATCATAGCTAAGTAATTAGCAAACACTGAACATAAACGGGTATAACCAGTTATACGGTAATCTCTATATATATACATGTAATAAAATTGCATAAATGAAAGAGCACCTTACATAATTATTTCCAAGTAAAGAACCGAAATTGATAAACCTTGGATCGAATAATTCGATTCTTCTATTTCTTTTTGCGCAACAGCGATCGATTTGAAACGGTATTACTTGTTTGTTAATCTGGACAATCAGACAGATTCACTTCATATGAGACGACAAAGCAATACCAAGTATCGCCATAATTTTAGCCTCAAGCGATATAAATGCTTTTGGAGCAGCACACACTCAGATTTGTATGGTTCTTTGATATATTAAACCAATTCTTCCATAGCCAATTTCTGTTCCAGCATTGGAATTCATTTAGAACATTAGGATAAATTATTTAGATAAACATGAATCCTTCAAATTGTTTGCAGAAGTGAATAATTGATTTTCTAGTCGCAGGTAGCTTTTCATGGGATAAATTTGCTCGCCCCATGTCCAACACTCTTCACATACTTAAGCTTGGAACAAGCTATGGTGACTGCCAAGCTATATTTTTTCTGTCAGAGTGACGACCCATTAGCTTAAACAACTTAGTGGGACTAACGGCTCCAATCGTTTTGTCACTTACACAAACATTGTAGGATAAAAGGATTTGTACTTTTTATAAGAGGTGCAAAGTGACTTCAAATAGCCTCAGTTGAAACAGGAGCTCCACCCATTGTGTCCGTTTTCTGAGTAGGAATCTGCAATACAATTCTTAACCTCGCGTTATACATAACAAATCAAGACTTCTATTTCTACCTGGGAATAACAGGTGCAGTGATCTAGGAATCATCTATAGATTTCCTCTCACCTGCCCAGACACCATTGGTCACGGCGTACAAGAATAGTACATCACGCCTATGACACCAATCTGGAAAAACAAAGATGAGGGAAAGAGTGACTTGTAAGCTGTTCATGAGAGAGAAAAGAACGAGTGTTTTTTCCACTCGAAACCCTGTTTTTCATTCGGATTTTTCTAACCCAGATTGTAACCACCAGCTGTAGCTGGTTATTATAATTGCCACATTCATTTGAACAAACAGTATTCACTTTCATACGTCAAGTTTCAAATCTTCCCCGTGAAAAACAATTGATTGAATGTAGAGACAGAAAACCTTCGTTATCATGGCCTTCTCAGGAATTTAAGCGGATGGATTTTATATAAAGTGCATTCTTGTGTGTGGATATATGATCCATCGGAATGAGTATAAATTGCATTTTATCATATTGAAAATATTCGTAATGAGCTCTCTTTTTACATAGTTGAGAGTATCATTTGGCAAAAATAGGATAAACAATAAAAAAAATGGAACTGCCTCAAGAATCAAATCTGCAAAGGATAAGGTAGTCACTTCAACATAATGTTGCTCTTACCATTGAACTTAACTGCCGTCGATAATGCAAAGGCTCAACAACAGTGTAATAACAGGAGTGTCGATACTGTATAATAATTCACAATGTACGCTGTAAATGGAAAAAAAAGTAGAAAGAAAAGAACTATTCTTCCCAGTCTACTGGCCCATATACACATTAAACATCAGCAAATAAATTGTTTGAATCAAAATACTGATTTCCGATGATATTATTAAGATAATTTGAAAATCAAAGGAACTGTTTATACATGCATGTCATTAGATCGTGCCGTTAGAACGAGTACCATCACAATAGGAGTTAACTGATATTTTCCCCTTTTTTGAGATGCAATTAGCAAAGGTCAATCTAAAAAACAAACTCTTCTTCACAGTACCAAAACAAACCCGTCTCTTGTAAACTTATTGTCCAGAAGAAAATCACTGACCTTTCCTCTTAACATTTGATATTTTCACTTCATTGTTGTAACACGGGGTGCATTTCAAAAAAGGTTAAATATCAAAGTATTATGATATGAAGCTCGTTGTGCACCTTACCGATGGAGCATTTTCTTCCTTTTACAGAGTGGGAAAAATAACTACGCCCTGAGCGATTATGAGTACACAGCTTTTGTTCACTGGTTGCAGTGCGAATAATTCTAGTTTATTCTTATTTCTTTACACTATCTATAATCTATGATTGCTGCCATCTTCTTGAATATTCGTTTACTGCCGTTTTATTTGAAAAAAAGTCGCAATGCTATTCCTAATAGTCTAATTGTATAGATGTCTAATAACTATAGGCTTTACACTAGCTATCATGTTCCACCGTCAAATCTTCTGAAAAAAAATATAATTTGATTTGCTCCTTAGTTTGCAGAAAAGCATTACGTCTTGTTATGGGTTTCTAAACAGCTAATAAAAAAAATAGTAATTTCAAAATCACTCTGTTGACCCGTTCTGAATTACTTCGGGATTATTGGTCTTTTTTATGATAATTTGAATAGTTTATAGCGTATGATCAGTGCAAAAACTGAGCCCTGCCCTCCCTCTGTAAGTAGACATATACAATAACCATATATATATATGTACATATATATATATATATATATATATATATATATATATATATATATATATATATATATATATATATATATATATATATACACCCACGCGTACAAACACACCGAACTAGACAAAATAATCTGAAAGAAACTAAGAGAAGACGAAAGAAGGTATACGACGACAATTATCGAAATAATAACATTCAGTTGTTGAGGATATGTACACGAATTAACAGGGCTACACAAAGATATGCACAAGACGTAAATAGCAAAAGGGTTAAGACAGAGGGGATATGATATTAGCCAAACTATTTACAGCGAGCTTTGAAAGCATCTTTAAGATAAGTAACATCGATTAAATGAGAATAAACATAGACGGGTAATGGCTCTTCCATGACGCCCCAGAAAAATTACAGAATATGTTCAGTGATCTAATTAGGGAAAATATACAAGTAGTCTGGAAGATGAACAGAACGAAGACAAAAATGATGATTAACGACCAAGTCCCACAAAACGGCATAAGAATATAGGGCGACGTTGTAATTGAGGTTGACGAATACACTTATTTAGGACAAAAGATACATTCGAAAATAATCACAGAAGCGAAATAAAACGATGCTTCACAATCAATTGGAAATCGTTTGGTAAGAATAAAGATGTATTGTGAAGCACCATGCCAATCTGCTTAGAGCATAAGGTATTCAATGCATGCATAATAACAGCTATGAACTTGAGATACAAAACAACGGAATTTACAAATTTAACTGATAATTAATCTGTGTCACGTCTTGCTCTCATGGGGTAGCAAGTAAATATTGACCAAAGTGTAGTATCTCCTCGCAGTACATTCTTTGTGCTGGTTGACAACCTGGGACTGGAGCAATTTTTTTTACTTCTCGTTCAGGGTCAAACATTGAACCAACCCTTATGTTACAACTTACTTTCGTGGGGAAATAAATAAATATCGATTAAAGTGTAGTAGCGGGGACATTCATTTTTGCAGGGACTCGAGAAATTATTTGAGCTTTACGTACGGATCTCAACTTTAAACTTATTTTGAGTCACATTTTGCTCTTCTAGGAATGCGAAAAATACGGATCAAAGTGTCCTATCTGTTTGCGTGAGATTTTTGAGAACGGTTGATAATATTTAGCTTGCATATTGTGAAGTATAAGCTCTCATAATTTGGCAAAACAAGTAGCAGATATCAATTGAAAACAACTGATTAGAGAAAATGAACAAACTGAATTTCTAGCTTGTTCCAACCGGAAATGTGTTATTCTTCAGGATGACAATGTAATCTCACCCACAAGAGAATACATTGATAGAATTTAGAATAAAATCATTAAGTTGGAATATTTTTCATTTTCCCAAATTGACCTGGAGGTACAACCCAGAATTTATATTTAATTAAATCATGGAAACCCCTTGTTAGATTCAAAATTTGTTTAAGTGAGGGAGTTCATTGAATGCATGATAAATTTTTCTGCTCAGAATTTCAGATAATTAAAAGAATGAATGAGATTTCGACTTTATTAAAATAGGGATCTTGTTGATGACAAATAAATTTTACTATTATTGTATTGATTTTTTAAATTTTTTCCATTTTTGATTTTATCCCTCAAATTATTATCACAAACACCGAAATAGCCGAAGAAAATTTTATATTCAATAAGTTAGATATCTAATGAAAAGGTTTCATGTTGTAAATTCTGATTTTCAGCTCACAGCAAACATTTCTCTCGGCCCAAAAATTCTTTTGAGAAAATATTAATGACAAAAACAGCTCATGAAAACCGACCGAGCGGAACTTTATCTGCGAGCTGGAAAGACAATGAACGCAAAAATAGATATACGTAAATTTTATGTACATTTGATAAACATTTCTGTATACAGAAAATGGACATTGCTGAAGAGTTAGTAATACAAAACATGCTCGAAATAAGAAAAAAAGTATTTCTGGTTGCTATTTTACAGATGTAAATGATTATATCTAACAAACAATGAAAGTTATCGAAAAATACAAGGGGTTGCAGGTTGGTCCAAATAAGGGATCGCTCCAGGATAATATCTGACATAACTTTTTTCAGTTTCATAATGGTCCCCACATTTACACGTAGATTTCTCCGAGCAAGAACTATTTTAAGCAGAGGTTACAAAGCCTGCCTCCAAGATCCTATATCTGGAATGGAACAAAACAAATTTTTTCCAAACAACGCTTAAATAACACTTAATTAGAGGGGGCAGTTTGGTAATGTTGGCTTTAACTGAGCAATAATTAGTTAACTCTAAAAACTGAGAGTGGAGATGTCAGTATACCAACCATTTGTGGAATACTCACAAACAAACCTCTTGGAATGCTCTCCGGGGTTTACCTGAGCCTATCACATGCCCGGTCGCTAAAAGATGCTGAATTTTGAAGCCTAGGCTCGAGAAGATGCTAAATTCCAACGCCCAAACACTAATTCTAATTTGAAACGCTCGGGCACTCGGCCATGCTGATTTTGAAATCCTTGTGCTGCCGACAACCGAATACTGGGGGATGCTAAATTGTAAGCCTGTGTGTGGCGTTCAGGCACTGAAGAATTTTAAAACATGGTGCCTGGAGACTGGCAGCTATCTAATTTCGATTCTTCTCTTAGTGAGAAAAAATATATTAAAGAACATGTTCCTTTCTATGTGATATCGACTTTGAAGTTATAACCCACTCTGGAAATGCTGGGAATTCCAGGTAATATTTTTATCAAGTCAATTACTAGAAATGATAATTACATGAGTAATTCACCAGGAAATATCTGAATAATACTTTGTAAAAAATTAATTCAATACATCAGCTTGAGGTATCAAGGTGATTTTCATGTATATCTATCAAAAAAGAGGTGATGCCAAATCCAACGACCTTAATTTTGATATTCCAATAATTACAATTGCCCCAGTTTATACTGTGGATGTTGGGATTCATAACTGAACCACAGTGTTAAAAAGACAATTACGTGTGCCGTTCAAATTCACAAAGGAGGTTTTTTTTCGTCACAAAGTCAATAGATCTATGTCTAAAACACCAAATAATTATAATTGGTTGTATATTATATTCACTATAAATTGGAATAATGATGAAATCGTGTTATATATGCAGTTTTCTGGGTGGGTGGGTGATAATATAAGCAAATTTGTGTAAGTCCATATCCCACAAACCTTATACTTTGAAACACGTCATTTAAAACGCCTATAAGTCGTCTGAATCTTGTATTCTTTTTTGCCCACCCCTGTTGATTAGTGATTAAATTGACAGCCTCAATTTACATATTAATTACCTTTCGTAAGAAAAGCAACGGTGACCTTGGTTCAGTATTGTATGATTTTTCTTACTTAATGTGTCAATTTAAGCATTACAAATTGTGTATCTGGTCGGCTCTCAGAATTGAACAGCAAATAAAACCTCAGTATGTTGCCCACACAAGGTGCTCAACAAATATGGTTAACAGGTTTCTTTTTTTCCCTTTTTTTTTTGTTGCTCTGTTTTTACCATTAAATGCAGAATGAAATCAAAAGTATTTATCTGCTTGCCAAAATCCTTCGATTTTGACTACAGTAAATTTATTTATCTATTTATCACCTTCTCACTTTGCACTGTACGGTATTAGTGCGTTCAAAGCCTCCGAAGTAAACAATTCATACGCATTTTTCTTCTGGACGTTGTTTTCTTTTTTCTTTTAATTTTTCGGGGAAATTCTTAAACTAATCAGTTCAAAAAAAAGAAGTATATTATGTTTGGTTGTGTATCCTATTTCGGTCAGTGATGTTCCATGTCACTCAACATCCTTATACAGGGTTTTATCATTTTGTGATGCTGTTTACCATTACTGAAGATTGAGAATTCCCAGGACATGTTATGGGACTCATCCTACCACGCTGGCACGTAATGTCCTGGTAATGAGGGGGAAGATAGATCCCCAGCTGCTCATGGCACCTGCTATTCCCAGACGGCCACCTCAACTTCGGTGCATCCGACGCGATTTGACGGTAACACAGGTGATCCATAGAATGTAATCAGAAAGCAATTGTCTACACCAGGCTTAGAGATCCGCTGTCGAAAAACATTAAGATTTCAAACCTTCACAACAGTCCATAATTACACCCTGCACCAGAAACGCAGAGATGGGTAAATACTCCTTTATCCCACTTATGTGAAAATGTGCAACATTAATGAAATATCACGTTGTAACTTTTTGATGAACTTGATCTGATTCAAACATGATTTGAGAGCAAGAAGCCTAAACATATATATATATATATATATATATATATTATATATATATATATATATATATATATATATATATATATATAATTGTGTCTCCCGCAAGCAGCTGTTTTGTTGTATTACAACTCCTCAGTGTCACTATAAACAATCCATTACCCATCAAGTACTATCCAAGATCGAAACCTTCGCTTCAGACCTGGAGGCCAGTATCCTACTACTGTGCTACGGAACTGGACGGTCAGCAAGGCTGAATTTAAGCAATGCATTTGTTTTTTCTTATATTCCCCATCCACAAGAATGCTCTGTTCCTATGGAAGAGCATTAATTTGTATTCGGGCAGCATTCATGCATTATCTTAATTGAAGGAGATACACAAGGATCTTTTCACGTATAAAATATCTTTTGATCAAAAATTTGGGTGATTGCTAAATTACTTATCACAAAATGCCAGATAGCATCAGAATTACTCATTAACCGTATTCTTTTGTTAATAAACATTATCCAAGAAAGTATACCGGATCATCATAAATAATGTGAATGCAAAATATGAAAATGCGCTTGCCTTTCACAGTGAATACTTTTTTCTACCCACGCCAAGTTTACACCAAATGCATCTGAATTGATGTTTACGCGCAGATCTATTGGTATTGTGACCAATTCAAAAATGTCTGCCAGCCTTTGTTAAGCTCAACGAATATTTGAGGTAGTCCTATTTATTATTTATAAACGACTATTTACCAAGACCGTTTCCAAGAAGTAACTATGTCACACAAATTAAGTAAGTATGTAAATAAATTGCACGTGAGAATTCCATTGCTACTACTACGAACAGTGAAATATGTTGTTAAAGGTGCTTTTTGATGAGATTGAAATTATTGTGTGAGATTTTTTAATATGATTTTATATAAATGCATGTATGAGTATATATATATATATGTATATATACATATGTATATATATGTGTGTGTGTGAGTGTGTATGTGTGTGAGTGTGTATGTGTGTGTAATAACATATATATATATATATATATATATATATATATATATATATATATATATATATATATATATATATATATATCATTATTATGCATATATATATGTTATTAAGTTTGTTTTTCCTTTAATTTATTTCACCTTCATTGAATTATAAATTGAGATTGAATTTGATAAAGAGCATATTTTTGTTTTTTAAAGAAATCGTGTTGTTGAATTCAAACGTATGAAATAGTAAAACAGCTGATGATCATTAAGATAAGATAAGATTTATAAAATCTGAATAATAGCAGGGAAACCGAACTCCGAGTAAAACTTGGAAAACTCTGAACTCAATGCAAATGCATACCCTTGTACATGCTTTGGGACTGAGTAGATTTTCAAACAAAAAAATCTCTTTCAACGGTAATAAACAGAACCTTGAAAGCATGGAAGTGCAATTTTTCACTAATGTACATATATAAAAGCTATATGTTTAAAGTTGTAAAGCTTTTTAGATTATATATAGGAAAACATTTACGCATTAATAGACGTTACCACCACCTCAACAGGACTCTTATGTCATGCAGTGAAAGAAAGACGGAAAGAGACAGAATATGAATTTTGATACTGCATGATGAAAAGAGGAAGGTGAATTACGTAGAAGAAATGTGGAAAGAGAGGAAGAAAGAAAGGATGGTGGCTGCAGCATTGATGTTCGTTGTTGTTTGTTTCCATCAGATAAAAAGACAAGGAGATCAAAAGAAAAAAAAAGAAAGGAGAAGGAAATAAATGAGATAAAAATGCCTCATCGGATATAAAAAGAGAGGAGGAAAAAAAAGAAAGGAATGGATAAATGAATAAATAAATGAAATGAAGATGTCTTTTCTGTTAAAGAAACTGTTTTTTTTAAAAGAGAAAGGAAGGAAGAAAGGAGTTAAGACCCAAAGATCTAATAGAAAGGAAGGAACAGAAAAAAATCCGAGGCAGGACGTGAAAACGAAATGTTTACCTACCATCAGGTAATGGTCTGGTTTTATGCTATCATCATTTTTGCAGAAAAATCATTTGTTTCATTCTACAATGGAATGGTCTAAAATTGTGAAAATTATATACATATATATATATATATATATATATATATATATATATATATATATATATATATATATATATATATATATATATATATATATATATATATATATATATATATATATATATATATATTATAATGCTTATGCTCAATAGAGTTGGCAAACGCCATTGACTACAAAGGCAGAGATATTACCAATAGAAACATCACTGAAGTACAAGATAAAAACAAATATTTTCATTTATAAAAAAGAGAGAGAGAGAATAGAAAGAGAGAAAGGAGAAGGGGAGTAAAACATCTGCCTGAATGTTTTGATTTACTCCTTCGTCATTTGAGCAGAGAAAAATTATCGGCATAATCTATGAATATAATTCAATTGAATATTTATCGATAGTTATATTTTTTTTTAGAATATATCAAATTTGTAGGAATTTTCATCTCTTTTAATTATCGCTACCTGATCACAATTTAAGTTACGCACGTGTCACTTATTTGCTCATTTTAGATTGATAAGAATATATTTACTGAGTTTGAGTGGTCATTACTGGACTATGTTCATTATTTAAAGTGTGTAAGTGTATTGATGATATGATAGCTTTATAAACAACCTGAATTTATGATGATAAAATTGACACACAATAAAAACGTATTCAATATTTTTCACCAGAATAAATCACTTTTTAAATATATTATATGTATTACATATTTCATTAAAAAAATGCACCAGACTGCTCATATTTTCGATATTGATTATCAGATAATCAACATTTTGGGGAGCTAAATGTAATGAATTTTTCTGTTAGTCTATTAGGTGTCAACGGGTAAATTTATGAAAATTTAATCAAGTACTCTTACTACTTTAAAGCAAAAGAAAAAGGAAAGAAATCCAACGACGTGTCTACATATCATTAAAAAGAAAACAGCAGAAAAAGTGTGGGTGCCATATGTGAAACAGCAGATAAGTGTATAACCTCCAAAGAGCAAACTGCGGATAAGTGGGACATCTAAACTGGAAACCAAGATCAAGTGGCGACATTGAAAGAGAAACCTTGGATGATGGAGACCGCTGAAAGGGAAACCATAGATAAGAGGGGACCACTGAAAGGAAAACAAAAGATAATCGTTTGGGCAACCGCTGGGGAAATAGTGGATAAGAGGGATCACAGAAAGAGAAATTCCAGATAAGGAAGCACTTTTACATTGTACATCTGAAAGAGGCTGTTGAATATATTGCAGATTTTTACATAACTGATAGATTTTTAAAGAACTTACGATTGAGGTCGTTATTTTAATACGGTTTGAATTGACAAATATGAGACACGCGAAAAGAATAGGGAGAGTGCGACTAATATACCTTAAGGAATCTGACGAATCCAATAAAGATTTTCATTCGTGCTTGACATTTACGTTGCTGTTTTAATAGAATTAGCAGAAAAGAGAGTCAAGTAATTTGATAAGAGGGGAGGATAACTAAGACAATTATTCGATTAGTTTATTGACGGGTATTAAGATTTTTTATACGAAACTACTGTGTTCCCTGTTTATTCAACAGTTAGAAAAATCATGGAAGAGGTAAGTAAGATGATGATGATGATGATGGTGATGATGATGATGATGATGAAGAGGAGGAGGAAGAGAAGGGGGGAGGAAGAAGATCAGAGCACTGGACCCGATCAGAATGTGGTTTTCCGATTTTCATCATCAGCTACAACAGGTCCACGGCTGGACAAATACCTCTTTTCGCATCTTCCCATGACAACTACAAGTGTGCTAACCTTTGACATGTCTCACCTGTGAACCTTTCTATATCATCCCTCCATCTTGTGTCTGGTCTTTTCCTATCGTATTTAGTGTCCCATGGTGCACCTGCTGCTTATTTTTTGCTGCACCTTTTGTCACCAATGCTTGCTGATTATTTGTATAATATCCCTCATTATAGCCCTTCTTCGAGTACATGTTAATCAGTCCCAATCCTTTGCAAGAACTCTCAGTGAGATATTTCTCGGGTCAGTTTGTTTATTTCCATGTCCCATATTCGTGTTTCACTGCTGGTATTATGCATTATTGTATACCTTACGCAAATCGGTAAAGAGCTCTCCAATATGTTTCTATTCATATCAAATGCTTTCCAGCTGATTTATTTTTCTTCGACTCAGTTACCTGTCTTAGGTAAATTAATTCAGAGCCTCACCCTCTCCTCTTATGTTCTTTCGGGGGACTGCTCTATTGAACATTTCTCTGGTTTTTGTTTTATTCAATCACCGATTAAGAGAAAGGGGCCTGAGTTTACTTGCAATGAAAAGCCACAAGAACTAAGATTGACATTCATCATCATCAGTCCATCGTTGGACATAGACCTTCCCCAGGATTTGCCACTCTTCCGTATAATGGGCGTCACGGAGCCAGTACTTCCTGAACTTGTCTACCTCGTCTCTCCATCTAACATTTTGCCGGCCTCGGTTGCGCATGTGGTCTCGGGGAATCCATGTTGTGAGACGTGATGTCCATCGATTGTCTGCCATTCTTGCAACATGGCCAGCCCACCGCCATTTGAGATTTTTAATGGATTCTATGATGTCCCTAACTCTTGTCTTTCTCAGATATACTGTGCTGTCTTGTGGTCTTTCCATGGTAGCAAAAAATATTACATAAATAGTAATACTTATAATTACAATAATTGAAAGATACAAAATATTTATGGAAATTTTACGCTAAATGAGTAATGGTCCAGGATGAGGTTAATTTCTTCATATTCGAAATTACAAATTTGTTAGAAATATTGTTGAAGATTCTATGTACCAAAAGATCACATGGTAAAATGCAGTTGGAGACGTACTAAACAGGTTGAGAAAGTGTTGGTTCTGCAATGCCCATGATAGAGATTTCTGGCAAATCGTGGGAGAGCTCATTCCCCAATGACTGACACCAAAATGTTGATGATGAAGCCTCAGAGTTTTCTATAATAATGTTGTGTAGACACTTATTCTATTTGACCAGAAAGTAAGATCACATTAACTGTTAACTCTCTCACTGCCGTTTTGGTAATTAGAACCCCTTACAATACACTGCGAATTGCATGTACCGTGTGTTAGTAAACGAGTCAGTGCAAGAAACCAGCAGCAATAAAGTTAGATATTTATATCGATTTTGGAAACTCGGTAGACTCAGAGGAAATGATTTCAGAAAAGCTGAAATCATTTCCATAAGCCGGACGTTTTAATTATGGATTCACGCGTAAGATATTAGGAAAAGCTGCTAAGCACGCTTCGGTAGCTATAATCCCCGCGGAAATCACCTGCTGACAAAAGGTTATTAAGAAGATTGTCCGAAAAATGATTCAATCGTTGCGGGGGAATATGTCTGATGTCTCAACTGGCCACATAGAATTCGGTTTCATTGTGTTGCTGGAAAAACAAGGAGGCGACAAAGACGTTTCAGTTTCTGCCGAATCAAACCTTCATGAAATATTGTTTAATTTCATCACGTCTCGTTAGTTTATTTCGTCTAAATGTAGGGTATTCTAAACGAGGAAATTATCTAAAATCGAACTAGCTGAGAAAGTCTTCCTTTGATTGATAAGAGCCAAAACAAAGCGTATACGATTCAAGCTCACTGCCGGAATAGGCTGAAGGCATGGTTTCTCGTTTTCTCTCTAAAATTACTAGTTCTAAGAAATCGTAATTCCATTGACAAACACCCTCTTATTATGAAAGTTACTTTGTTCTATTCGCCTGATAAGCAGCTTCCTCATTAGGTGTTTCCACTGTAGTGATTGGACGAATTTCTTTGACCAAACATTTCGGGAGCTCAACGTATACGTGACATCAAAGCTCACTTAATTGACCCAGAACCCAAGTAACATACAACTTAGTCGGTATTGAATCACACACACACATACACACACACATACATACACATACATACACACACACACGTATATATATATATATATATATATATATATATATATATATATATATATATATATATATATATATATATATATACATATATATATATATATATCATAAGCAAAACAAATAATGAAAAGGAAGTATTTCCACCAAATTTCCACTTATTTTGCACATGAAATGCACGCCTTCCAATTACGTTTTCAAGTAGGGTTCCCAAAATCCCGAAGGGCAGAAACATAGGCGTGCCTGTGGAGGGAATCTATTATCCCATCCTATTTGAAGTTGTACTCGAACTGAATGTTTTGTATCGAGCACTATTATGAAATAAAAACTGTCACACGTTGTATATCGAATAACAGATTTGTGCTTATATATATATATATATATATATATATATATATATATATATATATATATATATATATATATATATATATATAAAGAAAGAGAGAGAGAGTAAGAGAGAGAGACGGATAGACGGACATGGATACGAAAAGAAAGAGTGAGAGAGAGATGGTACACAAAATTCTGGGTGATTTGAGCATACTGATCGATATGCCCATCTATTTATTGATCACAGACGTCTATGTGTATATATGCAGATATGTATAGGCGTCGAAGCTGCTGTGACTCTTATAAGCAGAGGAAATCTAGACAGCAAACTTGGATAGAATTCGATTCGTGGCTATTCAAGTTTATATAGAACTAACTAATGCTTTGGATAAGTTATGCATCTACTAAACACTGTGCTCCATCCAGCAATGTATCTGAACAAAAATTCTTTGCTCGTATTAGTGAGTTGGTTAGTGAGCACAAAGTCGTATTAATCTCCAATATATATTGCTCAAGTAACAACAACCATGGATAGTTACCTCCATTGTTCCTCTCTATACATGTTGCATTATACACACAAACGCACACACACACACACACACACACACATATATATATATATATATATATATATATATATATATATATATATATGTTTATATGTGTGCGTGTGCGCGCCAGACTAAATATCGTAAAGAGTCTCTATATCCTTATCCTCTATATCCATCTATACAACCTTTGTTAAAATATCGTTATTCTTTAATCTTTCCGGCTTGATTATAGCTTCACTCAAGTCAAGTAAACGACTACAGTATTTCTTTCCAATATATTTTCATGAATTTGGCCTTGAGCCTGACCCTTTTCAGTATATAGCCACTATATTCATATCACCTATCTACATCAAACAAACCTTATGCTAGTCTTGGTCATTCTTTGTTCATAACCACAACAACTCTATCTACTAATTTGATCTATTTGGCTTCGCACCAGCCGCTTTTACGCTCAGCAAATGACCACGGTATTCATTTGATTGAATACTTCGATAAAAAAAAAGATATTTTGATTAACAACTTTTCCAATGAAACATCGTTCGATTGGGAATCGTTCAATAAAATAGTCGTTCGATAAAAAGGTTTAGTACCCAATATTCGTATCCTCCATTTCTACTTATTCGACCAAATATGAATCACGACTGAGCCGTATAAACAGCCACACTATTCCTTTCCACGATTACCACCTACGTTGCTTGGTGACAAACACTACTTACCCTGGTAAATCATCACAATATTCCCATTCTCAATTTTCATATATTCAGCTTGGAACTATCGTTTCGTGTGCATGATGATTAAAGACCCTGTTGTCTCTATCTCTGCCACACTTAGCAAAGTCAAATCTATATATATTCATGAATATATATACGTATATACATATACATATATATATACACATATATACAGGAATACATATATATTCATAAATATATATATACATAAATATATATATATATATATATATATATATATATATATATATATATATATATATATATATACTTACATATATATACATATATACACATACATACATACATGCATACATACATACATACATATTTCTATCCATAATTTAAACCTCTCCTGAATGCTTAGTAAACTCTACCTGCAATTTCATCCTATTTGGCTCAAAGCCAGATTAATTTTAACTTAGTTAATGACCCTTACATGTCTATCTTTCATTCCCATCGATTCAAGAAATGACGGACAAGTATTTGGTACTATGCCTTGTGCCAAGCTACATTACACTCAGTGAGTATCTGCATAATGATAGAGAGGGAAAAGAAGATTGAGAAGACCACAATAATTCTGATGAATTAATGGATCAAAAACAAAACTGTTTTTCATTATGAAGTCGAGAGGAACATTTATCACACAATCACCATCAAAGTGAAAGAGAAGGTAAACCTAAGAGACATGCACTTGCTTATAACAACAACGATATGAAAGAGGGAGTTAATAACGTTAATCTATTTAGTGCGTACTTGTTGGTTATGAGATGGGAGATATAAAATTGATAGAAGCCCAGTATCCAACCAGATTAAACGCTTCATTGCATTAACGCTTTAGACATCAGAAGGCAGACGTACACTGGCAATTTGTTTCCATTCCTGATTAAAGTGTTTACTCACGTTTTATGGCAATCACAAAAATATGTAGCGCTGCAAATGTCGTAAATTTTGGCTGCTTTTAATTTCGTACCGTTTTGTGTAACTATAATTAAGTGCTTCCCTTTTGTGTTACGCTAGTTAAGTGCTTCACTGGCAGAAGACTCCACATTATTTGTATAATTGATGAAGGAAACTTAACAAGGACGATGCGTTCTGCCGGATTTCAATGAACCTTCCTCTACTCTCAAGCAAACTGTGTATCCCATCCTGAAAGGATGATTCCAGTTTTGATTCAATGGAATCTTTGAGAATTTTTCAGATATTCTTTGAGCGTAGCACGAAGTGAAACATGTGATGGTGTGTGAGGGACAAATCTTGAACGGTCTCCATCCATCATCGCATCTGCAGGGCGTTTATTATAAGATTACAGGGAAAGAAAAAATAATATTATCATTTGCATTCTCAAAAGAGTTGCCCGGTTTCCACTACTAGGGACTGAGTGACAACAAGTCTATTCTGGTGTTCAGCTCTCTTATCCACTCCCTCACTGTCCACGGAGATGCAGAATATTTGCAGTTCACATCGGTTGCCTGGTGGTTATCGCAGATTTCTTTGATTCTTTTGCCTGGTACTGGTATTTCCTTAGTTTTTCACCCTCTTTCATAATTACTCTGTGGTCAGCTGCGATTATTATTATTATTATTATCATTTTTATTATCATACAATCTCATACCAGTTGCCTGGTGGTTACCGCTGGAGGTTGAGTGACAGCAAGTCTCCTCAAGTCTCCAGCCCTGTCTCTCCTCATTCTCATGGACCTCAGTAATACTGACGTTTATAGTTTCACACTGGTTGCCCGTTGGTCATTGCTGAAGGCTGAGTGACAATAAGTCCCCTCAGATTTTCAGCTAACATCTCTTCTCTCCTTCTCCTATCATGCCAGTGCTGTGGTTCACATTTCCGCTTTCATTTTCCTTCCTCTGTTGGGCCACTTAACAATTAGTGTCGCGGTCTTTATATTTCTAACAATTTCCTCAGTATCTGCACAGTTCCTCGCAGTGCTGTGGTCTGTACAGTTTTAATCCTTCCCTTTATCCAAATCTCCTCCAGTTGTCCTTTTTTGTTTTGGGGACAGTTTCTGGTGCGCCTGCTATGACTGGCACTACCCTGGCTTCCATGTTCCACATCTTTTTCAGTTCTCTCGCTAGATCCTGGTATTTTTCCAGTTTTTCATTCTCCTTCCTCTTCACCCTATGGTTTGCAGGTACAGCCACGTTTACTTTTTGGCAGGTCTTCCTCTTTTTGTCTAGGATAACCAAGTCCGGTCTTTTTGCCTGGATGATGTGGTCAGTTTATTATTATTATCATTATTATTATTATTATTATTATTATTATTATTATTATTATTATTATTATTATTATTATTATTATTATCATTATCACCAATCTTTGGCTAGAATTTCCTTTTAACTCAAGTAATAGTGCCTTTTTTCATCCTTCAACTCAATCAGACTGTCTATCAACGCCAATTATAAGGCATTGCTGATCGAATACAAAAGAGGAGAAAGACTCGGAGAAACCTGATTAACGCACCAGCTACTCTTGCTGATAGGCCTACAAGTACATTGCGGTAAGCACTGGATCAAATCCAACCATTAAAACCAACCCCTATTCTTCTTAGATACCATAACTGTTATCGTATTTACAGTAATAGTATTAGCAGCAACGATATAATCTTTATCGTGTCTTCACTCATCACTGTAGACTGAAGAACTGGTTGAATATCAATGAAACGGGACAGAAGAGTGTACTTTTCAACAACAATAATACATAGCGTTTTCATGCCGTAAAATAACTCTTTCCCTAGGAATATGGGTTTTGTCCGTTTCAACGCCCCAGAAAAAAAACGAATCGACTAATTCAGCTTCGATATTTAGGTGTTGTTTTTACTTAATTGATTGTTCACCAACTCCAGGGATGATATTGAGATTACTTTGTATTTGATATCGAGTCTACTCTTTCAAATGTTACGTGGAATTAGCAACAAATGTTTGCACCCAGTGTACCATTGTTATAGACTTGCGTTGAACTTTTCTAAGATCCAGCTGTATGATCTCCCTCGATTAGATATGAGCAGAAAAAAAAAACAATACACGTTTTGTGATCAGCCATGATTCACATTGGAATGAAGTGAAATAATTGCTTCTATAAAAATAATCCTTCAAAATTATGTCTTCATAATCAATAAAGCGCTGGGTATACGTCAAAATCAATTCTAGAATTCCAATAACAATGTGGGAAAAACAGTGCTTGGAAATTGAACATCAACCCTATAAATAAAAACACATAGACACACACAAATATATATTTATAAACACTCATCTAGATATATACAAGTATGGGAAATATGTGTGTTGTATAGTTGTAATCATCATCATCATCATCATTAGCAGCAGCAGCATATGAAGTCTTGGGGTCAGTGGTGTGAGTCGTAATCTCCAACGATTATCAGATATTGTTGCAACATGTCCAGTCCATTGCCATTAGATTTTTTTCAAATGGTTTCTATCTTATCAAAGTTTCCTGTCTTTTCTCTTATATACTGTGTCGTCTCATGATCTCTCTATGAAATGTTGAGCTTGATTTTGTCAGTTGTACGTTAATTTGTTCGCAGTTTGGGGGACAGTATCTTAGTTAGGTTCCTCGTATCCGCTCTATTGTTAATTATCAGTAGGATGCATTGGTTGTATACTCATCTTTTCAGGACTAATAGGATTTTTCTTGTTCTTGAAAGTTGAGCTTGCTCTATCGAAAGCTTGCCAACCTCGTGTTATTCTCTCGTTTGGTGTTTTTTTTTTTCTTTTGATGACTTCATGAAGACTTGCTGTTCTAAAGTAGATGTTGTGGTTTACTTTCTTCAGGTCTGAATTCCCGATTTGGATTTTTGTTCCTTATCCTCAACATGTTTGTTGTACATGACATTCGTTTTTCTGAAGTGAGCATGGAGGCTAGCTTTCTTGCTTTCTTTGTTCAGTTCATCTTGCATTATTCGGAGATCTTGAAGTTTGTTGGCAAATCTGAGGTTACCTTTTCGCTGCCTAAAATCAATATTTACCCTGAGATGTATCCGTCTTCATAAGGGTATTGCTGTAATTTACAATGTGCATGCAATGCTAAACTGGAAACTCATTTCGTACTCATTAATTCATTAATGGTAGACATCCTTAAAACTATCAAAAACAATTTTCTATTAACAAATTTTATCTTACTGTTATAAAAGCCTCCTTTCTATTTTCAAATCAAATAATGGTGTCATATCATGCAAAGTGAGATTCCAAGCATTGACTGGAAAATTTTCGAATTTGACAACCCATTAATAGATATTTCTTTAAATGATCATTTAAAAAACAATTAAGAGTTGCACCGAGGAAAGATATAATGCTTGCATGAAAAAAGTTGATTTCCCCTAGTGACCCTGGGAATCACTGCAATTATTGTATATTCTCTGTTTTCATGGCTTTGAGAGAGACAGATTGAGCATATTTAGACAGTGAATGAACGAAATGAGAATTTGGGATTGAAGCAGTTATTTAAGCTTTTTCATTACCATCGGTTGTTGAGCTCAATAGTAAGTGTAACACTACGTTGAAGTAGTCCGATTCCTGCGGCGGCCCGATTTTCATTAATTGATTATTCTTTTTACACGATCCAAGTAAAAAGCTATACCTATTGCATGATAATTGGAGGTTATTCAAAAAAATCTTGATTTTGAATAACACATTAATAATTATGCTTATTGGATAATGTATCCATTACTTGATTATATATATATATATATATATATATATATATATATATATATATATGGAGGGGAAGGGATATATTTTTGTGACATCTACCATGATTCTATCTTAATTGGAAGTCAAATATACTCCCCACCAGAAAAATTGTCTGCTACATCACACTGACTTCGTGTTGGACATATATAGCGTAATCAAACATTTCTATTCTGATGCTAACCGTGACATCATTCCTCTGCAGCTTTGAGAACGAAAATCATTAGCTTTTTCTACTTGATTTCAAATCCAATTTTGTGGATTTATTGCAAAGTTCGATCCAACAAATCTTACATTCCTTGCTTCCTCCCACCTTTCCGAACATGATTCTGGAGAATTTCTGGGTATTTGGTGTCCTAAGCAGGGATTTTTGTTGATTAGTTTGTGTGTCTTGAGAATTGAAATTGAGACAAAGCGATAGCTATTGAAGACAATTCTTCTCGTAGGGAGATTAACTGAAAATAGTAATCGGTCCAAGGTTGAATAACTCTTAAATGGAAGTGGAAAACATCACATAAATCCTCTTCTCTTGTGGTTGTCTGGTTTCTTCAATCAAAGCTTCTTTTTTTTCAAGATCGTATAAACCTTTTTGTGAACTGAATAACATGTCCTAGGAGGGATAGTGTCAGCTGATAAAATAAAACCCAGTCAAATTTATGCTGGGTGACCTGAAAAAATGCTAAGGATTTCATAGACTATAGTTGTTAAAACATAACTTGGATGATTCCTTATGAAGATCCCGACGATTCCATTGCTCGATAAGGTATTCATTATTAAGTTAACTATCAATAAATTTATTACCTCACCTAAGTGAGGACCATTGAAGTTATATTTTAACGACTGTTTGAGGTCACCCGGTAATTGATTGCTATTTTCCTTTTCAAATTATCCAGTCAAGGATATTAGAAATTAGCATATATTCTGTTGAAAATATTGGCGATCAATTACTGAATTATCTGACTCCCATAAACTCATTGCAAACAATGGCTGGTGTGTGTGTGTGTGTGTGTGTGTGTGTGTGTGTTTGTGATTTTCTATTGCAGGCTGACCTTGTGTTTACTTCAGGGGGTCATACATCAAAACACACCCACCATGATCGTCTTCATTTCCTTCCATCTCTACATATCCTATTCACCCAATCTGTGATTTCCTCACTGTGAAAAATGTTCACCACACATGCATATACATACATTTATATATACATGTAGGTTAGTATCTCTCAGTATATCTACGTATCTATATCTATGTAGACGTTAGTATCTATATCTGTACATCTATATGTTTATTCATCTATCCGTCTATATATATATATATATATATATATATATATATATATATTATTCTCAATATGCGTGTATATATCTGTCTATCTATTAATCTGTCTTTCTCTTTATATATATATATATGTGTGTGTGTGTGTGTGTGTGTGTGTGTGTGTGTGTGTGTGTATGTATGTGTGTCCATATATGTATCAATCTCCCCATATATATATATATATATATATATATATATATATATAGTACTGATTGATCTTCTAATTATTTTCGGTTTGGTATGCTCTAGAGAATTGAAATGCTAATTGAGTACCGCCAGAATGCTATTCTTCTTCCTCAAAAAAACTGTACTCAGTGATTATCAAAGAAGCACGATATGGAATTTTCTATTCAAATGAAAATGAAAGAAGTCTTATTAGACAATGGATAATAATTACCAATAATTCGTTTAAGAAATTCAAATAATATCATGTCTGGACAAGTTTGTATTTTCACAAGCTATCATATCAAATTTTGATTTTGATGTATATATATATATATATATATATATATTAATTATATATATATATGAATATATATATATATATATATGTGTGTGTGTGTGTGTGTGTGTATTTTTAAATCAATTTATATAGTTGATCACGTAATTATCTAACCAACATTTAATCAAACAGTCCATCGATCAGTTTGTTTTCCAATCAATCAATTTGTTTGTAAGTAATTATATTTTGTTTGTATGGGATAAATGTCTTTCGATTGTTATTCGGTTATCAAGAAGTAGACTTGATATTCAACAAGATCAAAAGATTTTTGTGAACTTGTTGACGACAGTGTATTGTCACGGGTTGGTTGGCGGGCAGCTATTCAATTACTTTGATCGATGTAAATACAGGAATTTTCATAACCGGTCGATGGATATTTGTTTAAGTAAAGTGATTGTAATTTTCCCATTGTATAGGGTCAATTCTTTCCTGGGGATAAGATATCTAAAAAACATGCAAAAGTTAAGGACTTGTCCATCAGGATCTTTCATGGTAGCTCTTATGATGGTTGATGCTTCCTGTGACTGAGTCGGATATGGACCGTCCGTTTTTAAGACCAACACTTTTTTTTAAGAGTGTTCTAGGCTACATTATATTTATTATTCATGCACTCTGTTGTCTCATTTCAACTGCAGAAGAATGCAAGTGTGCAATGGGTATATTTGACAACTAACCATTGCATAGAGTTGACGTACTCAAGATATATTATTCAGGACTTGGAGCTTTGTAATGTCGAGTTCAAAGTTGTTTGGATAGATGTTTCTTAAGATATCTACTGAAAATATATATATATATATATATATATATATATATATAACATTTGTTACATGTCAACTATTGAACAAAAACGAAAGGATGCTCTGTCACCTCGACGTCAATGTTGTTGCCCATTTCAAGAATGCCAGCCTCATGCCAGCCTCATGCCAGCCATTAGACGAAAACAGATTCGAGTTTCTATAGAATTTCTACATTGACCTTACTTATTTAGGATAATGGTTATACGCAAGTATTGAATTTTTTTTTTTTACATGGAATTTTATAAAGGCTGCAGTGTACACTAAAATTTCCGTCTCTTCCGAACACCCACGTTTTGAATGGGCCTCGTAGTAGTCATATAGAATGGGACTGATCAGACGATTTAAAATACATAGAGAGTCAAGCAAAAAGGCTAAACAATATCATCGCTTCTTATTAATTTTTAGTTTGAATTTATTATAGAAAAAATTAAGTTCTAGTTTCAGATACAAAACTTTGATTCTAGACTGGCAACATACAAAAACGTCACTATCATTAGTTACTGTGAATAAACGCTCTGAAAGCAGGAGTTGACTTGCTCATGTGCCCTGATTTTCTTAGTCGGTCACTTCTCTTTTTCCCTCTTTTCCCTTTTTTTCCCTCTGTCACTTGGCTAATCTGAACTCCACTGTTTTCCCATCATCATCATCATCATCATCATCATCATCATCATCATCGGTCTTTTAACGTCCGTCGCTGGAAATATACCTTCCCCAGGATTTGCCACACTTCTCTATCATGGGCGTCGCAGTACTTTCTGAACCAATAGAACATCTCTCCATCTAATATTCTGCCAGCCTCAGTTGCACATGTGATCTAGGGGGATCCATATTGTGAGTCATAATGTCCATCAGTTGTCTGCCATTCTTTCAACATGGCCAGCCCACCGCCATTTGAGATTTTTAATGGATTCTATGATGTCCCTTACTCTTGTCTTCTCTCAGATGTACTGTGCTATCTTGTGGTCTCTCCATGCGAACATTGTGAATTTTCAGATGTCAAGGTATCTCTCATACGCTTATCTTCTCAATCCGGTCAACAGTCTTATCCGACTACTAATTCTCCTTACTTCAGGAAGGGCACATGGGTTTAACCCCATTTGTTTTTTGTGACTTATTTAGTCTGCCGTCGTGTGTTTTTCATTGTCTGTGGATAGCCCCTGAGTTTCTCATTGGCGATTACAAATTCATCATCCAAAACTTGGTAGTTAAATATACCAATGGTATCCGGTTTCCTTAACCATTCCTTGATCTCCCTCAAACCATATAGATTCGGAGCATTTCAGTTACCTCTACTTTATCAATGTAGAGTTAATACGGCTACTTTACACATCTTACTCTTTACTTCTATCTAAATGATCTAGTAATCAACTATCTTTTTCACTGTTAAGATAATATGTTGTAATCTCAAAGAACAGACCTCTTCACTATTGATTTTATTAATGCTTATTTATAAGAATTTCTTTTCAGCTCTATGAGTATTGTTATGGTTGCTTCATTCTTAAATGTACGTCAAATTTGTTCGTTTAATCATTGGTATGAGCCTTTATTACAATTAAGACCTTTGCTCACTTACTAAAGATACTAGCATGTAGCAGGTAATATATAATATGATCCGACCTGGTCTGCCGGGTACGTATTTTGAAACCTTGAACAACGGTTTTGAACTGTGATGATAGTAGATAGACGGGTTGGGAGAAAGGAATTGAATAATGGAGGAAACGATCTCTAAGAAGAGATACCCCAACGAGTGGAATTTCGTGATTGTAACTTCTCTTTAAATGGGATCTTATAAGGGGACGAACAGGCGGAAAGCCAAACAAATAACCGCCAGTATCGCCCAAGGCAATTAATTTTGTCACAATTGCTTTCCGTACGGAGCAAAGGAGAATCTTAGAGGTGTTATTTGGAAAAGAGACAGAAAATGATAATTTGTTGTGCAATTCCGAGGAAAAGAATCAAGACATGCTAGAAATGGAAGAACAAAGCTGCAACAATTGTCCGAAAAGATAAATTCGACGGATTCTTGTTTCTTTGAAGGCAATGTTTCGCACAAGAAATTCAGTTGGTGAATAGAAGTATTGATTGATACGGGAATAACAGATAAATAGATATGAACAATATCTATCTTAGTTTGTTCATATCTATGTATGGCGTTAATATAAACCTAAGAGGATTGACTTAATCATCAATGAACAGACTAGTCGAGATTAAAACGGATGTCGGCATTGCAGATTTACAGGTTATTATATATATATATATATATATATTGGTGCAAGTTTTTAAACAGTCAAATGAGAAAAAAAAAAAACCCTCACGGTGTATTCAAATTGTCGATATATTTCTCTGGGTAACTGGAACAGTGGCCATACGTAGGACATATTGTTTTATTTTGTCTGTCTGTCTGTCTGTCTGTCTGTCTCTCTCTCTCTGTCTCTCTCTGTCTCTCTGTCTCTCTCTGTCTCTTTCTCTGCCTCTCTCTCTCTTTCTCTCTCTGTCACAGTTTGCATGTAATCTGTAGGGATCTCCGTTGTAAATTCTGATGTCCAGCGATGGTCAAACATTCTTGCAACATGCTTAGCTCATTGCCTTCTGAATATTTTAATGGATTTATGATAATACGGTTTTCCCTGATATATTGCTATCTCCCTACGTGAAAATGGGCATAATTCTTCCGTGTACACTATGCATGGTTTTTGGTTTAGTGGTCATTCTCTCCAATTAGTTCCATGTCTCAGTTCCATATGGGTCTATTGTGATGATGCATTGGTTATATACCCTTCTATCGAGGAAAAAAAATATGATTCTCTTGTTTTTGAAAGTTGAACTTGCTCTATCGAATGCTTGTCATTCTAGTGTGGTTCTTCACTTGAGGTCTTCTCTTTTGAGGATTTCATAGAGGATTATTGCTAGAAAGTGGTTTACTCTCTATAGCTCTGTGTTTTAGATTTTGATTTTTCTTAGTGCTTGCATTCAACATAATTGTCGTACATGGCCTTTAAATCGCCGATGTTCACGGGGAAAAACTTTTTTCATTCAGTTTGTCTAGCATTATACGGATGTCACGAAGATTCTTCGCAAAAAGAACAACGCTGTCCATGCTGTGTTTTCTGATTACATTTGTTCCCAGTAAGGATTGTAGAAGACCATCTTGAGGTATGCTGTGAAGTCTTTATGTCGTTCAAAGTCTTTATGTAGCCTAATAAAGGAACTGCTTTGACATTGCAATAATTTTACTCTTTTTAGAATGATAGCATCAACGACTTTTGGAATTTCCATGCTAATGCTTTATTGGAGTCGGTGAATGCTCCAGCGAATGATATTTTATATTATTCTGCTTTTTCTTTTACTTGATTTATCGAATGGAGATGGC